>JARHVA010002184.1:1707500-2307500 GCA_037957365.1 Torreya grandis
ATAAAGAGAATTTATAAGGCTCTCAAGCCTATGCATGAGGTAAGAAACCCTAGGATTAGGGTTTCAAGGCTTTTAAGAGTTTCCACCATAAAAAAGGTAAAGTTTTGTAATCTTTATCTATTTGACATGCTCAAAGTGATTGAAGAGGTTTCAAGTTTGTATGACCTAGGTGGTACAGATTTTAAAGGATTGAGTTATAATTGGGCTAGAAGAGGCCTAATTGGGTAGGCCTAAGGAAGGAAGTTGGACTTAGGTGAAGATTTAAGGTACAAAATTGAGTTGAATGAATGATTAGCCAAATGGGTGTTAAAATATAATTTTTTTATCAGAGTTTACAAATTGGTCAAACCTTGGAGTTTTGTGCATTTAAAGGGCTAATTAAGAAGGGTTATTGTGAAGGAAGTAGGTGAATGCCAGGGAGTTGAGTCAAGAAGGATATGTATGAGTTTCATGAAAAAAAAGGGTCCTTGAAAATCTATTTGGTTTCCTAAGAAAAGTTTTTAGCTACTCCCAAAAAGGAGATTTACTCAAAAATAGGGCTAGTAGGCTTAAAAGACAAGAAGTGGAATATTAAATGACATGCATGGTGATAAATGATAGACATGGATTGAGATAGTTTAAAATAAAGTGGTTGAATTTTTTATGTGTTTTGAAACTTTTAATAATTAGGTATTTGAGTTTTGGTCCATTTGTATAAGATAGGCCTAATGTGAGTCAAGAAGGAATGGCAAGTTTGAAAATAAGTGTAAGTAACAATTGAAGTTGAAGAAAGCTATAAATCATTTGGTATGAGAGATATCTAGATACTATAGGAACATGTATATATATGTTGATTACATTTTTCATATCACATGTTGTATGATGATCAAGAATTTGTAGATAAGCAAGCAAGGAGGTAGTTTGCAAGGAATCTTTCTGCAAGATAGAATTGAGAAGGCATATAAAGAAAGGTATGAATTACTTTGTGGTTAATTATTTGGTTTGTATGTATTATTGAAGATATGTGATAGGTGAGAGAAAAAGGAGATAAGAGAAGATTAAGGTGTCAACCTTGAATCAAGAGAGCTATTAATAAGCTCAAAAGAGATAAGCTCATAAAGAGAGCTTAGGAAAGAGAAAATAGTCTTAGTGTGAAGGACAAAGGGTTGAAAGGCCCTAACAGAGGTAATTTGGTATTTTGAAACACTAAGTAACTCAAGAAAGAGAATTTATAAGGCCCTCAGGCCTATGCGTGAGTTAAGAAACCCTATGATTAGGGTTTTAAGGGTTTTATGAGTTTCCACCATCAAAAAAGGCAAAATTTTGTAATTTTTATCTATTTGACAATCTAAAAGTTATTGAATAGGTTTCAAGTTTGTATGACCTAGGTGTTATATATTTAAAAGGACTGAGTTCTATTTAGGCTAAAAGAGGCCTAATTGGGTAGGCCTAAAGAAGGAAGTTGGACTTAGGTGAAGAGTTAAGGTACAAAATTGAGTAGAAAGAATGATTGGCCAAATGGGTGGTCAAATCTAATTTTTTAAGTCATAGAGTTTAAAAATTGGTCAAATGTTGAAGCTTTGTGCATTTAGAGGGTTAATTGAGAAGGGTTGTTGTGAAGGAAGTAGGTGAATCCCAAGGAGTTGAGTCAATAAGGAGATGTATGAGTTGCATGGCCCAAAAGGGTCCTTGAAAATTTATCTAGTTTCCTAAGAATTTTTTTTAGCTACTCCCAAAAAGGAGATTTATTCAGAAAAAGGGCTAGTAGGCTTTAGAAGACAAGAAGTGGAATATTAAATGACATGCATGGTGATGAATGATAAAAGTGGATTGAGATTGTTTGAAATAAAGTGTTTGAATGTTTTATGTGTTTTGGAAATTTTAATAATCATCCATTTGAGTTTTGGTCCATTTGTACAAGATAGGCCTAATGTGAGTCAAGAAGGAATGGAAAGTTTGCAAGCAAGTGTAAGTAACAATTAAAGTTGAAGAAATCTCTATGTCATTTAGTATCAAAGCCATCTATATGCTCTAGGAACATGTATATATAGGTTGATTACATTTTTCATAGTGCATGTTGTAGATGATCAAGAATTTGTAAATAAGCAAACAAGAAGGCATTTTGTAAGGAATCTTGTTGCAAGATAGAATTGAGAAGGCATATAAACAAAGGTATGAATTACTTTGTGGTTTATTATTTGGTTTGGATTCATTTTTGATGGTATGTGATAGGTGAGATAAAAAGGAGATAAGAGAGGATTAAGGTGTCAATGCTAAATCAAGAGAGCTATTAACAAGCTCAAAAGAGATAAGCTTATAAACAGAGCTTAGGAAAGAGAAAATATTCCTAGTGTGAAGTATAAGAGGTTGAAAGGACATAAAAAATCTAATTTTGTCTTTTTAATCCCTAAGTCACTCAATGAAGAGAATTTATAAGGCTCTCAGGCCTGTGCATGAGGTAAGAAACCCTAGGATTAAGGTTTTAAGGTTTTTAAGAGTTTCCAACATCAAAAAAGGTAAAATTTTGTAAGATTTATATATTTGACATGATCATAATAATTAAAAAGGTTTCATGTTTTTATGACCTAGGTGGTATGGATTTTAAAGGACTTAGTTGCATCTAGGCTAGAAGAGGCCTAATTGGGTAGGCTTAAAGAAGGAAGTTATACTTAGGTGAAGAGTTAAGGTAAAAAATTAAGTAGAAAGAATGATTAGACAAATGGGTGGTCAAATATAAATTTTTTCGTTCAAAGAGTTTACAAATTGGTCAAACCTTGAAGCTTTGTGCATTTAGAGGGCTAATTAAGAAGGGTTGTTATGAAGGAAGTAGGTGAATCCTAAGGAGTTAAGTTAAGAAGGAGATGTATGAGTTTCATGGCATAAAAGGGTCCTTGAAATTTTTTTTGGTTTCCTAAGAAAAGTTTTTAGCTGATCCCAAAAATGAGATTTACTCATAAATAGGGTTAGTAGGCTTAGAAGACAAGAAGTGGAATATTTAATGACATGCATGGTGATGAATGATAAAAGTGGATTGAGATAGTTTGAAATAAAGTGGTTAAATGTTTTATATAGTTTAGAACTTTTAATAATCAAGCATTTGAGTTTTGGTCCTTTTGTACAAGATGGGCCTAATGTGAGTCAAGAAGGAATAACAAGTTTGCAAGCAAGTGTAAGTAACAATTGAAGTTGAAAAAAGCTTTGCATCATTTGGTATCAGAGCCATCTAGATGCTCTGGTAACATGTATATACAGGTTGATTAAATTTTTCATAGTGCATGTTGTATTATGATCAAGAATTTGTAGATAAGCAAGCAAGGAGGCAGTTTACAAGGAATCTTGTTGTGAGACAGAATTGAGAAGGAATATAAAGAAAGGTATGAATTACTTTGTGGTTGATTATTTAGTTTGGATGCATTGCTGATGGTATGTGATAGGTGAGAGGAAAAAGAGATAAGAGAGGATTAAGGTGTCAGCCCTAAATCAAGATAGCTATTAATAAGCTCAAAAGAGATAAGCTCATAAACAGAGCTTAGGAAAGAGAAAATAGTCCTAGTGTGAAGGACAAGAGGTTGAAAGGCCCTAGTGAGGTCTAAAATAGAAAGTAAGAGGGGTTATAAGTGTGAAAAAAAATAAGGTGGTCTAAGTGAGGCTAACAAGAAGAAGAGTATGTACCCAAGTTATGTATTAAAGATGAAAATGAAAGGAGAGGTAGAAATAAAAGTGAGAGACAACGTTAAATATGATTTCCATAATGAGAGAATGATGAAGATAGAGATAAAATAAATGAAGGATGCATTGGCAAGGATGGAAAGAGAGTTAATGCAAATCTGGAATGTGTATAGTTTGAAGTGTGGAATCAAGATCAATAAAAGAGTCAAGTGTAGATTTAGAGAAATAATGAAAGAGAGAGAGGATCAAGAAGCAATAGAATGTGTGCAAACCAATGGAAGGAGATGATTAAACAATTGAAGTTGATGGAATAGAGAGAGGTAATTGGGCCTCAAAAGTTTTAGACTAACATTAATTTGTCATGGTTAAATGCAGGTCAAGAAATGAAAAATGAAGAGCATGATTGGGATGGAGAAATTGATTGGACAACAGTCTATAGGGAAGAAGAAGCTGATGAATGGAAGAGTGAAGGTATAGTGGAAGATGAGGTGATTTGATACCTTGAAGATGGTGAATTATTTGATGAAAAAGAGTGGAGAGATGAGAAGTAAACAATAGGTAATGAAAATAATGTAATTTTTGATGAATATTTTGAAGATGAAGATGATATCTTATATAAAGATACAATAGGTTTGTTTGAGGAGTTCATTAGATCAGTGAAGAAGAAAGAAACACATGAAGTGTTTGAGGAAAGAGATGAGCAGGTAAAGGAGAATGATAATGATTTGATAGTCCATGAAGTAAAGATGCAAAGTAATGAGTTGATCGATTTAATAGTCAAGAAAGGAGAAATTGTAGTAGATGAAAGTAGTATAGAGGATGCTACCAACAAGATTATGAGCAAGTAAGAGACCTTGGAATGGTCAAAGAAGGAAAATAATATAACATGGATAAACTATGCTAATGGAGAGGTAGAAATATAGATGATAGAAGATACAATAGACAAGGAATGTAAAATTCTACTGAATGCCTTGAAGATTTAAGAGAAATATGAAAGAAATCAAATAAAGAAGAATAATTATAGGTATAAGTAGTCATATGAGAATCAATAAGAAAAAGAATAGAGGATAACATGGATGAAGAAGTAGAGACATAGGTGTGGTAGAAAAGAGCATACACATTTGTATGAACATTTGAATGAATAAGAAAATGGGTGTCAATTTATTTTCTCCCCTTGGGATTATGATGTAGGGGAATATTAGGAATTTTCAATTATTGGTTTAGGATGTGTCTTAGAGTATTTTTATGAGTGAAATTTGAATTTGAGTCCAAAATAATTTTTACTTCCAAAAGGGATTTTCAAAATTTTCAAGATGTTTTAGGTGGTCTAAGTGAGTAATGATGATATTTAATTGATTAACTAATGTTGTAATAGACCTTTAATGTCTAAATACAGGTCCTAAAGTGGTTATGAGTTAAAATGTCTATTTAAGGAGTGAGGTGGTAGTTAGGGAGTCCACCATCCTACGTGGGTCTATAGATTGTTAAAATGTTTCTTGAAGCAAAAAATAGTTTTAGATATTACTTTAGAGTATAGTTTGTATCAAAAATTTACTCTCTCCCTTCCTAAAAACCACACACACTCTATCCCCTTTCTATATACAAACTATACTCTAAAGTTGCTGAAGGAGGATTGATATTTATGGGAATTAAGAGTTCCAAGGTCTTGAGGAATGTATTAACCTGGTTAAGAAGTCAATAGGAGTCTTAATATGACCAATATTTAGGTAATAGGAATCGAAACTAGTCTTGGGGGTCTCAACTATTATTAGCCCTACCTATACCCTATTTTAGTTAATAATCACTTGTAAAAGGGAATGTATAGGCTTGTTTACTTATTATTGTCTCATGAATATTTGAACACATGATTTTACAAGGTTTAACCTTCACCCAAGGAGTTTTTATATCACTAGACACTTTAGAAGAGTCTTGATAGAGAAGGAAAGACCTTGTTATTTCTATAGGCATGTAAATAGCTATTTGTATACATAGTCAATGAACAAAGAGTGAGAATGATCATTATAAAGTCGATAGAGATGATCTAAAGTTATTTTTATGTTTTATAAGGAGGGTGAACCTTATTGAAACAACCCAGGTGGTTTTGAATGGTATTTTTGGAGCTTAGGACATGGAAATAGGGCACAATCAATACTAAACAAACACAATCCACTATATTTGGGTGTATTTAAGCATTACATGAATTTATCAAGGAAATAAAAATTAGTTGGGAAGGTATAATGGGTAAATAAAGACCTACTAAAGGTAATTTAGTCTTTTTAAACCCTAAATAACTCAAGAAATAGAATTTATAAGGCTCTCGAGCTTGTGCATGAGATAAAAAACCCTAGGATTAGGGTTTTAAGGGTTCTAAGCATTTTCACATCAAAAAAGGTAAAATTTTGTAATATTTCTCAATTTTCATGATAAAAGTGATTAAAGAGGTTTTGAGTTTTTACGGCCTAGGTGATATGGATTTTGAAAGACTGAGTTGCATTTGGGCTAGAAGAGGCCTAATTGGGTAGGCCTAAAGAAGGAAGTTGGACTTAGGTGAAGAGTTAAGGAAAAAATTGAGTAAAAAGTAGGATTAGACAAATGGGTGGTCAAATATAATTTTGGTTTGGTCAAATAGTTTACAAATTGGTCAAACCTTGAAGCTTTGTGCATTTAGAGGGCTAATTGAGAAGGGTTATTGTGAAGGAAGTAGGTGAATTCCAGGGAGTTGAGTGAATAAGGAGATGTATGAGTTTCATGACCTAAAAGGGTTCTTGAAAATGTATTTGGTTTTGTAAGAAAAGTTTTTATCTGCTCCCAAAAAGGTGATTTACTCAAAAATATGGCTAGTAGGCTTAGAAGACAAGAAGTGGAATATTGAATGACATGCATGGTGATGAATGATATAAGTGAATTGAGATGGTTTGAAATAAATTAGTTAAATGTTTTATGTGTTTTTAAAATTTTTAGAAGAAGGAAATTTAGTTTTTCTCCATTTATACAAGATAGGCCTTATGTGAGTCGAGAAGGAATGGAAAGTTTGCAAGCAAGTAATAAATCTTAAAATCACTTACATAATCACAAGATAAATTACCAAAGGAATTTAATCAAGCATTAAAGTGAGAAAAAATTCCCTATTTTATCATATTTACATACTATTCATAGGGGCAACACATATATAAGTCTAAAGTACTAAAGGAGTATCCCATGAGCTACATTTTCCAAGTTACAAGCTAGGTCACTCTATTTACTTGCTTATCACACATTTCATGATATACACACAAGCCAAAACATAGGGGATAACTAAATAAGTTTGATGGCCTCTTCAGAGTATTAGATATGTAGGCAACATGCATTGACATAGGGGACTTTAGGGCAACTCAACATTGTGTTCCTACTAACACATTTTTCTCAAAAATACTATGAATATGAATAATTAGGGTTTTGATATTTGAAAAGGAGTTCCATTCTATGACCTAGATCTGAATGCACCAAAATAAATGTGACACATGACTGAAAATAATCTAGGTGATCACATCTAATTTCAATAGGTGTCTAGGTGTTTGAGTCAAACATAAGCATCAACACAACCATATTATGTCAATGCAAGTGTCCATAAATACATAGGTAAAATTTATATAATTACGCAACTGATTTAACATTTAGATCCAATAAACTTTATTTCTATTCTAGATCCAAATATATATTAGCATCATAACTTTCTTGTTTTCATTATCATTACAATATCTAGCATAACCGTACTTTCTATTTTTAGTATATCTTTACATAATAATTTTAGTATATGTTTATCTAAGTTTTCTAATTAATTAGATTACTTTGGAGATAGTATACCATTCTTGTGACCTAGGCTATCTCTAACCCCTTTAACCCTAGATTACTTAATCTATATTTTGGGGTTAAACATTTAATGAACCTAAAATTTGAACATCATTGTTGCATAACTATTTTATTTTAGATGGGTTTTACCTGCTTCATACTAATCCCAATGTTTTTTTATATCTTTCATCATGGATGATATTGATTGCTTTGATGATTATGATTATGAAAATCTCCAACTTTATATCAATGAAGAGGTAAAAAATGATTTATATTGTATTATTCCAAGTGTTAAATATTTTGATCTCAAAATATTGAATGGAGGTAGCTACCATATCTCTAACTAGGTCCATGCTATCACTCATTCAAAGGGTAAGGTAGATGGTACATGCATGAATATTCAATCTAAAGCACCTAGGGTTTATGATTATGGATCCTTAAAATATCAAATCATCCTCATGAGTAAGTTAATAGAAGAGTTAAAAAATAAAATTTAATACTTTAGTTAAAAGATCACATTATTGAAAAAATAGATTTTATATACCCAAAATCCAAAACATACTAGTGTTTGTCATGTATCTACATCTTAATCTAGCAATGTTGTACCCAAAAAGGTTTCACATCTAAATAAAAAGCTACAACTGTAATCACCTAAAAGTGGTATTTGGATGTTAATAGTGTTACTTAAGATAACCTATTCCTAACTTATCCCTAGACCTATCCTAGAGATTTTTATCACACATTTCTAACCTTTATGTGGACCACATGTATCCCTACACTAAAACATAGTTTTAGACTTTCATTCCTAGATCCTGGCCTTTCATGCATAACATCTTGCCAAATAGATATTAGAACCAAATTAAGAGCACTAGATCTACATGGTGCTAGTGTCCCCAACATGGTCCTAGTGTCCCTTACCCTAGCTCTCCCAAATAAATATATTTTCAAAAATTAAACCCTCCTAAGGTCAGCCTAAGAATATTTTATTATGTGCACAAGCTATGAAACATTATAAATACATGAATTTTAGATCTCTATCCACTATATGGAAGATAGATGAAAAATATCTATTCAAAAAAGAAACAAGTTGAGCAAAATCAAGGTTATTAATCCTTATTCTACCCTACTTCTTCATACTACCATCTACAACTACCCTAAGCTTATATTTTCAAGATATCCAATCCCAAGCACACTCAAGGAATTCAATACCACTATCATTCTAAAATTCACTTTAAATTGCACCAAAACTTAGGTGGGAGAACTAAATTGAGCTTTATCCCTCCTTAGAGTATTGGTATGTAGTCAACTCTCTTCACAATTAGGTGTTAAGGATATCCAACCTATCCTACTAATGAACACATATTTTCAGCTCATGGCATACTTGTAGGGAGGATTAGGGTTTGAATAAAAGATTATCTATTATAGACACAATATAGAGTTTCAAATTTCATTCTCATATGGACAAAACCTAGAAATAGAGGCACAGGTGTACCCAAAATTTAGGAATAATCCAACATAGAGGACACTAGTACCATTTTTAGGACACTAGAGCCACATGATGCTACTGTCTAAGTGTGGCATTACTTTCTAGGAGAGGATCTAACACATGTATTTTTTTGATAACACTCAAACCTATTTATAATCTAGTGTTTAGTACTTAGATCTTTTATAATAGGTGTTTTCTAGATAAGTGTTTATTTGCACATATTTATTACTATTTTTAAAAAGTCAAATCAAGTCAAATTTTATAACAAATTAGTGGTTATTTATTGTATATTATTTCACCAATTTATAATACTCATACCTTTAATCAAATTTAGGATTTACATATTTAACCCCTAAAAGGTTAAAATATTTGGTGAACCTGACTTACTTCGAATATCGCTCAAAACCCTAGTTTGCATTCTTCAATTTTTTGTGCACCAAATTAGGGTTACAAAATTTATATATTTTTGGCATAACTTAGCTCATTAAATCAATCTCACATTATGATTTAATTTATTTAAATATAATTTAAATTTTTTCACAACCACCCTAATTCACAAAACCCTAACCCTAAACACCTTTAAGGTTTGTATCCTCATTCTATTTATACTCAAATTTTTGTTCCAAAATATCAGATTTGCTTCCATATTTAGTTTTCATAATCTTTATTATATCAACATTATTAAAAGGTTAAAAATATACAATAGTTGTTTTCCTAATAAGTTACAATGGCAGAATTTACCAATATATTTGATCAGATTGATAAACAAAAATTAAAAGATTATGTCCAAACATATGGATATACAAGATGACCTCATCACTATTCTTTAGAAAGAACTCCAAAAAATAAATAGTGGTAAATATTTAACTCCCCTAGTTAATAAATTTATTACACCTACAGTGGGGAAAACTCAACTAGTATAAACTAAAATTATAATTTAACAAATTTGAGTCATAGTTACACATATTGTGGCTCATTACTCCACTCTAAATGTAAAATCCCTTATGCATGAGATTCATATTATGCAGTCTTAGGTGTTACATCTTGATAAGGGAGCCACTAGGCCATCACATGCCTTGGATTATAATATTATCTTACGTACACATTTGACACATCACATAAAATAAAATACCTTTCCATCTAATTTTGTAGCACCTAAGCTTACATTATATGATGGCAAGGGTGACCTAGAGCATCATCTCTGAGATTTTCATGCAACATGTTTGGGTTATGTGTCTAATGATTGGATTCTCATGAAGTTATTCCAATGCAGTATAAAATATTATGCCCTATAATGATTTTATGATTTACTAAATCAATATATCATAGCATTAAATCCTTTAGATGACATGTTTTTAGAAAATTTATCCATCAATATTAGTGAAAAGATATCATATGATTAAGTGACACAATTGAAACAAAAGTCAAATGAGCCTATCAAAAATTATGTCTTATGATAAAAGACTAAATTAGACAAATTGACTATCTCCATGATAGAGAGATAACTTTAGGACATATTTAAACAAATTCTCTTACCAACATTAAATGAAGTTATCTTGTACAAGAAATTTCTTGCATTCATAGATTGTACCACATAGTAAAAGAGTGAGAGGTTAAGCTCCTATCAATGGAAAAAATCAAATATACCAATGGATCATAAGCAAATATTAATAGTTAAAATAAGCCTCCATATAAGGTAAGGGACACTAAGAAAAAGAGTGATAAAAAGGTTATAGTCAATGCAGCTTTTGAGCCATCTCCTAGATTGGTTTTATTCATTCCTCAACATTAAATATTCACCAACCTTCTAGAGTCACTAGCATGGGTTTTATAGTAACTATTGAAATGCAATGTCATATCTCTCCCTCCCATTAAATATATTGATACAACACAACCTCTTCCAAAGAACTATGATTCTAATGCATTCTGTGAGTATCATAGGGCACCATGCCATACAACAAATAAATACATAAGCCTAAAGCATAAGATAGAAGATCTGATTGAGTCTAATATTATTGATGTAGGCACATCCAAAAAGACACCTAAAGCACAAAAAATAAAATCTAAGGCACTAAATATATTCTCAAATATATTTCCAAAGAACATAATGAATGAGGCATGGAGCACATTAGGTGTTCACTACACATATCAGGCACATCCACCACTAGATTCATATCATAATATTACAAAGGAGGAAAACCAATTAAAAACCATTATTAGAATGTACCATACTATATTTACACCTAAACCACTCATCACATTATCAAACAATGATATTATTGATGATGATACAAATTTATATGCACTCTTTATATGAGCATACATAGATCATCATCCAATTTAGAGTGTTATGGTTGATAATGGGTCAAGCATTAAAATGTACACTATGACACTCTTGAAACATTTAGGTTACTTAGAGTGGGATATATTCCCCATAGACATAGTCATTAGTGGTTTTAGTGGTCACATTCAGAGCTCCATCAGGGATATTATGATTTTATTATAGGTTAGACCAACATGTATAGCCACTCAATTCTTAGTTGTACCTAGTGTAGGCATATTTGATATGTTATTGGGTAGGCCATGGTTACATTAAATATTATCCATCCCATATATAATACATATATTACTGAAGCACATACACATAAATTAGGTATCAAATTTGAGGTTCTCCCTTATGAGTATCCTCTACCCATCCAACACTATAGAGGTTATAATATAATTATCAGCTATAGCTCAGAGTAAAATTCTTATGCATACATCATAGAGTTAAGTAGAGACACCAATTTAGGTGAGGTCTACTCTTATGATATCAAAATGTACACATACTCTCCCATGGATACCATTATTAGAGAGACCCCTATGTTAGAGATATGTTACATATTCTAAAGGACCTTCCTCTACTTAGTTTATGCCAATATTAGTATTATTAGGTTCTCAAGGTTCTTAGCACAGGGCACCTACATCACCTATATATTATTATACCAAATGGATTCCTAAGACCCCTATAGTTCACAGGGAATCACATTCATTTCCAAAGATTCATAACACCATTACATAGGCAAATATAGACACAAATTACTCTACACAATCTATTATAGGATCATAGTTGCTCTTTCACACAACACACATGATCACAATTCACTTATTTGACATAGGTCATAGTGATATTGACTCTCTCCTGAGACTCATCGACTAGTATGGTTCCTACCCTCTTGTACATAATTTATTTTCTCTTGATCTTTGTACATAGTTTATTTTCATTTGCTTGTACATAGTTTATATGTAAAAAAATACAAAAATAATATGACATGCCAAAACATAAAAACATTCAAATATTACTCTGAGATCACAAAATTTATAGAGTCTATGTATTGTTATGTTTATATCTATTATATTTTATAGACACTATATATATTAGCTAAGTTAGTATAGTTATTTTTATCATACATACATGCTTCACTTTTTCTTGTTGAGTGCTTGTAGATTATTTACAAGATTAAAGTTCACTACACTAATCTAGACTTGTTATCATCTACCCTTTTAGGGCATATACACCAATCCAAGTTTATCCATTTGATACATCCACCCACTTGGGGGCATCTCATACAAAGTTTCTATTACTATGTTTTATCCTTACATTCTTTACATTCCAATTTTTGAATTGATATATATTTATATTAATCATTGCTAATCATACTCAAATTTTATACCAACTATCATTATTTTAGACTCAACATATGGACATCCTAGATATTAAACAGATTTGTAATACATTTATACATATTTTCATTTCTAGCTTTCCTAGTTTAGACTTGATTGTATTCTCTATGTTTATTCTATTTGAGGGCATTTAAATATGTCAATGGTATTTGGATATACACCACTTCTATTCATGTATGCCTTGGACATGTGCCTATGTCCTTTGTGTGTGCTTTCCTGATTGTGTATGTAAACATTTAAACATGTCCTTATATGTGGCTCTAATCTAACTTGCTTGTTACTTGCATATGTGGACATTTGAACAAGTCCTTATATGTCTTCTTTCTCAGACTTAGTGACATGTTCCCATGTCCCTTGTATTATGGAACCTTGGATTATTTTGTGTACCTCATATATTTTTTATGTATGATTTTTAGTAAGCATCATGGCCATGACTCTTATCTTTTCTTATTACACACACTAGTTATTGATGCTATGAGGGACCTCATGCATCTACCTTTCCTACATGGGTGCCATGATGGACATCATGCCCCATACCCCAAGGTAAATCCTCATATTTTATATTATACACATTGATTAAATATATATTAACACCATTTTGAAATGATAGATATAACATACATCTTACATTACATACTTTTGCTTAGATTATTTTACATCCCAACGTTATGTTTACACATTGTATTAGATTATCACATAGTTATCATATATGCTCTAGCTAACACATTTTATAGAGATATTTATTTTGAGGATAGTTATTACACATATAAATAAATACCCTA
Organism: Torreya grandis; assembly: GCA_037957365.1. Classification (NCBI taxonomy): domain Eukaryota; kingdom Viridiplantae; phylum Streptophyta; class Pinopsida; order Cupressales; family Taxaceae; genus Torreya; species Torreya grandis. The sequence goes on from JARHVA010002184.1 coordinate 1,720,968, forward strand.
AAAAGATGGGGGATTAAAATGGGTTTGTCACATAGATCAGGCTCCTACATTACATTCATCAAATATTTTCAGCACAGAAGTTCAATTTTAGAAAATTAGACACAGGTAAGACATAAGGAAAAATAAGGAATCAAATATTAGTTTAGTGACTTAGATTTTAAACTAGATATATATTATCACCTATATTGGGATGATATTGCCACATGAAACTACTATCTAAAACATGGAGCTACTATCCAGTAGCCCCAGTTTCAAGATAGTTCAGATTAGCCAAAATAATATACTAGGTACAATATTAATTTGCATAGATTCAACTATATGTTTGATATTTATGCTTATATTTTACTTAGATTCACACTATTTTTTTGAATTAGGTTTCTTTTTTTGATGTTGTGACATAAATTTTGTTTTTTATGTTAAGGTTGATATAGATGTCATTAATGTTAAGGTCAAAGTTGATGTCATGTATGGTGAAGTCGTATGTGATAAGGAAGTCTTATAACAAGAGATAATTTGAATGAAAGATGATAATTATTATAATTTTGATGACATGTCAAGGTCAAGATCAATATATAAGGTAAGCATACTGTTGAGCACTGAGTTTGAGAAGCCTAGTCATGACTTTGATCACCACATGAAGAGACCCTATGGGAGGGTATGAAGATAGTGGTATGATAATATGGATACACACAAACATGAGTGGATTTTTAAGGATTAAAAATAATTTATATTAATTATTGAAACACTTAGGAAATTTTCAAACTAAACCTCCATGGGTAAGGTCTTAATCCTAAGCATGTAATCAGACTAGTCCTAGACTTTGCCTGACCTAATGAGGAGTATTTAGGTGCTATCAATATCTATGAAGGATGAAAATTAGTCATAGATAATGTGATAAGATGTTTGACACTATGTAAATATGTATATATGGTATATAATATGTCAAAGTAGGTTTATAGGTCAGTTCTTGGCTTAATATTTGCATGAAGAGACCTAATGAAAAGGCATAGGCTTGGTAACATGATGAGGTGATCAGTATAAGGATTATGAGAAGAATATTTGTATTTTATGAGAATGGTATTAGGTTTTAAGACATGATTATGATGTGTTAATAATAATATAATAGGTTTCAAGGTGTGTTCAAGGTCTAAGTATGGCTGACAGTTTAAGGCCTAATGTGTAAAGAGACCTAATGTGGCCTAGTGAGGGTTTAAATTAAATTTATAAGTTTAAAAATATCATAATATAATTTTAAGATGTGTGATATATTTTTTTAAGTTTTTTTACCAATTTTGAGATCAAATTATGAAAGAGGAAGCATGAAATGTGGTTTTAAAGTTTTTTGTGTGCAGAAAATGTGGTATTACAGACCCGAGAAGGATTTTATTATACTCATTGGCATGTGAAATATTTGAATGAGATATGAATAATTTAATGGAATTTTTTAAATTTTACTATATCAAATTTCCTAACATTGGTTTCGGAGTTGAGGGGAAATCCTTTATGAGTAATTACTAATAATGGAAACTAGTTTTTAGTGCCTTAAAACCATAACTGCAACCCAATATGGAAGATATTGTTAGAAATAGATAATAATGGTTTGGTTGACCTATTATGATGATTTTAGGTTGTATTTAACTCTCCAAAGTAATTATAGGTGGTATTAGTCTTTCAAAAGAGTGAATGTAAGCTACAATAAATCCCTTGTTTCTCATATTTTTGATGTAGCAGGCAAGGTTGACTATATCAATGGATGAATATGATTGGAGGATGATGTGTGATAATTTTATTTTGTATAAATTTAATTTTTTAATCAGGTTAAAAATTAAAATATGCTAAACTGGTCATGGAAGTTGGCATATCACTAAAAAGGCCTAATGAGGAAGACAATGAGAAAACTAGGCAGAAGTGAGAATGATATTAAGGATGGGTTGAAGTGGATTAGGGATGGATAAAAATTAATGGGTTTATTATTAAATATATTTGAAACATATTCCATTTTAATATAATATTTTTATATGCTTATATACAAGCAAATATTTTCTCTCAAAGTGACCTATTTAACACAATGAGGTCTATGTAGGGTGAATACATGAGATTGGTTTGTAAGACTAATATTGTTAATAGAAATTATAATACATATATTTAAAGATATTATAATTATTTTTAAGGAAAATATAAACCCATTATAATTTAATAAAGTGTTCACACATATAATCTATGTCTTGGTTTCCATGACTGTGTTTTGAAACATTCAAGCAGTTTTCTATGTGTTAGTGAAAATGGTGTTCCTAAGTAATTATGAATACATTTGAAGAATAAAATGAACATGAATTTTTTATAGAGTTATAATAGGTTAATTTTAATTTATTTTTATTCATGATAAAATCCTATGAAGGTATGAAAATTCAAAGGTTCTTGACTGGGTTTTGAACCCTAGTTGTAGTTCTAAGTAAACATATGAAAGTGGTTTGTTTGAGGAATTTTGACCTATATGGTGATGTATAAATAAAATTATGATGATAATAAGGTAAATTAGGTTATATAAATATTATTTATTGATAATTTTATGTGTAAAATTTAAGTGTATTCTTTATATATTCAAAGCAGACTTTTTGGTAGTGAGAAGGGTTAATTGTGAGTAGGCCTAATGGTGTAGTTTAAGGAGTGAGATGAGATAAATGGTATTGGGGAAATAAGGTTAGGTTATAAATTTAATAATTTTTTAATCCATTTATGGAGGCTCAAAATGTTCCAATGTGGTCAAGGTGAAATGTGCGCTTTGAGAACACCTAATTACATTAGGTCTCTATTAGGCCTAATGATGGTTTTGGTCCTTATGAATGGTGACCAACATATATAGTGATTATTTCACATGTGAAACATGTTATTTTATATATTAAAATAGTGATAAAATTAGGGAAATGTTTTTGCCTGACCATTGTATGTGAGATCAAGAGTCAAGTATAAGAAGAAGGTCTAATAGACCTAATTTGACTAGTTAGAACATTGATGGAATAAGAGAATGAAACAAAAGTTTATAAACCAGGTAGAGGGGTTTGAATAAAATTATATAGGTGTTTTTAATTTATAATTAATTTATAATAGTGATTATATAGATGATGATCAAGGTCATATGACCTAAATTTGCCAAGAAGAGGGCTAGTCGAGCGAAGAGGCCTAATAGGCTATTTGAGAGAGATATAAGAGTCATGAGATCAAAAAAAGGTGATAATAATTAGTTGAGTGATAAAAATGTGTAAAAATTTGACTAAATTTTATTTTTATTTTAATTAGTGTTGATTTACCTAGGGAGTTGGGTGCCTCCTTGCATTTTGGTGCTTTCTAAAGGCCTAATTGAGTTAGTGCTTGACTAGTGAGGGGTTAGTGATCCTTGTGGGGTTGGTGCCTCACTAAATATTGAATAATTTATTATAGGATTATATTACAAGATATTTTTTAGTGAGTTTTATCCCCATGAGTTTTTCCCACATATATCTTATGTTCATATGTTGTATGATCATGTGAGTGTTTGTTTATGCATTGGTAGAAGTATGTGTTTGAATGAATGCTTAATGAATGATAGTTGGAATTTAATGAATGATTTAAGGGCACTGATTCACCCCCATCTCAATATATGTAATTTCAACATTTTTTATCAAATCAAGTCCTTTGAATGAGGCCTAATAGCCTAAAGTAAATCCTAAGCAAGTGAAGATGGCTAGTCAAGCACAAGGTGGTTTATCTACAAGTAAGGCTTCATTGTTTAATGGATCTAATTATGATTTTTTTAGTGTCAGTATGAGAACATATTATATGTCTCAAGGTCATGATGTTTGGTAATCATTTTTGGATGGATATATTACACCCCTTATTCCCCCTATAGATACAATAGGTAAGACGGCTAGTGACAATAATTCAAAAGTAGTGAATGGTATTCTTTGTGGCCTATCAGAGGCATAAATTATGAAGGTGATGACCTATATGTATAAAAAAGAGATGTGGGATAATTTTAAGACTATCCATGAGGGAAAATCCAAGGTTAAGTTGGCTAAATTGCAAATGTGTAGAAGATAGTTTGAAAACCTAAGGATGAATTAATATGAGACAACTATAGCCTACTTATTGAGGGTTGATGAAGTGGTCAACCTCATAAGAGGCCTAGGTGAATAATTTAAAGAGTATACTATTTTTTAAAAGGTATTGAGATCTATAAATCCTAAGTTTGATTTTAAATTATCTACTGTTGAAGAGATACAAATTCTAGAAAAACTAGAAATGGATGGACTTCATTGCACCCTAATAGCCTATGAGATGATGACAAGTGAAGGAAGACCTAAAAATAAGGAAGCTACATTAAAGGTAGAAAATAACTCAAAGGAGAATAAGACACAAGGTAAGAAAGCAAATAAAATGATGATTTTGATATTGATGATGATGAGTTGATAGCTATGTTTGTAAGAAAGTTTAAGATTGGTTTAGGTAAATACAAGGGTATATTTCCATTCAAGTGCTTTAATTATGGAAAAATTAGACACTTTGATAACAAGTTCCCTCATAAATATAAGATAAAGGATGATGAATAACATGATGATGAAAATAAGTCTTATAGGTATGATAAAATAAGGAAAAGCTTCAAAAGGTATGATGACAAGAAAATGTTTTTCAAGAACAAAAGAAGCTCTTAGACCAAGGAAAACTATAACTCATCTAATGAGAGTGATAAAAGTGATTTTTAGAGTGACCATGAAGGTGTTGATCCTGATGTCAATGAATTTCTCTTCATGGTCGAGGAGCAAAGCTATTCAAATTAAGAAGAGTCCATGTGGTTTGGAGGTATTGTTGGTGATTCAAATGAAGAATAAAATGAGGTGCATCTTGAGGCTGAGTTGATGAATGTTCTAGAATAAATGAAGATGGTGAAGAATAATCAAAGGTGATGATGTATTTTTTCAAATATTATGAGGATAAAATTAATATATTCAAAGTTAAACTGAGTAACAACTCTAAAGAACAAGAGGAAATAATTAAATATGGAGACTCAAATTGAGATTGTGACAACAAGCCTAAAGTCTAAAGAAGAAGCATATGAAAGGTCTATAATTGAAGTATATTCCTTGAGAGCTAAGTTAAATTAGACATCAGGTAAGGTAAAGTCCTTTTTTAAGTTTTAAAAGAGTGCCAATGATCTAAACAACATTTGTAGTAGTCAAAAGACTACTAATAACAAAATAGGTCTTGGTTTTAATGGAGACCAAAAGAAAAACCTTAATGTGATCAGGGAGAATCATAACTTAAAGCTCAATGGTCAATAAAGGAATGATGGTGTTGGTAGAATGTAAACTAATCCTATTAGGTAGTCTAATAATATAAGGTATACTAATGTACGTGATTTGGCCATAGAGCAAGACATTGTAGAAAACTCTCCAAGAATGAATATGCATGGAATTATGATGAGAATAATTAGCCAAGAGGTATGGGTAATGGTGTGTTTCTATTAATATGAATAGTGTGTTTTAATTTTCAAAAGGTTGGTCATATTTCAAGTTTTTGTAAGCATGGATTCTCAAGTCAAAACAATAATATTGAGGCCTGTAGAATGAAAGAAAGAAGACAAAATAGTTAATAGAGACTAAAGGTAGCTAAGGTGAATGATGATCAGTATGGAAGTACAAATGGGCTACTTTATATGGTGGAGCATATATTAGATGTAAAGGAGTACCAATAATTCTCCCTATTAGATCATATTATGGATGAAGAATTCGAGATAAATAGACCAATTTAGAATGTTGTTTAAATCAAGATTGAAGAATTTAAGTCTAAGAGAATCATGAAGAAAGTTCAATCTAGTAAAGACATGGAGATATGGGAATCTCCTAGGTTTATGTTATTTTAGTACCTAAGAGTGAATAGGTTACTCCATTAGGCTTCAAGAAGGCACTCATCTATTGAACAAAATCATGATGGCTGCTTGGTCTTAGGGGGATATTTGTATTCTTTGTTTCATATCTAAAGTTTAGTCAATAGTCTATTGGAGGTGTGATTGCAAGATATGGATTACCAATAATTTGTATGATGACTTGATCAAACCAAGTCAGATTAATGATTGTGTCTAAATATATCATGGAGATAAGGGAAGCCAATTATGCTCCAAGAGTAGGTATGTTTTCCAAGAAGATCTATAGAAGTTGGTTGTGAGCTTGATATATGTTGAGAGAGAGAGAGAGAGAGAGAGAGAGAGAGAGAGAGAGAGAGAGAGAGAGAGAGAGAGAGAGAGAGAGAGAGAGAGAGAGAGAGAGAGAGAGAGAGAGAGAGAGAGAGAGAGAGAGAGAGAGAGAGAGAGAGAGAGAGAGAGAGAGAGAGAGAGAGAGAGATCTTGTTTGGAGAGAAAAAGGCATGTTTTTTAGGTCCAAAGATCAGATAGTTATCAAGAGTTAACCCTTATTAATTAATGTCAAATGGGGAGAAAGTTATAATTTGGGAGAAAGGTTAGTTTGAAGAGATCTAGCTTAGGGAGATGAGGATGATTAAATTTGTTTAAGTGTTTACCATCAATGAAAAAAGAAGAGATTGTTGAAGTATGTTCCTATTATTGGTGTTGTGGCATAATTTTTTCATTAATGTCAATTTTAATATGTATTTAATTAATGTCAAGGTTAAATTTTATGTCATGCATGGTGAAGTGGTATGTGACAAGAAAGTCTTATAACAAGAGAGAATTTGAAGGAAACCTATTGTCTCTCTATTGAGAGGTAATTTGAAGGCAACCTGGTAATTATTCTAAGGTTGATGAAATTTCAAGGTGCATATAAAGATAAAAGGTAATAATACTATTGGGAACTAAGCTTTAGAATCCTATTTATGACTTTGATCACCACATGAAGAGACCTTGTGGGAGGGTATGAAGATCGTGGTCTAGTAAGATGGATACACACAGACATGAGTAGATGTTTAAGGATGAATAAAATTCATATGAAGTATTGAAACACTTAGGAAATAATAAAGATAAACCTTAAATGGTAATTTATTAAGACCAAGCATGCAACCAGACTAGTCTTAGACTCTGTCTGACTTAATGAGGAGTCTTGAGGTGTTATCAAGATCTATGAAGGATGAAAATTAGTGGTAGATCATGTGAAAAGATGTTTAACACTATATAAACATGTGTATAATGTATATAATATTTCAAATGAGTTTTCTAGGTTAGTTCTTGGCTTAGTCTTTACATGAAGAGACCTCGTGAGAAGGCACAGGCTTGGTAGCATGATGAGGTGTGTAATCAAAGGCTTATGAGAATAAGATTGGTAGTGTATGAGCATAATATGAGGTTGTATGAGAATGGTATGAGGTTATATGATAATTTTATGATATTTATGACATGAGTATGATGTGTTAATAATAGTACAAGAGGTTTCAAGGTGTGTTCAAGGTCTAAGTGTGACTGGCAGTTCAAGGCCTAATGTGTAAAGAGACCTAGTATGGCATAATGAGGGGTCAAGTTTAGTTTCCAAGGTGAAAAAGATAATTAGATAATTTTTATAGGTGTTATATGTTTTTTCAAGTGTGTTTAACAATTTTGAGGTCAAAATATAAAGGAAAAAGCATGAAATGTGGTTTTGAAGTTTTTTGTGTGCACAAAATGAGGTATTACAGACTCGAGAAGGATTTTATTATGCTCATTGGAATGTGAAACATTTTTATGAGATAATAATAATTTCATGGAATTTAGGGAAGGTTACTATCTCAAATTTTATGACACTATTTTTGGAGTTGAGGGGAAATCCTTTATGAATGATTGCTAAGAATGGAAACTGGTTTTTAGTGCCTTAAAACCCTAACTATGACCTGATATGAAAGATATTATTATAAATGGATAATAATGGTTTGTTTAACATATTATGATTATTTTATGTTCTATTAAACTCTTCCATGTACCTCTGAGTGGTATTGGTTTGTTAGAAGAGTGAATGGAAGCTATATGTAATCCCTTGTTTCTTGGATTTTTGATGTGGTAGGTAGGGTTGACCAAGTCAAAGCATGAAAATTGTTAGAGGATGATGCATGATAATTTAATTTTGTATTAATTTAATATTTTTATCAGGTTATAGACTTAAAATATGGTAAACCAGTCATGAAAGTTGGCCTATCACTAAAAAGGCCTCGTGAAGAAGACACTAAGAAAACTAGGCAGAAGTGAGAATGAGATTAGGGATGGGTTGCAGTGGATTAGGGATGGATAAAAATGCATGGGTTATTATTAAATACATTTAACACATATAAAATTTTAATATAATATTTGGAGGTGCTTATATACAAGCAAAAGGTTTCTCTCAAAGTGACTTGTCTAATATAGAGAGGTCTGTGTAGGGTGAAGACATGAGATTAGTCTATAAGACCAATATTATTATCAGAACTTATAATATATATATATATATATATATTTAAATATTTTAATATTATTATTAATGATAATTTTAACCCATTATAACTATATAAAATGTTCACATAGGTGTTCTAAGTCTTGGTTTTCATGATTGTGTTTTGGAGCATCCAGGCAATTTTCTGTGTGTTAGTGAGAATAATGTTCCTAAGTCATTATGCATATATTTTTAAAATAATTAACATGAAGTTGTTATAAATGTCTCACAAGTTAATGTTAATGTATTTTTATTCATGATAAACTCATATGAAGATGTGAAAAATTGAAGGTTCTTGATTGGGTTTTGAATCCTATTTGCAGTTCTAAGTGAGCATATGGAAGTGGTTTGTTTGAGGTATTTTTCCATGTATGGTGAAGTAAAAATAAAATTATGATGAACCTAAGATCATGGATGTTATATCCATGTGATTTATTAATGTGGTTATGTGTCAATATTGAGTGTATGCTTAATATATTTAAAGCAGACTTTTTAGCAGTGAGAAGGGGTAATTATGAGTAGGCCTAATGGTGTGGTTCAAGGAGTTAAATGAGATAAATGGAGTGGGGGAAATATTTTTATATTATTAAGTGATGTATAGTTTTTATCCTTACCCTAAAATTATCATTATTTTATTTTAAAACTTGAAAATATTGTCAATCTTTATTTATCAATGCTCAATCTCTCCTATCCACAATGGACTAAACTCAATTCCTTGTTTTTAAAAGGTTTAAAACATACATATAAAGATATTCACACTACTCATTTCAACCATATTAACCTTCATTTATCATTATTCATAGAAAAGATCTATTAATGTCTTATTTCACTAATCCTTTTTGTTTGTCAATTTTATTTTACAATTTCTTTGAATACATTGATAGTATGAGGTTCTTAAAACATGATTATTACAATATCAATTAACAATATTCACTCCTATACCATCCACAATGCTTTAAGGCACTAGTTCACAATGATGCATTTTCCTTGAAAACTCCTTATATCCCTTATATAAGCATTAAATTCAAATTACAAAAAAGTACACTCTATTTTTGGCATCCAAAACTTAATTCTTGCTCAACATATCAAAACATATCTTTTTGTGCGATTTGGAGTTCTATCTCTTCACATAAGTTCATTTTCTCTCTTTAGGCCTAAAGAATTAGGTCTCTATTAGGCCTATTACCACTTAGTCCACAAGAAACCATACCTTTAAGTTTGTACACATTTTAAAACCATCAAAATACGTTAGATTACCCTCAAAATAGGTGGACTACAAATTTTTGGAATTTTTTTTATTGTTAGAAATCAAGATATGGCCCAAACCCTAATTTAGGGTTTCTAGGGGCATGTTATCACCTGAGAGCAGTCTAAAAGGCATAAATTTTATTATAACAATTTTCAAAACCCCAAATCACTTCCAATTAGTCTGTCTTAACCCATATAAACTCTTTAAACCATTTAATGGTCCATTTATCCTTTGTTACTCTTTTATACTCCTAAATGCACTTGATTGTGCATAATGAATGATTGTAGACATGTTTATTTTCTAAGTAATTGAAAAAAACAACATTAAAATGCTAAATATAAGATAAAATATCCTTTATACACACTTAATAGTTCTTACCTTGATATTCCAAGTCTTTTAGATATAAATGAAAGTCACTTCTTAGCCTTACCATGCATGCTCAATATCAAATCATAAGTTTGCTATAGGAAAATAGAATCTATTCATTCCATAACCTTAACAACAATGAATAAATTTCACTTCTCATAGAGCATATGATTTTAAAATTTAAATCTAACCATTCTTATACACCTTTATAAAGGTATATAAACACTAATTCATACAACTCACAATCTTATGGCATTTTAAGCAACATTACAATCATGCAATTTCATATTCACAAGAATCAGGGGTTTATTGATTAAGTTTTGTAATTGAAAATGATTAATATAAATATAGAGATGATTTAAAAATTGAAATTTACCAGTTAAAACAAAATATTACTCATTATTTACTTATCAATTCTTTCATAATGTCTTATGACTACTCATAGTTTATAAACTCAGAAAAATACAAGAATGCAGGGTAAGCAAATTCCTGAATAGAGATTCTTGTTCTCAGTTTGGGAATAAAAAAATTATCATGTAAAGATAATTAAAAAAATTATAAATAAAAATTCCATTTATACTATCTTCATTAAATATTTTGTTCAATCCACAAAATGACTTACATAGTTCTCTATAGCTTATTGACATACCTTTCTATTTTGACAATCCTGTCTGCCCTGTCTTCTCTACCTAATGTCCTTCCTATGGACTCCCCACACCATATATCTTTTATATTATAAAATAGACACTAAAAAATTAATAAATAACCATTTATTTAAATAATAAACTTAAAATAACCATAATACCCATGTAGGGTGATGGTTTTGTGACTACCACCTTACATTCCAAACATGATATATGACTTCTAACCACTATTAGGAACTTTTTAAAGACAATAAGGTCCATTAAAACATTATTTAACATTTAAATGACATAAAAATTCCTTTATAACACTAAACCACTCTCAATCCCTCACTTTCAAGTTTTAAAATTCAAATTACAAAAAAGGCGAGAAAACTTCTAATTCAAATTTCTCTCACATTCATGACTTCTCCATTTCACATCTTTCTTAAGACTCTTAAACACATACTAGAATAACTCTTTGGAATTTATAAGATTCCCCTACATAATCACAGGTCTAAATTAATCATGTGTTAAGTGTTTCATCCATTTATGGAGGCTCAAAATGTTCTAACGTAGTTAAGGTGAAACATGTGCTTTGAGAAGGCCTAATTACATTAGGTCTCTATTAGGCCTAATGATGGTTTTGGTCCTTATAAATGGTGACCAACATATGTAGTGATTATTTCACTTATGAAACATGTTATTTGATATATTCCAAGGGTGATCCAAGTATGGATAGGTTTGTGTCCAACCATGGTAGGTGAGAGCAAGAGTCAAGTATAAGAAGGTATAATAGGCCTAATTTGATTAATTAGAACATTGAGGGAATAATCAAATGAAACAAAAGTTTGGAAAATAGGTATATGGTTTTAAGACCATAAAATATTTGTGTTGAATATGTCATGAATTTATGATAGTGAATCTATTGATGATGAGCAATGTCATATGGCCTAAATGTGCCAAGAAGAGGGCTAGTTGAATGAAGAGGTCTAATAGGCTATTTGAGAGAGATATAAGAGTGATAATAGAAAAAAAAGGTGATCATCATTAGTTGAGTGAGAAAAAAGTGTCCAAAGGTTCTAGGTATCTAAGTTGGTGTTGAGTTACTTAGGGGGTTGGTGTTTCCTTGTAAGTTGGTGCTTGCTAAAGGCTTAGTTGAGTTGGTTCTTGACTAGTGAGGGGTTGGTGCCTCACTAAATATTGATTAATTGATTATAGGACTATATTCCAAGCTATGTTTTAGTGGTTTTTATCCCCCTTGAGGTTTTACCACATATCTATTTTATTCATATGTTTTATGATTATGTCAATGCTTATTTATGCATTGGTTAATGTATGTATTTGAATGAATGCTTCATGAATGATAAGTGGAATTGAATGAATGTTTTTATCACATTGATTCACCCCCATCTTAAAAACTATACTTAAAACATATTTTATCTTAGATTAATATCAATTTCTCATATTAGGGAATCATGCATGACATGATCATTCTGATATTAAGTTTAAATACTTATATATAGTTATTACAACTTAGTCCAAAATTAATATACTTAGATATCAAATTAGGGATATGTGCATATAACATTACTCATATATGTTAAGTTAAACATAAGTTGATCAAATGTAATAGAAAAATCCTTATAATTTTATATGTTGTATATACTTGACATCATATTCTAGGTTGTCACTAGTTTCATGCCTTACTCCATTTGTAGTGGTTGGCATACATAGTTAGATATATCTAGTTATACATTTTCAAAACTTTGCATAGTTAAATTTTAAATGCATCTACTACATATATATTGAAAATTATAGAGACATATCCTACTTGATTTATTGATCCACCCATATGAGTGGGTTAGACACACTTTCAATCTAATCCAAACTATTCACATGTCATGATCGATTCAAAACCATATTGATTTTTTGAGACACCCACATATGAGGATTAAGAAAGCTATCAAATTATTCCAAGATATTCAAATATTTGATCATCATACACACACACACACATGTTGTCACTAGGTTCATCCATTGGTTTGTGTACCCAATGAGGTATATTCATTCCTTTCCTCTTTTCTATTTATTTACTCAGTTACTTTATTCAACATAGTATTTCACTTTTGATACCTCTTAATTAAGGACTAATTTATGCATGTTTCATTATAGGTCATTTTTTGTATCATTCTTCACATATTTATACATAACTTCACATTATTAGACTCAGCTACACAAGTTTCACTTCCTATTTATGTCTAGGTACACTTATTTTTCCTTTATAATAGTTATTTTTATTTTTTAAATTTATAACATAAAGCGGGGGAAATAATCACCTAAAACTAGTGTTTGGATGGTAAGCATGCTAATTGAGATAAATTATTCCTATATTATCCCTATACCTATCTAAGAGATTTTTATTATAATTTTCTAGCCTTTATGCAGACCACAAACATCCCTAGTTAGCTAAAAGATAGTCTCAGATCTTCATTCCTGGATCTTAGCCCTTCATGCCTAGTAACATGCCAGCTGGACATTAACACCACATTAAGGAAACTATAGCCACATGGTGCTAGTTTCCCTTACCCTAACTCTCCTAAATAGATATATTTTCAAAAGTTAAACCCTCCTAAGGTCAGCCTAAGTACATTTTATTATTTTCACAAGCTACAAAACACTATAAATACATGAATTTTAGACCTTTATCCACTAGATGGAAGATAGATGAAAAATATTTATTCAAATAATAAATAATTTGAGCAAAATCAAGGTTATCATTCCCTATTTTACCTTACTTATACGTACTACCATATACAACTACCCTAAGCCCAAATTTTCAAAATTTCCAATCCCAAGCACACTCAAGGGATTCAAGACCACTATCATTCTAGCATTTAGTTTCACTTACACCAGCACTTAGGTAGGATAACTAAATTAGGTTTGATCCATACTCAGAGTATTTTTATGTAGAGAAATCTCTTCATAATGGGGTGTTGTGGATGTCTAGCCGATCCTACTAATGAACACATATTTTCATCTCATGCTATACTTATAAGGAGGATTAGGGTTTACATCATAAATAAGATATTATAGGCATAATATAGATTTTTAGATTTTGTGTGCATAGGAACAAAACCCATAAACATAGGTTCACGTGCACCCAAAATTTAAGAATAGTCCCACATAGAGGAAACTAGTGGCATTTTCAGGACACTAGAGCCACATGGCACTACTATCCAAGAGAAGATATGATATAAAGATTCTATTGGAAACACTTAGACCTGTTCATATTCTAGTTTTCATCACTTAGATCTTCTATAATGGTATTTTCTAGATAAGTATTTATTTTCACATATTTATTACTATTTTTAAAAAGTCAAATCAAATCAAATTATGTAACAAATTAGTGGTTATTTATTTCATATTATTTCACTAATTTAGACTACTCAACCCTTTAATAAAACTTAGGATTTACATATATAAACTCTTAAAAGGTTAAAACAACAACAAATACATCTAAAAAAAGTGATTCAAAAGGTTAGTAAAAGGCTACTAAGAGTCCAAGTGAGATCATAAAAGAAATGATTCGAGATAAAGTGATCAAATTACCTCCTCCGCCTCCCATCAGGAGATCCAAATAATATTGTGCATATCATAAAATGCATGGTAATCATGCATATTGTTTTTTTTCATTAAATAACAAAGTACAAAGTCACAAAGGTAGTGGTGGTCTTATAATTCATACATCACTTAGGAAAACCACTCACATTATGAGTACTTCTAAAACACAAGTACCAAAACAAAAATTATGGTGACCAAAAGATAACTTAAAGCAAGATAAGGATAAAAATATTAAATAAATAGAGAAAATACCATTACCAAAAGAGCCAATGATATTAAAACCACCATAAACTAAACCATGTAAGATCCCTTTATTGATAAGTATCGAACAACAAAAGGGCACAATTCCAAATGATTATGACAGTGGATATATTATTCCTAATACCAATATGATAGATGAATAATTGAGAAATATTTATTTTGATCCGATAATTACCTTACCACATGATCTATTTATACCTATAAGACCTAGTAGATATTAGTTGAATCCTTCTCTAAAACGTATAGAACCAAATATAGATAAAGTTAAAGTAAACCATATAGTTCAGGATGTTCATAAGGTATTAACATCCAAGGTGCACACAAATGCATGTAATGGAATATTAATAAACATAAAGGACATAGAAAATATTAAAAAATAGAAACCAAAGGCATCTTAGTATAACATTTTTGTTAAATCTAGTTTCACTATAGAGAAAAAGTCATAATATATTAATCACTGCATCCCCTTGATAAAAAAACATGATACAATTCCTAATTGTAATATTCACACATATGATACATTTAGTTTAGGAAATGCTATTAATTTAACACTACTCAAATATTCTCATCCTCCTCTTGAAATAAGTTGGTAGCTTATACAATCTCCAAAATACCAAAAATATCCATAAAATAAAATACTTCAAAAATCCAAAAATACTTACAACATTTACATGTTCTATTAGCTCCTTGGATTATATGCTACCAGTTTATATTCCACCTCACCTAAAAAGGTGGGGCATACTGGTAGAGATGTGCCTTATAGGAATGGATTTCACATTTTTCATAGTTCTTCAACTTTGGATTATAGTGGGGGCATGTTTTGGAAATATGTTCTCCACACTTAAACCAATTTTTAGATTCAGATATATAGTGGATGCATATTTTAAAAACATGTTATCCACACATAAACCCATTTTTAGTTTCATATATAAATTAGGGGCATGTTTTGGAAACATATTATCCACACTTACACTAGTTTCAATTTCATATTATAGTGGGGGCATGGCTTAGAAGCATGTTCTTGACACTTAATTTTCAAATTGGCCAAAATTACATAGTTATATGATTCAGATACATATTTATGAATTTTTTAATACATTGGAACCATTGTTATACATAGTTTTAGAATGAGACATATATAAGTGCATATTATATGAAATGTGGACCTAAAATTAAAAAATTAAGTCAATTACAAATATCAAAACAATTCTATAGACTCTCATCATCCACTAGGTTGGAGTTTTAAAGACTCTATTGGGTCAATCTAATACAATAATTGGTTCACTTTTTGGTATGGTTGAGGTGATTAAATAACTTAATATTTCCAATTTTACATCATCTAACCACATCATATTTATAGTTTGAGTTGACTTGGTTTACTCACACTAACCAAGTTATAAATATGATTAGGTTGCACAATTGGGCTAATCTCAACTACTTGGTTGGAACTCACCTTTTCTCCAAATTTGGGGGCATGTGTCTTCCAATATCTATCTATATCTCTAGATATATGCACTTTATACATTTATATTTTTCCTAATTTTAGATCTAATGATAAATATTTTTAAATCAAATGGAGAAAAGGCAAAGTGGTCACATCGATACATAGGTGTATTCTTAAAACCTTGCTCTCTTTTAATTTCAATCATTTCAGTGTTTTCAATTTCAGAATATATGCACTGATTATATACTATAATATCTTCTCATTTATATCCCAATCACCAACAAATCATTCAAGTTCAGCTCAAGCAAAGGTAAGGTGTGTTATACACACCTAGGTACACATTTATTTTCCTTAAAACTAGAAATTTCATTATTATATTGGGGGGATATAGACACTATTTATAAATTATATAATACATCAATATTGTACACTTAGAAAAAATATATCATGGATGTACATTTAGCTTATATACCTTTTCCACTACTAAAAGGATTACATACACTATATCTCTATTCTTATTACTTATATCTTGGTATAACTAATGGTATTATAATGACTTAAACCTTTTATCATACTTAGAATGATGTAAACTTGATTATAATCTATCTCTATAAGTTTTAGACCTTTGATTATTTTTTAATTGCATAGATACATACATCCTAGTCATATACTTACATTGACATAAGTGTCCTACGCAATGAAAGTTTGTAGTGCCCTATAGTCATCTAATTTTCAAATGAAATATATTCCTATGTTCATCCTAAGTGGTTTTAATGTGATGTATTATTCAATTTTTTTTTTATATACAATATCAACCCTCATTCATTATTTACCTAGAAGAAACCTAATAAATTCTTACCTAATCATAAGTAAGCTTACCAAAGACATTCAATCAAGCACTTAAGTGAAAAAACTTCACTATTTTATCCTATCCATATTAGTCATAGGGATAAGACATATATATGTTTTACATATTAAAGGAACATCCCATGAGATAAATTTTCCAAGTTACAATCTAGGTCACTCTATGTACTTATCACATATTTCATGATACATATATAATCCAAAATGTAGGGAGAATCACATAAGTCTAAGGCCCTCTTTAGAGTATTGGCTATGTAAGTAGTGCTCATTGATATAAGGGTCATTAGGGTAGCTCAAAACCATGTTCCCACTAATCCATTTTTATCACAACCACTATGAAGATTAAGAACTTGGTTTTTGATATTTGGCAAGGAGTGATAATCCATGACTGAGATCTAAATGCACCAAAGTGAAGGTGACATAGAACCTAGAAGCATCTAGGTGTCACATCCAATTTTAGTAGGTATTTCATATTGTACACTATGCTACTCCCTTAACCTATAGTGTGTTTATTGATATGTGTGTCTAATATGTGGCTTACACCCCTTAATATTATCTTGTTTCATTTATCAATATTATTCTTATGGTAAACCTATGAAATAACCATGGTTAAGTAGTGTGATCATAGGACTCCAAGAAGGGAGGTTAGTATAGTGTTATTTCAAGCAATATAACTCAAATAAACATACTAACACTTACACTCTTATCCTATATACTAGGGAGAGCTTAGTAACAAACACTAAATGAAATCATAAAAAAATATATATATATAATAAATCTTATACCTTCCTTGGGAGATCCAAATGGATTTTTTGAATGGCTTGCTTAACTTGTGCATCAAGAAGTTCTTGACAATGGAGGTTGTGTAGCTCCTTCTCTCCTTGGCACATTGTCTTGTGATGTTTTTTGGATTAAGATTTTGACATTATAAAGTTATTGGTATGAGTCTTATGGAGTAAATCTTGCATAATAACTATACATTATCCAAGCTTTTTGCATCAAGAGGTATGGACTTATATTTATAGCTTTAAAAATTAACTCTCACCCAAGGTGAGTCAAGGTTGAGTTTAGGATTGGAATAGGTTAAAAATAAACCTAAGTGAGTTAAAAATAACTTAATTAGAGTTAATATTTGTCAATTAATTATGATTTGTAATTATTAGGCATGGATCTCAAATTTAGATATTTTAGGATATTTTCAAAGAGCTTGACAACTCATAAAGACAATGATGAAAGGCTAGGATATTTTGATTTTTAAATTTCCTTTTTTAGATATTCATTATTTTCAAATATTTAGGATTTTTATCTTATTTATCTTGTTAATTGATTTTGATTGGCCTTTTATCTCTTTCAAGGTTTGATTTAAGTGTGCAAGTTCCCCACTTAATAGGTTCATAGGCTAAATTGATAGTTGTGATGTTGTAAGGTGATTAGGGATGAATCTGTGAGATGTTATTATTGTATATGATTGAATACCTAAAATAGGGATTCCTCAATATGATTCTAAGATTTGAAGTATGATTCAAAATCAAAATTGGGACATTTAGTGATTCTTAGGTTTAATTTGCAATGGTTGGTAGGAATCAATTTGAAGCCCAATTAGAAGCTAGTTATGGATAGTTTTAGGTGTCTACATTTTTCTCCTATTTGGCAAGGCATTGAAAGATATAGGCACAATAAAGTATTATCAATTAATGAAAAGGTCTTGTATGCCTATAAATTAAATAACAATGGATGAATTGTGGATGAACCCTTGAGGGAGTGATTGACAAGGGGGTCATTGATCGGTCTCTCAAAAGGAGAAAATGATGAGACCAAAAAGATAAAATGGGGTAGAAAAGACTAATTTTCCCATAGGTAGGTATAATTAATGGTATATGGAGCTGCCCAAATTAGGTAAACAAAGAGGATAATTTACCCAAAGGTGGTTATAATCATTGGCATATGTGGGAAAAAAGGTATTTATTTACCCAAAGGTAGTTATAGTCATTGAAAAGAGGGTTAGGGTAACATGAAAATGATTTTACCAAAGTTGGTTATAATTATGAAAGGGAAAACAATGATTTCCCATAGGTTGTTAGAATCATTGGTAGGATAAAAACATGCCCCAGTTAGGTAGATAGAGATATATGGTTTTCCTAAAGGTAGTTATAAGAATTATCACAATGAAAACATGCCCTAGTTGGGTAGAAGAAGGATAATCATTTGCCTAAAGGAAGTTATAATCATTAAATCACAAATGGGACAAAATACAATGATTTGCCCAGAGGTAGTTATAATCATTGGCTAAATGATGAGAGTATGATGGAAAAGTGGCACAGAGGAGAAAGATGAATTTGTGTAACCTTCTAGTATGAAGAAGCACATCCTAATTAGCAAGGATTAAAATTAATTTATGATTTAATTAATCTATATTTGGGAATGATTTGAGTAGATCAATGATGTTTTAGGTGCCAAGGAGATATATCATGGATGCATTACTTATAAGACTTCTTGAGTTGATTTTTGTTGTAGTATGTGACATTAGGAATCTTGATATAAAAATCCATGAAGACTTAATCAAAATATGCATAAGGATTGAAATATGATCCAATAAGTAAGAAAAAACAATGCACCAATGATAAAAACCATGATGACAATGTTAATGTATGAATACAGATGGATTCAATAATAACACACAAGGAATCACCTAATGAGCACAAATACACTAAATCAAGGCACAAATATAAAACAAACAAACAAGTAAATAAATAAAAAAATAAATAAAACACCAAAAAAAGAAAGAACAAAATGAAATTAAGAGAATAAAATGAAACAAAAACAACTAATGGTTAATAATAAAGTTAGCACAAACAGAGAACAAACAAGACAAAAAACATTTCCCCTAGGTTATAAGAGACAACAAAATAAATGAAATGGGGGAATTGAAGAAAAGAAAGGGGGTGGTTGAGATGAATCTAGATGCACTAAGCAAATAGACACTAATTACATATTTTTATGGACACAAGGTCCATTGAAAACTTTAGGCCAAATGTAGTTCTCCCAAGATATGGGATATAAGAAAATGATGAGAAAGAAAATATGATTTCATTATAAAAAAATATGGGAATGGTCTCAAAAAATGGTAAGTACATGGGATGTGAGGTCAATAAGGATGGGGAAACTAAATAACAAGTGGTTTCTTGTGAATTAGCTAGGGATCAAAAAATACTTACAACAAAGAAGTGGTCGATGTTAATTTTCTAGATCATTTTCAAATGTTTTTGGAATTTTCAAAGCATCTCAACTTGATTGGAGAATGATGAGATACTAAACAGTCCAACTTGAAAAATGGAAAGAGTGTTCAAACTAAAAAATTATATGCAAAATGGTAAGAGCATGTCAAAGGGTGATTGAGCTAACCTCAATGGGAATTGAATGCTACCTATATAGTCTTGGGATGGGACCTCAAGTCACTATAATTCCACCCTATAGTAGAATAATCTAAGTAGAAGTAAATTCATAAAATAGGCAAAGTAGGCAAATGGTACAGTATGACATATGAATAAAAAGGTGGTACTTCAAAGCATGATAAATGTGTCATTCCTAATTTGTCCATGGGTGGTTATAATTAGGAAATGATAACATAGATCAATGATACTAATTTTCCTATAGGTAGTTATAAATAGTATCACGATGGTGAGACATTGATTTTCCCAAAGGCAATTATAATGAGTAACACTTGGCCTAAAATGAAATAATAAATGAAGGATGAAATAACCAAACCACTATTATATTACTAAAAAATATGGCCTTTATCTATAATATTAAATCAACTACTAAAACTTGATCAAAATCTTCTATCTAAAAGTGCTTGTGGAACTAAGTGAATGAAACCAAGGTCAAAGGGATTTGGGTAGGGAGGGGTAAAATAACTCTAATCGATAGGAAATGTATGGTAGAATGGTATATAGATGAATGGTATGGTACAAAGAAGAATGTCAATATTATGGTACAATGAAAATGGGCCTCATATAAAATACTTCAAGTCTCTCAAGTGAAGTAATGTTTGAGGTGTATAATATTGATAGGCTCATCAAGTTCATCCCCATCTAGTGTACTGATCATGTATGCTCTAGAACCATAATTTGAAAAAATGATGTAAGGGCCTATCTAGTTGGGTTTGAACTTTCCCTTGTGTTTCTTCTTAGCCATGGTATTTTGTTAGTTTTCTTTAAAAATAAGATCACCAAGTTCAAATTCTCTATGTTGTTTAACCCATCAATTATAGTAGCCATGGAGTCAATTATAGTATGCTTTAAGGATATTGATAATGGCCATGCATTTTTCATAAAGTAAATTCAGCTTTTGTAGGCAAGCTACTCAATAAGATTCATCATCAAGAACATGTTTTAGTGAAATACACAAAGAAGGTAACTTGATCTCAATCAAAAGAATGGCCTCAGTTCCATAAATAAGGGAATAGGGTGTGGCTCCTATTAGGTATGGTAAATGGTGCGGTATGCCTAAAGGGTGAAAATTATTTTGAGGTTCTAATCACATCTAACATCATTGATAATATTTTTAAGGATGTTGACAATGGTTTTTTTGGATGCTTCTACTTGGTCATTACCTTGAGGGTAATAGGCAGTATAAAAATATTGAGTAATTTTGTACTAGGCACATAAAGATGTGACATCCTAGTTCTTAAATGATCCACCATTATTAGATATAATGTTAGATGGGATACCTTAACAATAGATGAGATAGTTAAAAATGAATTTATAAATTTATTTTCTAGTCATGTAAGTGATGGGTATAGCTTCAACCCACTTAGTGAAATATTTAGTAGTGGTAAGGATGTGTTTATGAACATAAGAAGAGGTTGGGTTTATCTTCCCAATGAGATTTACGCCCCATGTTGAATATGGACATGGTGCAAGCATTGGTTTTAGACTCTTAGATGGGGCATGAATCAAATTGGCATGCCTTTGACATTTGTTGCACTTTTTAACATATGCAACTACATCTACATTCATAGTTAGCCAATAATACCCAGTACATAGGATATTTTTTGATAAGACAACCCCAATGGTATGGGATCCACATACTCTTTCATGAACTTCTTGCAACACTAATGTTGATTCCACTGAAGTTAAATAATGAAGCAGAGTTCTATCAAAGCCACAATGGTAAAAGGTTGGTTTAAGTAAGGCATATCATGCATCTTGGTGGAAAAAAGCCTTAGATTATTTATAGGATAGGTTCGGTGTCATAATGTGGTCATGAAGTAGGTAAATAGGTCTGAATACCATATAGAGCTAGGACCAATAATATCATAGATCATTGTGATGGTTGAAGGTTTATGAGCTAGCACTAAAAACTTTTCAATGAGGAATTAATATTATTTTGCCTTGTTGGGTTGATAGATTAAAGAGAAAATGGTGGCCATGGAGCCCACTATTTTGTTACTATTCCTTGGTATGTGTTTAAATTTTACATCAGTAATCTATTGTTTAAGAGTGTCAATCATGGCCTTGTATGACACCAACTTATCATCCTTAGTTTGAAAGTGGTCTATAACTTGATTGATGATTAATTAAGAATAAATATAAACCTTGAGATATTGAATATTCTATTATAATTCTTGGTAAATCCTTGTGATTGGTGTTTTATATTCAACCATGTTGTTGGCATAAGGAAAGCTAATACAAATTGATTTAGGGATAATATCCCTTATGGTATAATAAATAAAAAGTCTACCTTTAATCCATGTGTTGTTAATGATCCATAAAAATATATCTTCTAGTGCTGATCTTGTATAGGTGTTTCAATGATGGTCATAATGGACTCATATGGGAATTGAAAAGCTAGGGGTTCTATATCTGTAAGGGGAGCTTCAACAAACTGATGTTTAAAAACTTGTCCCATGATGGCCTTCTAGTTGATGTATTCTATATTGAAATCACTAAGAAACATGATCCATTTGTCCATGAAAACTTGTAAATCTATCTTGGATAGTAGATAATTTAGAGGATCTACTTTGAAAATAACCATGGTTTTTTTGTTTAGCATGTAGTGTCATAATTTCTAAGCTGTAAAGACCATAACTAAACATGATTTTTTGTGGGTATATAATTGTGATCATATGCAACCAGTGTATAGCTTGGATAGTACATGACATGTTATTTTCCATTATCATCATGTTGATATAGAAGTCACCCTAGGGATTTATTCATGGTAGATAGATATAGTAAGATTGACTTTCCTAGCATTGGTGGTAATAAAACAGGTAGATTGGTAAGATAGTATTTCAACTAATTTAAGGATTTATGGCATTAGTCATCCCAATAAAATGTCAAAACTTTCTTCAATAATTGTGTAAATAAATGAAATTTATTGGCCAATTAATAAATGAAGTATCTAATGGATTGGATCTTTCCCTACAAACTATGGAATTACTTCAAATTTAAAAGGTGGTGGAAACTTAGTAATGACCTTTAATTTGACTGGATCAAATTCAATGCCCCCATGAGACATAATGAAGCCAATAAATTTACCTGAAGTAACTCCAAAAAACATTTTTAGGATTGAGTCTAACCTTGTGTTCATGTAGTCTTTCAAATATTCATTATATTGATGATAGATGACCAGCCTTGGTCTTTGATTTTCCCAATATGTCATCAACATAGTATTCAACAATGTCATGTATCATATCATGAAATATGATAGTAATGTCTCTTTGGTATGTGGCCCCAACATTTTTGAGACCAAATATTCTCCATGGATGGTGAATACTAGTTTATGTTGGTCTTCAAGTGCAATCTAGATTTGGTTATATCCTAAAAATCCATCCATCAATGATAGCATTTTGTACCCAGTTATGGAATGGAAAATCATGTCAATGTTTGGTAGAGGAAAGTCATCTTTAGGGTAGGCCTTATTTATATCTATAAAAACAATGTAGATTATGATTCCTTCTAGTTTCTTAATAACTGGCAAAACATTGAAGATCCACTCTAAATAGTCAATTGGTGGAATACATCTCACTTCTAAGAGTTTTTCCAACTCTTTCTTTATTAATATAGCAATGTGAGGATACATTTTGTGTAGTTTCTATTTCATGACTTTGGCATCAAGATGTACTAAAAGGTGGGGTAAAACCAAGGTGAGGTGTAAACCTAGCATGTTGGAGTATGGCCAAGAAAATATGTCAATAAATTCCCTCAAAATGGATGTATAGATATCACATTCCTCTTCAGTGAGGGACACACCTAATTTGATCCATTTTGGGTTGTCTAGAGTCATGATGTTGAATTCTATAGTTTCCTCCACAAGAAGAGTCAAACTATCCTCCAAGATGTTTGGTAATGATTTAATTGGCCTATAATGTTAAAGTCCTCTATTTGGACTACCTCTTCAAGTTATCCTAGACAAGATGAATAAGAATCTCCCAATGGTAAGTATGGCCATGTGATAAACTCTATTGGAAACTCTTAGATGATTTGGTCAAAGGCATGTTGTTATTCAAAATTAAACTCAGACCTATAGGCAAGTTCATCATTGGTGGTCTCCTGAGTTATGTTTGAGGAGATTTAAACACCCCCATCTAATGGTACCTAAAATAGGGTTTCACTAGAAGATGGAACTTTCTCTTTAATTTTACCTTGCTCTAAAAGCACCTCAAAGAAGTTTTCACTTTGGGACCTCAATGTTTTATTTATTTATTTGTGGCTAAGGGTGTTTACCCATTCTCCAAAATAGCCTACAGGATCTAGTGTGATTGAGAACCCTTGTTTGTGGTCTCCCAATGGATCATTATCTCTTAGGCTTAGAAAATCATAAAATGCCTCATCATTCTCAAACCTGTCTATAGGCACCATGGATTATTATTGGTCCTAAGCTATAAGTTGAGGATAATATAGAGGAAGTAGATTATGTTAGTTAATTGGGATAAGGGTACAAATGGCATGAGTGTCAAATATATTGGTATTGGTTTGGTCTTCATAATGGATATGATCAGACTCTACTTCACTATTAACATCATCATCACTAGTCATTGCATTGGAACAAGAATATGATACATGGGGTCACCCCTAGGTGGTTTAAATATGAGACCATATGTTCCTTTATATAGAGTCATGGATATTGGCTCAAGTGTTCCCTATTTATTTGGACCAAGGCCTCCTCCTTCATAGACATGTTTCTCCATGATCCTATTAGGAATAAGATACTTGATATTTTTATAATAATCAACCAATTTATCATTATACAACTAAGATTCATCATCTACAAGTGGGTCCTATTCTTGGCCAATGGTTGGTGTGAAAATGATAGGATCTAAACTATATATTTTTCCTTTGCCTTTAAATTACCATTCCATGCACAATGGTTTGGCTTTAGATCTTCCATAGGATTTGGGGTTTTGTGGAAGCTTGGTAATGTGAAATGTGTCATGGGTCAAATATTATCCTAGGCTATTATTTGTAATGGTAAAGTGATTAAATTTTTTAGGAAGTGGTATGTGGGAAGATTAATCAAGGGTAATTGGGTTGATGCAATTGGCCTCTAGTAAATCAATAAGAATTTCCTTCCCTTTATCCTTTTTAATAATCACATTTAAGCCGAAATGTTAGTTATAGATTTCATACTCAACCTCCAAATGCTTGAAATGTTTGTAGGGATTAAAATATCCATGAATGGTGACCTCCATGCCACAATGAGATAACTTGAGACACTAATGCAACATTGAAGGGATTGCACAAATCTCATGTATCTAAGGTCTATACAAGAGCAAATTATACGATAGGTCTAGGTCTAACACATAACATAGTATATCATAAGTCAAGGGTCCAACAATAAATGGAAAGCTAATGGTGCCTTGTGATTCTCATTCTTCATTATCATAGGCTTTGATAGTGATCTTTTATAGCTAGAGATCAGAGGCTATATACCATAGAAGCTTGATGATCTTTAGAGACAAATATTAACACCTGATCTATTGTCTATGAGGAAACACTTTAATTTATACCACATTATGACAACTTCAATGTATATTGGATTGCTATGAAGAGGGCCAAAGGATGACATATCACTTTTATCAAAGGATAACTAATGGCCTAGGGATAGATGTCCAACCAAAGCTTAGAATTTATCTAGGATTATGTCATTTAGAACCTGAGATTGGCCAAGGAAATTTATCGATATGTTTTTTTGGATGGTATATGTTCATAAAAAATATAGAATTAAAATTTTTGCAAGAATATTCTAAATCTATTCCATAATATCAAATGTATTTTCCTTTATAGTAGTATATGGCTTGTTTCTATCTAATAAAGTAGGATATGTGTGTGGTAGTATATGGTTGTGGTCTTGGGATGGTAATCTTTAACCATCAAGCTATGATTTCACAATCAGGATTAGAGATAGAACCATTATTGCTAGAAAATAATGGTGGTGAGAGGCTAGTTAGGATAAGTCTCAATTGATAATGCACTTGTATGTGGTCATAGGATAAGGATAAGTTATCATTATAAGGTCCACAAGTAGCAATCCCTACTTGTTAGTATGCTAGTATGTGGTCCTAAGTCAAGAAAAGATCATTGACACATGTTAGTTGGTTGGAATTGGTTAGAAATGATCTTATTTGGTTAACACTTGGTCTTGAATTAATGGTAATAGTGATGTGACCTCCCATAAGATGGCCTATAACCTTGTTATAATCATGTGCAACTACGTGGTAAGTCTATTAGGTGTTAGCATCATTCTGGCCTTAGTTCCATCTATTTGGATAATGTTGGATTTGTTACTACTACTATCATTGTTGTTGTTGTTATGGTTGTTGATATTATTATTGCCACTATTATGGCCTTTGTTGTTGTTATTGGTTGTTGTTGTGTTATGGAAAAGGGTTTTGATAAATACATAGGTTCTAATTGGATGGATAAACTCTATTATCCAATGTTATATCCCTATTTTATAACATATTTTGAAAAATATGTTTGATTTTCACACAATAGTGTAGATTGTGTCCATTAACCTGATGGTATTCACAGAATTCATTTTATCTATACCAGTCTAGATAAGGAATTACTTTAGGATAGTGATTTAGAATGGGGGAACTAATCATATTAGTAGAGGCTAGTTTATAAAACACAAATTCAATAGGATCTCTAAGATTAATAAAAACTTGATGAGTAAGCCCATTTTGACATGGAGGGGTTTGCAAAGGTAATGGTTGTTGCATTTGTTGAGCTAGTCTAGGTTACTATAAAGGATATGCTTGTTGAAGAGGTTATTAGTGAGGATTAATTTTTATTTGTGGCATTGGTTGAGAAGAAAATGTTTGCACCATTTGGACATGTCATGAATCCGTTACTTCATTTCTAAAAATATTCTTGTTGAAGTTAAACAACTTAGATTTTTTATAATTACTGGCCTAGGCTGATATCAATACTTGCACTTGGGCTAGATTGTGGATTTGATTTTGGTTATTTCCTTGGTTTTGATTCTAATTTCTATTTGATAAGGTAATATTAATGATCCATTTTTTAATAAAGGACTTTTCAATTAACAAACCTTTGTCAATGATTTCCTTAAATGTATGTGCATACTATAGTTCTAGATGGTAAGATATCTCACCATGCAATTTTTTGGTAAACATAACAACTAGTTGCTTATCTGGTAAACTATGGGTGAATTGGATGACAAGTACTCTCTATCTCTATATATATCTTATAAACATTTTATCGACATTCTATTTGGCTTGAGTCAAATACACCAATAAAATCTCATATTTGAGATTATAGGTGAAATACTACAAAAATTTGTTGGAAAGATCATCAAAATTTGATATTGAGTTCTTTGTAAATTTCAAGAACCATTCTAAGGCCTATCTTGTTAGAATCTAAGGAAACAAAATTAAGAGATATATGTCATGATAAGCCATTGGTTGACAAGTGACAAAAAATTCCATCAAATGGGCCTTTAGGTCTTTCTTACCCTTGTATTTGTCAAACTTTGGTGGTTTATACCCTAGAGGAAATGGTATTTTCAGATACTCCATGTTGAATGAGTAGGAAGACATGTCGTACAACTTAAAATTCTTGGCATATTTCCCATCTTGGATGGTTTCAATTGCATCCTTAGTTTGTTATAGTTATTATGCCAGGAAACCAGATGAAATAGTGGCTTGAGGTGGAGGTTGGGAGGTTAAAAGTGAATTACTTTGATTAGGTTATAGTGGAGGCATGGTTTACTATGGAATGTTGCTCTGGGTAAGGAATTGACCAAGAATATGCATTCATAGATTAGGATGCAACTATTAAAATCGTATGCATTACGATGTGATATTGTGTTTAGGATTTAGTATGTAAGCCTAGTTTTGAGGGAATTATGACTAGGGTGGAAGGATGTGGCTCTAAGTGAAGTAGTGCAAATTCTGAGGTTGAGTAGGGAATTGTTGCTAACTAGTCAAACCTAGTTGAATAAGGGGAGCTTATTGTGGAAGAAGGCCTTATCATTGAATTTATGGCACATTTGGAACAAAAGGTAATTGTTGACTAAATTGTACTTGTGGAATAGTAAAACCTCTTTGTTGTGAAAATAATTGTTATGAAGTATAAGACATACATTATTGATTAGGCAACTTTTATGAAGACATGTCAGTCTAGAACTATTGAGGTATACTTGTTATTCCCTGATAAGGTGGAATATTGGGTGTCTCCTATTGAGGTGGTAGAATGTTTGATCTTTGTGGTGTTGGTATATTAGACTTTTCCTATTGTTTTGTAATTTTATTCATCACATGTGGTAGAGTAACATTCATCACATTTTTTTGAGGTAAGGCACTAGTTATAATTTGACTACTTAATCCTTATGGTTGCATGTTGGATGAAGTATCTAGTTGGGGATTAGAGGTAGTTTGTTGTGGTTGGGGGGATAATAGTTATTTCCCCTTGATATTTTGAACCACTCATTATGTTTACTAAAGGCACTTGTTGTGGGCTAGTTATTTGTGTATTTACACCACTTTGGTTTGGATTGGATGACACTTGCATGTTATCCACTATATTTGGCATATTTATCTACATAGAAGCAGTAGACACTTCTTTAATAGCTGAGGCATTGAACATGTCTTCAAATAAAATACTTTTCATGAATGGGTCTATACCTAAATTTTCTTGGATTTTTAATTTGATTAAGACTCCTATTGAAGGAAATAATTCAATAAGAGGAGCATTTAACATGGTCATGTTATTAAAATTATGCACTAAGTTAAAATAGGTCTAATATGCTATCTACATCTATATAAAGTGGTCCTCCATGAGGCCTTTTCCTATGACAAGCATAGGTGAGTATTGATATGGCATCAACACTAGCTCTTGAGGATTTATAGTAGAGGTCTATTCATTGATTTTATTATAAGGTATGTTTTAAGACACTCTAACTAGAATTGGAAACTTTTTGTTAAGGAACTCTGATGAAAACTTGGCCCCTACCTTCATGGATCTGATTAAAACTTAGTCCTTATTTTCAATCAAGTGATAATCAAACAAATATGGATTGTATGTCTATGGAATCATAACATAGTATGGTTGTTATTGAACTTGGTTTACAACTGAGGGTATGTTAGCTAGGTACTATACTATTTATTCCTGGTCTTACTCCAAATATGGAGGCATGTCAACCAAATAGTGAGCTAAAAGATCTTGGATTTGTTACCTATATTGAGTGTTATAAGGAGTATAGGGATCCATTTCTTAAACTAAATCATCATCATAGGGGTTTTAAACAAAGCCAACTTGTGCAACCATATTATCATATCTTGGATTGTACATGGCTTTGCTATGAGTATAGTGAGACATATTCAAATCAATGATGAATGCTTCATGAAAAAGGCTTATAGTTATATAAACTCTCAAAATAATATCCAAAGGACAAATGGTTTAAACTTGGTCGAACTTGGTTGAAAAGTGGAGTTGTATCTCCAAAAGATCTATGCTAAAACTTGGTACAAAATAATCTAACACCAAATGTATAACATCAAATTTATTACAAAAAAGGTCAATTGGATGAACTAAAAACAATAATTCCAAAATCTAGGTTTAAAGTGTTCCAAATAGGTCTAATCTAAGAAAACAAAAGTTGCTAGGTTTTTTGGAAAAGGCACAAAAGCTAGGCTTAAAATAGGCATTTGCTAGGTTTTTTGGAAAAGGTACAAAAGCTATACTTTAAACAAAACAAGGTATGTGATTTTAATCTAAATTTTTTGAAACACTTTGTCATAAAATAGGAATTAATATTTTAAACATAAAATTGGTTAATTATTATAATCCATGAAATAAAAGGCACATGGAGATAGACTATTTCCCCCAACTCTAGGCACAAACAATAGTTTTCAAATTGAATAAAAAATTAGCCTAAGTTACACAACCCAAAAGAGAAATATTGATGCCTAAGATAAATTTACATAAGGCATAAGTAGAAATCAATTAATGTTTGGATTTGAACTTGTTAAGGCTAAAGAGTATGCATTTCTACTTGCATGTTTTCTATGCTAGTTAATGGAATGGCATAATGATTTTTCAGAAGTGCTAAAGGAGTTTGGTAGGGAGATCCTTTATCACCATTTATTTTCATCATCATGGTAAAATATTTAAGTAGATTGATTTCTAATGCATTATCATATGATAAATTAATAGGATTCAAACCATCTAGATATGTTGAGCCCATGATGTATCAAAAATTTGCTAATGACACTATATTACTAGCTGAAGCTTCAATGTAGAAAGCTAGAAAAATAAAAAAGATTCTGGTTATGTATGAAAAGGTTTCAAATCAAAATATTAATTTTGATAGATCTTGGTCTATTTATTCAACACTCTAATGCCTAGACAAGCTAGGATAGTTGCATTATTGGGTTTATAAATTAAATATTTTCATTCCACTTACTTGGGAATGCCTCTCATCATTAATCAACTCTAGGTTACAACATGGAATCTATTGATTGAAATATTCCAAAAGAGGATTGCAAGATAGAAAGGTAAACTATTATCTTAGGATGGGAAGGTAGTGTTGGTTAAGAGCATATTAAAAGGTCTCCTAGTTTATATTATATCCTTGTTTAAACTATCCAAGGGAGTGGAAGATAAACTTATCAAGTTTCAAAGAAATTTTATTTGGTTTAAGATTGAGGAAAAAATCAAATTCCACTAGATAGTGTGGAATAAAGTATGCAACAAAAAATCTTATGGTGGTTTGGGCATTAGAAGTTTGTAATTAATCAATAGATCTCTAATCTCCAAAGTCATTTGGAGATTTATAACTAAATTTTTTATGTGGGGAAACATTCTCTCTTTTAAATACTTTGAAGAAAGAAACCTAATCATCATGCTAACCAAGGATTAATTTGTGAAAGGCTTACATATTTGGAATTTTTAAATGATAACAAAGAGATAATCATTGAAGGTTCTAAATGGAAATGTAATGTCCCTTATTTAGGGGCTCCTTTTTTCATATAAAAGCTCTGATACCACTGTAATGTCCCTTACTTAGGGGCTCTTTTTTTCCTACAAAAGCTCAGATACCACTGTAATATCCCCTTCAAACAGGGAATATAGAAACACAAATAGCTCTAATTTCTTTTCTGATTATTCTGAATTTGGTATGAAATAAGAACAAATTGTAGTTTTTGCAAAATATCTTCAAATAAAATAAATGAACCACAATATAATCTCTCAATAGCAAATAAAAGATCTTATTACTTGTTCAGATAATTAAAATTACAGTCTTCTCTCATACATATCAAATAATATTAAAATATGGTCTTAAAACCCTGATCTTCTACAAATCTGGAAGTCTCAGCCTGTTGTGTCGAACACACAGTCACCAGCGTCGGTCAATATACTGTCGATGTCGGTCACTGTAGGTCCTTCTCTACCGACGTTGGTCTTTAGTCGGCCGATGTCGGTCACTGGGGATCTCTGTCTGTCGAGGTCAGTGTCTGTGTGGATTTGTACGAACTTGTACAGACTTCGTACGGCTGCCAATTAGCACAACCTGTCTGTTTTCAACCCCTGATCTGAAGATATGTGGATCTAATATAGAATATCTCTCTCTGTATAATTTATTGAATAAAAAACTAAATAAATAAATACCTAAAATACTGTGATAACTTTTGTGTGAAGTTATCTCTCATATCTGTAAACCTCTGTGATAACTTCTGTATAAAGCTATCTCTCAATTTGGCAATAGATTAGCTAATATCTCATAGCCTCTGAATCGCACACAATGAAGAGTTGACGTTCTCCACTGAAATGGAATCCTGGAACCCTTGGCTCAGTCTTCACAGAAGAATTTCTTCAATATCAAAATCAATAATCTATTCATAATCAATAATGGCCTCCATGAGAAACCCTTATACCCTCAAAAAGATATGCTTGCCCTAATTAGGGTTTCTTAAATTAGAATTAGGGTTTCTAATTAAAACTAGGTTAAATAATTAATATTTTATTAAATCAATCAAATATTAATATCTTCCTCAATACATGTCGGATCCTCGAACCGTTTGAAGCTGGTGAACCAGGGAGTGATTCCGCACATGACCATACCAAAATAAAGGCACTCCACTGCATGTCAAATATCCCTAAATAATAGGAGCTTAGGTCCAATGTGTCTAAAATAACTTGAATGAAAGCCAACTATAAGAATTTTGCAAATTGAAGCCAAGCCAATCTCCATCATGACCCTCTATCCATCTTATTAGCCTACAAAGGTCGCATAATAGGCTAATCATCAAGTCTATCAATGTCCACGAAAAAGGGGACATGACATGAAATTAGGTGATGGTAGGAGAATAAATTTTTGGAAGGAAAACTAGAGCATAGAGTTGAATTTCATTTAGAGGGACATTGGTTTACACCTTCAGGAACATTTGAGGAAGGAATATGGAGATAATGTCACTGAATATTGGCAATTAAGGGAGGGAACTAGACATTGGAAAGAACTGAGTCTAGACAACATAAACTAGAATGATAATTTAAAGTTAGAAAAGATAAATAATGTTCTATGAATTATCCATATCCTAGGGGTAGATAGTGAATACAAGTTGGTTTGGAAGGATTCTTTTGATAGTCAATATAAATTTAAAGAAGGCTATGATTTCATTTCTCAATAACAAGAAGTTGAGGTTAGCTAGAAATCACCGTAGGATAAATTTATTACTCCAAAAATTAGCTTATTTATATGGGTTTCCATCTAAAACAATATCTTTACTGTAGACAATCTAAGGAAAAGAGGATGCATTATCACTAATAGATGTGTTTTGTGTGAAGAGCAAAATGATATTGTTTTTCACCTATTAGTAAATTACTCTTTTACATAGAAAGTTTGGAGTTTCTTCAAGGAAAAATTCAACATTTCAAGGGTTCAACTTGGTTCTCTAATGGAATTTTGAATGTATTAGAGCTATCCTTTCAAAAACTCTCATATAAAACAACTATGGAATCTAACCCTGCCACATATTATGGGGGATTTGGGGAGCTATAAATAATAAAATATTTAGGGACAAGAATTTAAATAATAAGGATATTTTTTAGAGAATATTTATGTATATGAAAGAAAACTACAGGTTAATTCAAGTCTAGAAATGCACAAATATGCTCTTTCATGAACAAATTCCAACCTAAAATTGGCAAATAAACACTTCAGACTTAGGGAAACTAGACCCTAAGCATAAAATAAGAAAATGAATAAAGTGGAAATATCCACCTGAGGGATGGATGAAACTCAAATTTGATGGAGCTTCAAAAGGAAATATGGGAGTAGTAGGGGGAGGGGGTATCATCAAATATTTTGAAGGAAAGTTACTTGCCACTTATATGGGTGATATGGGTCTAAAAACAAATCACTAGGATGAAGCTATGGCTTCACTATGGGGGAAAAAATTGGAAAAGCAAATAAATTCTACAAATCTCTTGGTAGCGTGTGATTACTTGAAAATTGTAAATTGTATAAATGGTAAAAATCCCATAAGTTGGTCTATCAAGCACATCATTGATGAAGCTAGAGACATTTTTAATTCCTTCCAATAGGTGCACATCCAACATACTTATAGAGAAGGGAATGGGATTATTGACTAGTTTATAAATAGCGGGGTCTATAATATGGGTTTCAAAATTGGTTTAGTCATGAAGACCTCCATAGGGAGTTTGTTAGAGGTACAAACACTAAGAGGGGGGTAAATTAGTGAGCCCAAATAATCTAATTTTAATTTTAATCATTTCAAACTCTTAATCAATTATCAAAAGCATTCATGAAGCATACACATTATTAATATTAATGAACAAGAGAAACAATATAAGATCAGACACATGCATAATCCTAGTTGTCAAAATGCCTTTGGGTTTTTCTTTAACCTCTTTTGACTACACCTACAAGGTCCACAAACCTGCTTGACCTAACCCACTTACCTAGCCCAAAGTAAAGTTAGCCACTTGAATAACTTAATTCACCTTTTCACCATTTTAACCCACCTTTTCTTGAGGCCCTAAACTAGTGATGATCAGGGTGACTGATGATGGTCACCCTGACTAGTGATGATTAGGTTACACTACCTAGAATTTTAGCATGTAAACCACATGCAAACCACCACTTTGATTTTATAAATATAGTTCATCTAAATATTTTTTCAAGCCTTTATATGGATAATTTATATTTAAATGGCCTAGTTATTATATACAACTAAATTTTGCCACTGATAACCTCTAATTAGGATTTTGGCCAATTTACACTCAAAATGTACAATTTGGCTTAAAAAAACTAAAACATGCTAAATGATGTGAAACTAACATATTTAAGTGCTGATTTTGCCTAGGGTATCCCTAAATGGGGAAATGCAATTTATGGGCCAACTAAATTTGATCAGATCATTCCGAGTCAAAATGCCAATTTTTCACCTAGGTGCTCTGGATTGCTCTTTCCTATCAAATATTATACACAAAGTGCATGCATTTATTATTTGTTGTTGGTAACATCCTAAATGGAAATACAATTCCAATGCATCTAACAATGACTTCCAATTCCAATCCAGTCAAAATTTGGACCAATAACAAGGCATTATGATCAAATTGAATAGTGTGTGCACAAAGTGCTTAATCATGCTCAAGTGCTAATTAACCCAAATCAAGGCATAATTTATAATTCCATTTAAACTTGTTGAATACTTATTTTTGGAAATGAATATTGAATATCTACATCATCAAGTGACCTCATTTCTTGGGAAGACATCTCTAAGCCATAAATGTCATAAATATCAAGATTCATGCTCTCCATGCCTCTTAATTGACCCTTATTCCAATGTCATGATGAGGATAGTTAAAAGATTAATTATAAAAATTTAATTAATCCTCAACCACACATCTCAATCTTAGGATGGATGGTTCAGGTTGATTTTAGACATTCTCAAAAATCTATAAATAGAAGGCCTCACAACATCATTTCTAATCTATTTTGGTGTAAAGTTATTATGCTCAAATATCTTCAAAAGTATTGATTATGCAAAGTTATAATGCACAAATGGTTCCAAAATCTTTAATCAACTAGTGTTACCATGCCAAATTGATTCCAAGCCAAGCCAAGCCACAATCTAAAGGTGCCAAGGAGAGATGGAGGTAGACAAGATTCAATGCCAACGATTTCATGAGCACAAGCCGAGCAAGCCACCAATACAAAGGCATTTAGAGCATCCAAGGAAGGTGAAGGAATTATTGTGTTTGTCATTTGTTTTTTTAACTAATCTCTCCCTAGTGTCTAGGCCTAGAGATGTTATGTTATTATTGTGTTTATTTTATTTTGTTTTCATTTTAGAATTAACACCATACTAACCATCCTTTCTTGAGTCAAATACCTAGATCACATAATGACATGCCCAATGGGACAAGATGCATCTCACATTTTAAGGAAATCATTTTACATCTATAAAATATTTATTTGAGCCTTTAAAACTCTTGTAAATTGATTTTTTAACTTTATTTTTCCATTTTTGTTTGACACAGTTTTAACATAGTCACCGACGTCAGCAGGTAAGACTGACATCGATTGCATAATGTTGGGTAGTAAAACTGACATTATTTGTATACCTATCATCAGTCACATTAGTATAATTGATATTATTTAGATAACTGACATTGATTAAAAAATGTCACCATCGCTGGTTATATAAACTGACGTTGATCATTGTGTTTTTCTAAAAACATAGACCTGAGAGTTATTTTTCCAAAGTTCATTATTTCAAACCAGAAAGAGTTTCAAAGCTAAAGGACATGTTGACATTTTTACTATAGAACTAAGCTTGATATTTGTTTAAAACATGTTTAAATCACCTTTGGATGCTTAAAAATCAATTAAGAACCTTGTTTTAGTGTTTAATAAAGGACTTAGATGTCTTGGCGAATGTTTTCAAAATTTGCAACTAAGACCAAGGGGTCAAATGAACACCACCAAATCTTTCATTTTGGGTTTAAAATTAAACACACTTGTCAATTTTTATTTGCAATAGTTATTTAATCAAATTTGTTTTTGGCAAAAAGAAGAAACGTGTATGCTCTTACATTTGTCCCTTATAAGGAACCCTTGGAATCAAAAGCACCATTCCTATTGTAAATAGCCTAGTCCAAGGCTTAGAAATAAATTCCTCTAAAGTGCTCCCCAAAAACTCATCAAAGTTTGGGTGACCTTGAAAATGACCCTAAATTCTTTTTACTTTCATGTTTATTTTTATTTTTTATGCATCTTGGCTTGTGAGGGGGACTTTGTCATCTCCCACAAGTTCTTTAGGGAAGCTTTAATATAGGGTTTTATCTCTTGATATTGACTTGATTTATCTCCTTTAGAGTTACACATAGAATGTAGTGGTACTTTGGACATTGCACTTCACTGAACAAATAGTAGGATGTAGTGGTTGAGAAAAGGACTAGACCTTTTTACAATAAGCCAAGTGATACAGACCTAAAATTTGTGCTTCTCTTTTGCATTATTTGGCATAAAATTCATTATGCAATTGATTCCCCTAGATCATTCGAAACATTATATTTTAGTCAACCCCACATGCCATACCCTTGCTAGGATTTTGATGGTTATACTTAGAGTATGTTGATCATTTTCTCATTTGGTATGTTTTTGAGACTAAAACTTGTTTATTTGTGTATAAGCCATGTAAAAACCAATTTGTTTATACATCATTTTTATGTCTAAAGAGGTGTTATGCTAGCCATTTTACACCATACTTGTGCCTTGAAATTTTTGCTAAAATTTTTTGTGTGTGTGTCATTTGAGTTACAGAGGGTAGTGTTAAGCTACCCAAATCATGTCAAACCATTTATGCCATTGAGTCTTTTGAAACATAGCATTGATCAAATCATTAAATCATGCTTACACTATTAGGCTACTCAAATTGTTTCAAGACTAGTTTACCTTGTGCCAAAAACCATTTATTTCAAACCATGTCATACATACCATTTGGACCATTGTCTTGTGTCATCATGATGTCCAATCTTGTCTAAATTATTTGGTTAAATCCTATTTTTCATCATTGAGTTTTCAATTAGCCTTGTCAAGTTTGGATTCAAACATTGATTAATTTCTATTTAGGACTTAATTCATGGGGTTGATACATAGATCTTTCTCTTTTGGGTTGCATAACTTCAGGTAATCGATTACCTAAATTTGAAAAATATTGATGGTTTGTTTCTTTAAATCCTATCCTCATCATTTTTTGTACTTTTATTTGGGAGAACATAACCTTTCTCAAAGATTCTTTTGTCTTATACCTTATACCAATTTATCAAGTTTATGTTTGATTTCATGTGCCAGTTCTATGTCAAAGTTATTTTCAAACTTGTTAGATTAAATAAAATTGCATCATCCTTTGTTTCAAGTCTAGCTTTTGATGTCATTTGGCCAAAAGTCCTAACATGTGCGTATTTGTTTGATCCTAGGTTTTGACTCCATGTTTGGACAAAAGACCTAGTAACTCAATTTTCCCTTTCCTAGTTTAGACCTTGTTTGGAACACTTTGACCTAAACCTTTGACATGTTTATCTTTATTCAGACACTTGACCTTTTGTGTGTATGACATTTGATGTCAGGCTTTTTTATGCCAAGTCTTAGCACAAACCATTATAGAGATATAGCTCCACTTTTAGACCACATTAGAGATATAGTTGCACCCCTTTTGACCAAGTTAGACCAAGCTTGAACCATTTGTCCTTTGGACATAATTTTTTAGATTTTATAGAACTCTAAGCCTTTTTTTTTAGAGCTTTACTTATTTACACAAATATGTCTAGCTATAATTATGGTGGAGTCACTTACAATCCAACTTATGATAGAATGGATACAAAAAATGACTTTTATGGCTTTAGTCAAGACCCCAATGATGCTAATATGGTTTGTGAGACAAATTTCTATTTGCCTCGTATTAATAATTCATGGGAACAAAGTCACAAAATAACTTACGATCTAAATTGAGACCTTGATTGGTATGATGAGGCTTTTGAGGAAGACTTTAAAGTCCCAACTATAGATAATGTTATTTGGGATATGAATCCATACTCTCTTTTTAATAATCAGTACATGGAACATAATCAAGAAATATCTTATGAGCCAACTCATGACTGGGATGATATGGTTTATGAGGAAGACTTGGATGCTTTAGTTTGTGCAAGTAATCAGGCTCCACCACATTTTACCATTTCTAGTCCAAGACCACAATATCACACCATCCCCATACCAAGACCTTATCCTTTGGCTTATATGAGAAACTAAGCTCTAAAATGCTCCTTCATCATTCTAGGACCTAGTCCTTTGGCTTGTGCAAGAAATCATGCTCCACACCACTCTATCATTACCATCTCAAGACATTGTCCTTTAGCTCATGTGATCAATCATGATCCCCAAGGCCCTACCATTATCCATCCATAAGTCATTCCTCATCCAGAACCAATCCCATCCAAACCTCAACCCATCTGATCATTCGAAGACCAAGCTCTATTCAGAACTAGTATCTTCCAACTCATTGAAAACCAAGGCCAAGTGAACCAACCAATCTAAGATGTTTCTATTTAATCAACCATTTATGATAAGTTAGCTTATGATAAATTTCATATTGATCCTATACCAATTATTAAGGAGTCTCACTCTAATGAGACAGTCTTTGCTAAGTCACTTCTTAATGATTATAACCACCTTTAGGAAAATAATTACCTCAACCATGTGCCTATTTTTCAAGAGCCTCTTATTGACAAGCCAATCTCTAAGGAGTTGTCTCTTGACCTTTTTCCCATCCTAGAGGAGTCTCACTTTGACAAATCAATCTTTATGGAGCCCATCATGCTATTATAGGTTGTTACTTATCCAATACCAAATATTCAACAATACATCATTTTAACAGAGTACCCATTAGATGAAGAATCAAAGTTAGTGTTAGGTTTTACTCTTGGACTAACATCAAATTTAGCATCAGAATAAAAATCTAAATCAACATTAATCTCAACATCAGATTCAAAGTCCCTTAAGTTAGAATCATATTTAGATATAGAATATGTTTATGACTATTAAAACATTGGTTATGCATGCCTTGCACATCAGTTTGAATATATTTGTGATCCTTTTATAGTTTTGGAAGATGAGTACTTCAGCTTTAATACAATCTTAGTATCTTTTATGAGGATTTTGCAGCCTCTCCCCATTCCATTACCATTCCATAGGCCATTACCATCAACCAAAATAGCCATATCATTGACATTCCATCTCTCATAAGTGTCGATTGGGATCGATAGAATCACACTTTGTTAAATTTAATCCATGGTGACATAATAGTTGAAGAAGAACAAGGAGGCCAAGAAAACATTCATGTAGTAAAACACTCTCTTAGTGAAACTTTTTTGAAGGTGTTAGGGGATAATCATAGTCATAACTCAGCATCTTCTATTGAAACTTTTCTGAAATTGATAAAAAACAATCAAAGTCAAAAGCCACAATCCTTAGTGAAACCTTCTTAGAGGCACTATGGGATAATCAAGACAAATTTATTTTTGAAAACCTATTTGAGGCACCAATAGCTGAGCACAAAAGTTCTTCACTACTTGATGAAGATAAAATCAAAGATCAAATAAAAATAACTTCCTATCTATAGCCTAATTAGATGGCAGTTACTCTCAGGTCTAAACAATAAAAAAATATGATGGTCTTATTAAGAGAACAAATATTTGGCCCTACCACAACCAAAATTATGTCAGATTTGGCATTAATAACATTACATGTGACTGAAAGTCCTGATCTTCATTTGTTTCCCCACCATTATACATTTCATTATCATCTGCCATTCTATTTCACAATCAAACCCACCATCCATTATTTGTCCCTATTTACCATCCATTGTCACCCTTTCCTTTGTAGAGGTTACAAAGATACCTTATCTCAATACATGAAGGAATCAAAATCAATGACCAACGAAGATCACAAAAGCATTCTCAACAACTAAATTTGTAGGCCATTCTTGATAGAAAAGTTATTCAGATGATGTGTGGGCTAGTAATTAACATGATCAAGTATTCTATTTGTATCATTTATTGATTAGGATGTGCATCTACCAATCAATAAGAACAATAGAATCAAAAACCACACTCAAAATAACAACATGTACCATATCATTTCACATTATTGTGCCATTACCGTTGTTACATATGCCTATTTACCATTATTGTAGATCTCATCCATTTACCCTATCACTTGGGGGTAACCCTCTTACCATTTTATCCAATCTATCTAGACCATCATTATTTGTAGTAATACCATGCCATCTTATCATTCCATTCCTATTTAGACCAAAGCATGTTTTTTGTCATCCTACCCAATCCTATTTTGATCTTGGTTCCTTTGGGTCTTCCCACACCTTTGTGTGGATATTCCAATCAAGTTTCAATAATCAATCCAATCCATGTTTATAATGATATCCTATGAAATTAGTGTGATAATTGATCTAACAAGATATCTTTCATCCTATATTCATATTTGTTTATGTGAGCTTGATTATAACCACCTATGGGCAAATCAGTGTCTCACTATCTTGCTACTAAATATAACCACCTATGGGCATATTAGTATAATTGACCTATGCCATTGTATCCTAGTTATAACCACCTATGGGAAAACTAGGGACAATATTTGTTTATCATGCATTGATGCATCACTTTGCCATCATTTTTTCATTTAACTGGTCATTTGATGAATTTGAGAACTTGTTGGGACCTAGTTGGTTTTTCTTCACCTTTTGTGTGGAGGGAATTACTATGACTTGAGGTCATTTTTAGGATTATGTGGGCTATTCTCAATTCATGTTGAGGTAATCTCAATCCCCATTTCCATACGCTCTCACCATTTTTTGAGTAACCTAAGCCAAATGTTCTCACCATTTTGCAAGCAAGTATCGTGTCATTCTTTAACGAGTTAAGATACCTCAAAATTCTAAAAAGATTCATAATATTTCAAAATCCAAAAAAAATGTCCTGTTAAGCCTAGTCATTTATCCTTGATTTGCCTTACTGGGGCATTATCATTGTTAGGATGCTTTCTTTTGCTTTTGTTTTCAAGCTTTTTATTTGTTTATTTATTTTAGGTTATTTGTTTGTTTATTTTTCTATTTGTTTGTTTATTTATTCACTTGCTTGTTTATTTATTTTTAGCACTATTGCCTTGACTCGGTCTATATGTTTTCATTAGGTGATTCCTTAATCACATTATTCTTGAGTCTATCCATATTCATATGTAAACATTATCATCATGGTTTTTATTATTGGTGTATTATTTTCAAGTGTTTATTGGATTAGGAGTCAATCCTTATTCATATTTTGGCCAATTATTCATGGTGTTTTATCATGAAGCCTACAATCATGTGATACAACAAACCTCAACTTCAAGAAGTTTATTCAATAATGGTGGCATCAACATCTCTTTGGTACCGACATCCTGATTCCATCTTAATCGTATCCCAAATAGATAAATTAAACATGAAAGAATTTCAATCTTTATTAGTTTAGATGAGCATCTCCCTACTAGTAGGTTGTTATAATTCATCATTACCCTATGTCTTAAGTTATCATCATCCTTGGCCAAGTTTATCATGTTTTCCATAATTGGGATCCAATGCTTATAACCATCTATGGGAAAATCATTGCACACCATCTCACCTACATTTCTCAATGATTATAACCACCTTTGGGTGAATCATTATGTTATTACCACTTTATTTTTCCCACTTATATAGGGGCATGTTATTATCTTATTTGTATGTCCTAATTGGGATAGCTCCATCTTCTCAATGATTATAACTACTTTTAGAAAAATCATTGTGCTATCATACCACATTGTCACTATCAAGGTACAATGTTTATAACCACCTTTCAACAAACCATTTTACACCATCTCGATTGTATTATCAATGATTTTGACTACTTTTTCAATATCATTGTGTTTTCACCCCATCATCTTTCCTTTTTTTGGTCCCCTCATTTCACTTCTTTCTTTTCAAGGGACCGTTTGTTGACTTCTTATGACAACCATTCCCTCAAAGGGGCATCATAAAATTAGTTTATCATCATTGTAGTTATAGGCATATATGACCTTTTCATTATTTGATAAGATGTTACTATGCTTATATCTTGTAATGCCTTCCCAAATAGGGGCAAACTGTAGACACCTAAATCTGGCCATCGATAACCTCTAATTAAGCTTTTGGCCAATTCCACTCAAAACATATAATTTGGCTTAAAAACACTAAAACATGCTAAATGATGTGAAACTAACATATTTAAGTGCCAATTTTAGCCAGGGTATCTTTAAATGAAGCAATGAAATTTATGGGCTAGCTAACTTTGATAAGATCATTCTGAGTCAAAATGCCAATTTTGAACCTGAGTGCTTTATATTGCTCTTTCTTATCCAATATTCTACACAAAGTGCATGCCTTTCTTATTTTTTGTTGGTAAAATCCTAAATGAGAATAAAGTTCAATGAATTTGATAGTGACTTCCAATTCTAATCTAGTCAAATTTTAGACCAATAACAAGGCATTTTGATCAAATTGAGTAATGTGTGCACAAAGTGCTTAATCATGCTCAAGCGCTAATCAACCCAAATCAAGGCATAATTAATAATTTCATGGAAAATTATTAAATACTTATTTTTAGAAATGAAAATTGAATATATACATCATCAAGTGACCTCATTTCTTAGGAAGACATAACTAGGCCATAAATGCCATAAATATCAGGATTCATGCCCTCCATGCCTCAATAATGCCTTCCATGATGCCCTCCATGCCTCTTAATTTCCCATTTTTCCAATGTCATGATGAGGATAATTAAAAACTTAATTCCAAAAATTGAATTAATCCTCAACCACACATCTCAATCTCAGGATGGATGGTTCAGGTTGATTCTAGACATTCTCAAAAATCTATAAATAGAAGCCCTCACAACATCATTTCTAAGCTATTTTGGCAAAAAGTTATTATGCTCAAATATCATCAAAAGTCTTGATTATGCAAATTTATAATGCACAAATGGTTCCAAAAGCTTCAAGCAACTAGTGTTATTATGTCAAATTGATTCCAAGCCAAGCCAAGCCACAAGTTAAAGGTGCTAAGGAGAGATGAAGGTAGACAAGCTTCCATTGCCAAGGACTTCATGAGCACAAGATGAACAACCCACCACTACAAAGGTATTTGAAGCATCCAAAGAAGATGAAGTAATTATTGTGTTTTCATTCCTTGCTTTTTAGTTGTGTTTGTCATTTATTTTTGTTAACTAAGCTCTCTTTAGTGTCTAGGCCTAAAGATGTTATGCTATTAGTGTGTCTATTTTATTTAGGAACTAACACCATACTAACCATCCTCTCTTGAGTCAAATTCATAGATCAAATTTATACCTTCACTTCCACCTTTTGTTTATGCTTATAAAAGAGAGAGGCTTGGGAGGCCAAATCCATCTACAATTATTATCAAGAGCTTTGTGTATCTAGAATCTTTTTTTGTAGGTCAATCAACATCATCAGCATTATAAAGTTCCATAAACCATCTTATTAGGAGCCAAATCATGGTCACTTATTAACCAAGATTTTAGGTACCATTACTCTATCAGAATCAACCTA
Source organism: Torreya grandis (assembly GCA_037957365.1). Classification (NCBI taxonomy): domain Eukaryota; kingdom Viridiplantae; phylum Streptophyta; class Pinopsida; order Cupressales; family Taxaceae; genus Torreya; species Torreya grandis. Next base: position 1,764,999 of record JARHVA010002184.1, read on the forward strand.
GATTTTACCAATAGGTAATCCATCTCAACCATCTACCCAACCTACTTCTGGTAAGACAAGTGTTTTATTTCTGGTATCTACTTATCATATTTCCATTTCAAGATCAACCTAGCCCTTATCTACATCTCCTAACTTACCTTTTGAATCCTGTCAATCAACAACACCAATCCCAATTTTACTCCTAGTTCCACTGATAAGAAACTAGTGATGGTTAGCCTCAACTGGTGATGGTTAGACAATCAGTAACAGTTCTCCTCAACTAGTGATGATTAGATGATCGATGATGGTCACCTGTGGCACCAAAAACTAAAAAGTTAATTCCACCTACCTACACCCAACCAAATCTAGTTATCTATGTCCCTACCTATTCATAGGCTTATTTTAGATTTTCTAAAGCATACCCTAACCCCTCAACACCAATAATAATCTATTTATCACTAGTTATATCATTTCTAGTCTATTTTCTTGACAAGCATTTTTGTGTTCAGTTTCAATACCTTTTGATTATTGATGAAAGTATCTTCTTTCTAGTTTTGTGAACTTAATTATTTAAAATGTGTGGATTGATAATTCCTAAGGAAGATCTCTCTTTTAGGATTTAGCTATCACTAGGCAATCCACCCAATTATCTATCTAAAAAATGAGTTTGCTTTAGTGATTTCTCATCTACAAGTCTTCCTCCCAAGCCAAAGAAGAGATCTTCATAATATTTTGGTACAATGCATGCACAACCATAACCAAGTATTCCTACCATAACCCATAGTTTCTTCTTTCCCTTTTCTAAATAATAAGCAAAAATTCATAGAAACATTTTGGTACTTCTAGTGGGACCTAGAGTCTTTGCTCACATTTTATTTGCATTTGTATGCTCTTCTCTCTATTTGTGATCATAATTGAAATTAAAATTTATTTTGGGTTTAAAATCAGATGTATCCATTGCTTGCATTTAACATTAGTTCACTTTGAATTGAATCATAGTGATTTTATCATATCACCACTTTTGTTACACACACTAGCCAAACCACTTTTATAAATCAAATATAAAAACATTTTGAGACAAGGCTTGACTAGGATTTCATCACCTAGAAGTCACCTTACCCTTTCCCAACAATCCTACTTGGAGGTCTTTACTAAGGAGATAACCAACTAATCTCTCTGGTTGAGTATAAACTCTGGATATTAATATATATTGGCTACACACTTGATACTCTTATCACTGCAATATCATGAAGTGAAGGGGTAGGCCCCAATACCAAGCCACATATTGATTCAAATATAGATTATTTTGAGCACTTAAACAACCTGAAAGTAACCATAGACTGATTTTATATTACTTGATGTACAAGCCAACTTATATCACACATTCTTATAAACTAATGCAGATTGAAAACTAACCTCTAGGATTAACATACTTCATAGTGTGTGTCTTGATTTCCTTGATCATTTTATTTTCTTCTTATTGTTTGAGTGGTGAGTTTGTTCTTGTTTTCTCTCCCCTTCTTCTTGTATGGTTCTCACTTGCTAGTAGTGAAGAGACCTATTAGAGTAGAATCCCTCACTTAAATCAACCTCTTTTACCTCCTCATCTATGGAGTACATCTTTGAGGCAAAAGATTCACCTCATTCATTGGGAATCCCTAATTTTCCTTAGGTATTTCTCTAAGGAGACATGGACTATACCAATTTTTTTGATAATAATCTAGTTTCCATTTAGCACTACCTTAAAACCTCCCCTCATCATGTCCCATTTCCAACTCCTCCTCAGGACCCTCCTTATGGCATGTCATCCCACCTTATGAGGGGTGTTCCTATGACCATAGTCACCACCCAACCTTTGACCACCCAAGAATCTTTGTCTACTAACCCCTTTGATGTCATAGCTAAAAACTAACCTATCCAACCAATTGCTACCCTTACTCCTTCTGCCCCTACTAGTGACTCCTCTACCATGGGGATAACCCAACCATCAACCCATCACACTCCACTTGTTGCTGGAGAACCCACCACTTGCAACACCAACCTTCCCTCTATCAAGCCTAACCTATTAGTCAACACCCCTTTAGTAATATTTGGGGTATCTATCCTTTTTGCTTCACTACCTACTAGCATGAAGGTCATTACTTCCCCTCTTGTTACTAACTCAAAAACCATCCATGCCCAATCCATATGAAACCCTCAACAAGCATCTGTAGTACCTAATCTAGGATACATCCCTAGCCCACAAGTTTATATACCCACTACCCAACCATCATCATCCACCTATCCTACTCAAATTATAGCATCCACATTCCAATATGTGGTAACCTCTGAACTACCAAAAAATTACTCATATGTTACCCAATATCAACCACAGTATCCACATTACAATCCTTTTGGTGCACCACCTCATACTGACTTAATGAAGATTCTCATAGACAATATGACAAACCTTGAGTCATCCATTTTAGGGGCTCATAACATCCTATCCTATGATCATATTTTTAATGAACCTATTCATCCATTTGTCCCCATCAAACCTTACCCTCCTCAATGGGAGCTTCTAAAATTTACTAAATTTCAAAGCAAGGAGGACTCCCAACAACATTTTAGGGCTTTATGGCATGAATGTTACATGATTGCTTATGATGATTCCCTTATCCTTAGAACCTTCCCCATGTATTTATCTGGCCTAATACTTGACTGCTATAGTGCCCTCACCAAGCATTCCATCTTTTCTTTCACCCAACTAGCACAAGTCTTCTTAGATCACTTTTCCATTTAGATTTACAAGAAGGTTTCTATCACTGACCTCTATTTTTTCAAGAAATTTGATGATGAATCTATTGCCGACTTCTTCACTCATTAGATAAGCTTCATTAATCAGCTTTCATTTTCATTAATTCAACCTGAACTTATATAACTTTTCTCTTGAGTCTACACCAAGCATGTATCATCTACATTGCATGTCCAAAGATTCAGAACTTTTGATGAAGCTTTTACCATGGCACACAAGCTAGAAAATTACAAAATAAAAACTCTACCTTCAAGACCAATGAAACCTCTCCCTCTAAACTAGGGAACCAAGCCAATACTAAGACTAATAACAAGGGAACTATGAATGTAGTTGTCCTTAAGGCTAATTCACCACCTAATGTCAATAAACACAACTCTCCCAATCTCTCTAACCAAGGCTTATGGAATCCAAACTGAATAAACCAAAAAAAATTCACTCCACTTGGAGAATCTTATGCCTTGTTATTGGAAAAGTTACTAAAATCCAATCTTATACATTTTCTATCCATTAAACCTCCCCAATAGTTTGATTCTTCTAATCTAGCTCTTGTTTGGTATAATGAGAATGATATTTGTGCTTTTCATTAGGTAATTAGGCATGATGTTAGTTGATGTAATACTTTCAAGAATGTTGTTCAAAATATTATCGACAAGGGGGAACTTGTGTTGGATAATTCCAATTCCCCTCAAAATCAAGCTCTTGACATCTTCAATAAACCTTTTCCCAACCATACCCCTATCAAAACTGAGGACGCACAAGATGAATATTCTTATGATGCCCACATGGTCAATATGGTCCTTCACACACTTGTCAATGGGGAGCCTATCATCTAACCTACCTATTTATTTCCCACTTCACCTATCAAAGTGGTAGAATCATCTTCTCTCCTTTGAAATCATAAACTAAGGAGGTTCCCTTTTCCTTAGTTATACTTATAAAGGCATTAGAATCATCAAACACCACTTTGGATAGCCAACCTGAAGAAATAACCATTCATAACCCACTATCTCCCCTAACTATAGATCAAGCCACAACTATGGACATCATGCTTAGGGAAGCAATTTTTTCACAAACACCCCTAACATAGTAGCCACCCAATCCAAACTTACTTCCCTTGCTTGAGGAAATAGATGAGGCTATCAATCTTCCTCCTCAACCCATAGGTGTATCCTCGGTACCCATTACCTAGGACACAAAATGGGCATATAGACCTTTTTCCAAACTCGTTCAAAAGTTAGGTATGGTCACAAAACTAGACATGGATCAAGCCACTTTTTGGCAACACATAGGGATCCTTTAAATCAACAAACCTAAACCTTCTAGCATGCCTCTAACCAACCAATCCATCATTTCTCCACCACCTCTTTAACCAATCAAAACTTCTACCAACCCCTTACCTTCTCATTAAACTAAAATAGCTACCTCTCCAACCACCACATCACCAACCAAACCTTTGAAAACTCTTGGTGCCTTCCCTTCTCAAAGTTTGGTTCACCCATCCTTGAAAGTGGAATTAACCTTGCCTAAGCCTATACCCAAGTCTTGACCCACACAAACCAAGGGGATGAAAACATTAAAGGGATGTAGGAATAAGACTCTACCTCCCTCTACCTTACCCTTTTTCTTAGGGCCTCACCCTTCCACTTTACTTAAAAGTCAACCAAATTTTAACACATGTCACCCACTACCATTGGTTATGCTATCCCACTTATTATTTGATGTGTTGGTCCTTTTTAGATTACCAATAGTTAGACAATCAAACTCAACCACCCTAACTATCAACATACATCGACCAAAACCATTAAATAGAAACACCACCTTACCCAAACCATCTCTCACAAAACCTATTGCCACCAACATGCCCATCTTACCAACCAAAACCATGATCTCTAAACCTTTCTTACCTATAGTAAAATCCTATATAACCATTCTTCAAAGATTATTGCAAACCTCCTACCTCACATTACCTCATAATAGACCTTTCAATCCTCTTGGTTTAAATTCAGCCTGGTTTAATAACCATTAAATTTGATGCTATCATAGGACACCTAGGTGTGACATAGAGGATTGTAAAGATATCTAAGCCATTATCCACCAACTCTATAATGAGGATTATATTTTATTAGAGGATCTTCCCTCGACCCCTCTACCAATACACCCAACAATTAGTCATCAACACATTCTTAATCCTCCACTCTCACCTCAGAGTGACCTAGAGCCTACCCAACCTCATATCTCACCTTTCCCCTCTATCCATACCATTTATGTGGTCACACAATCACAAAAAAAGGATAAAGGGAAGGCCAAATTGTATATTCCATGGACACACCCACCAACTCATCCTCAACCAAGCCATATCCAAACCTCTGTGTCTATAGCTATGCCCAAATTTACCATCTTAGGCACCTTAGAGGACAACCCCTCTGAATCCATCATGAGGGACATTCTTAAATAAATTCACCAGACCCTAACTAAGATGAGCCTTTATGAACTCATTTCTACCTCACCTCACCATCATCAGGCCATGATAAAGGCTATACAAGCCATTAAAGTTAGACTGGGGGATTCTTGACCTATAGAGGCCTTTGTAGTTACTCTCTAAATCTCCACCTTTGTTACCTTCAAGGAATTAGAGATACCTCTATCCATCTTGAGGACCCAAATCCCCCTCTTTTTATTACAACCCATATCAACCAAACATGCATCAAATGGGTTATGATTGAGGGGGAGCCAATATCAACATCATCTCTTCCCATGCCTATGACCAACTCAAGGTACCAGATAATTCAATGTCTAAAACTTTAGCCATCCCTATATCCTTTAATGACACTATGACCACTACCTTGGGAACCATCATCCTTCACATTTGTCTAGTAACTTGTAGGTTCCCTGAACTCTTTCATGTGGTCAAAGGTGAATTCTAGTATAATATTTTACTAGGAAGACCTTGGATCCATGCCATGGGTTATATACCTTCCACCCCACATCAGTGTGTTAAGTTTGAACATGGATGTCAAGTTTTTACCATACAAGCTGAACCTAGCCCTTTAGTAGCATGTAATATGACCTACCAACCTAATGATGTTCTCCTACCTCCATCCAAGTCACCACAACTGACCACCACCAAGCCCTCACCTATAGAAGCTAAAGCCATTACTTCCCCTTCCACTAAGGCATATACCAATTCATCTATTCTTGTGGACTAGATAACCATCATTGATCTTTTGGAACCCACCTTTTAATGCCTTACCCTTGGAGAATACTACCTCTTCACCCTTGACATCTTCCAAACTCCCCAAGAATATAAAAAGCTCAACCACCAACCAGGTTATGACCCCAACATTGGATCCATCACCCCCTTAGGGCCTATGATCTATCAAACCCACTTTATCTATTAGGGATTTGATAATCCACTTAATGCTATTTCCACTCCCTCTCTACCTCAACCATTCATCTCCAACTTCTCTTACTTAGACAACATAAAATTTGCCAAGCTATACCTCCACAAGTGTGCCTAGAAAATATTTGGCTTAGGACAATATGAGCATGGACCACACATATTGATCTCAATTGAGACCTATAAGCCTCATGATAAACATGGCTTTGGATTTATTCTACATAATAATAAGAAATCCATACAACCTATCACTACCATTATTGAAAAAGAGACCCCTTCCTCACCAACACCCCTCCACCTGAGTATGGGGATGAGGACATCATCCCACCTAATTTTTTTTCTTCAACATGATTACCCTCAACCCCATAACTTATCAAAAGGAAGGGGCACCAGTATCCATCCCTTTAATCCATCTTGAACTTGTGGGAGAAGACTCTCCTACCATTCACATTGTCCAGTGTTAGGATGATGATTATATTCTCACCTACCTTGGTGCACCTAATTCCTCCATCCTCAATTATTTACCTTTAGAGACCTTAACCATGTTGAATGATCCCACCATAGATATTGAAATAGGAAATTTAGACAACCCCCATGTTTTCAAACAAGGCCAAACTCTAACTCTTGAGGAACTACATGACTTCTCTACCTTCCTCCAAGACCATAGTATTGCATTCACTTGGTCATATGATGACATGTCCAGTATTGACCTAGCCATTGCCACCCATAACATTATGACTAATCATGATGCCAAGATTTTCAAATAGAAACTCCACTGAATGCATCCTCACATAGCTCTCTTTGTGAAAAAAGAGCTCTAATGCCTCCTTTCTATTAATTTCATTTAACCTATTGATTATCCTCAGTGGGTTTCAAACATCGTGCCTATCACTAAACCCATAGGGGGAATACAAATATGTATAGAATTTTGTGACCTCAACCTCACCTACCCAAAGGATGATTTTCCTCTACTTAGCATTCACCAACTTCTTGATATTATAGTAGGCCATGAGATGTCACTCATGGATGGATTTTTGGGTTATAATCAAATTCAGATTGCCCCTAAGGGTCAGTGCAAGATTGTATTTATCAACCCATGGGGGACTTTCTATTATAGGGTCATGACCTTCAATCTTAAGAATTCTAGTGCAACCTACCAATGTGCCATGACCTATATTTTTCATGACCTTGTCCATAAAATCATTGAAGACTATGTGGATGACCTTCTCAAGAAGTTCAAACTTTGTAAAAACTACCTAGCCATTCTCAAGGTTATCTTTGAGTACCTTATCCATCATCATATCTACCTCAATCCCAAGAAATGTATTTTAGGGTCTTATCAGGTAAACTTATTGGTTTCATCATTTCCCTTCAAGGAATTGAGGTTGATCTAACCAAAATTAAATCCATTCTCAAGATGCTACCTTCAACCAATCTTATGAAACTCTATAGTTTGCAAGGGAAGATCCAATCTATTCACTACTTCATCTCCCAATTCTCCTATCAATGTCAACCCTTCCACCATCACTTGAAAAAGGACATCTCTTTCAAGTGGAATATTTATTGTCAAAAGGCCTTTAATGCACTAAAAGAGTACCTCCTATCTCTACCTTTCCTTACACCTCCTAAAAATGACCAGCCTTTCTACCTTTATATCTCTACCACTAACCATTCCTTAGGGGTAATGCTTGCTCATTATGATGAATAATGCAAAGATAAAACCATCTATTACATTAGCTGCACATTTATTGAGTATGAGACTTGGTACACATATACCAAGAAACTACACTTGGCTCTAGTATTTATGGCCACCAAACTTCACCACTACCTTCTCAACCAATTTTTTTTGTCATAACTAATACAAACCCACTCAAGTACATGCACTCCAAACCATACCAAAACTAGTGTATAGATAAGTGACTCATGCTTTTATCTAAGTTTGACCTCAAGTTCTTCCAATAAAAGTCAATTAAAGGGAAATTCATTACTGACCAATTGGCTGATGCACCCCTAATAGACACCCAACCTCCCCCTCTTGAATTTATAGATGAGTCATGTAGATTTTACCAATCATGTAACCATGTTTTTTTATGGTTCTAAATGTAAGTGGGGTGGAGGATCTAGTATCATCCTTATCCCCCTCATCAATTAACCACTCCTTTTATCTTTTAAACTTAACTTCAAATGTACTAATAATGTGGCTGAATATGAAACCCTAGTCATAGGTTTCCTAACTACCTTAGCCTTAGGAGTCAGAACAATTAATATCTTTAGTGACTCCTAACTTGTGGTCAACCATGTCAATGGCATCTATCAATATAAGAATGAGATTTTGCAATTATGTAGAAAATTAGTTATATAACTTTTAGCATCATTTAAACATTACCATATTCAAACCACCCCTTGATCTACCAATAAGTTTGTGGATACCATGGCTTCTCTTACCTCTTAGATCCTGTTAGCACCTTTGGACTCTAAACTCTCAATCATTATCCATCACCTCACTAAACCTTCCTACACCAAATCAGATTGTCCAACCATCTTTAGTGTGGGAGAGATTCTGCCTGACCTTTGGTATAAAAAAACCTTTGACTACCTCCAGCTTGGCATAGTTCCCTTTGGTCTCTATAGGAATATCCATCAAGAATTCATTCACTCCATTATGGAGGCATCCTTTATAAATGTGGTTTTTATGGCCTCCTAGTCTATTTCCTTCATGGTCCAAAAGCCTCTCACACTATAAAGGAGACACATGAGGCTATCTTTGGAGAATATCATGGCCTCCTATTCTATTTCCTTCATGGTCCAAAAGCATTCATTTAGTAGACTCTTTGTGGCTAAGCACATCCTTCACCTGGGCTACTATTAGCATACGCTTAACCAAGACTATTGTGATAATGTGAAAAAGTGTGTCAAGTGTCAATAACATGCTAATTTACCCCATGCACCTAGCAATAGTCTTCACATTTCTATAGACTTTTAGACTTTTTCACAATGGGGTCTAGACCTTATAGGTGAAATCAACCCCCACTCTTCACAATGAAATCATTCTATCATTACTGTAACTAAATATTTTACCAAATGGGTGGAGGTTATTCCTCTTGTCTTGACAAAAGATAAAACAATTGTCAAATTTATTACCCATCATATCATCTATCATTTCATTATTGTCCAGAAGATCATCACTAAAAATGGAAAATCCTTTCAAAAAAAACAAGTCTAGGGCCTTTGTGATGTATTTGGTATTAAACTTAGCTTTTCATCACCTTATCACCCATAAGTAAATGGACAAGTAGAAGACTCTAACAAAACCATTAATAACATTCTTACCAAAATGGTCAATGCCTTAGGTCAATATTGGCACTTGCACATCTCTTTCACTTATGGGCATATTGTACTAGCATCTAAACCCCTATAGGAGCTACACCTTTTTATCTTGTGTTTGGAGCTGAGGCTGTATTACCTCTTGAAGTCTAAATACCTTCTCTTTACATATCATTTCACAACCTTATTTTGAAAAATTATTATCATCAAGAATGTTTAGCTCAAATTGAGATAATTTATGAGCATCATTTGGCCTCTCTTTCCCATCTTTATGTCTATCAAGAATGAATAAAATGCACCTATTAAAAATACCTAAAAGTCTAAGAATTCAATATTGGAGATCTTGTTCTCAAGGAAAATCAAAATGTAACTAATATGAAGAAAATAAAAAAGGGGAAAATATGCTTTCAATTGGCTTGGAACCTAAATCATAACCCATAAGTATGGATTAGGGGCTTATCATTTGTCCTCTCTCGAGGGCAAACTAGAACTTGAGCCTATCAATGCTTCATATCTACATCTTTTCTATTGTTAAATAGGGGTGACAATCATCATTTGCCTAACTTAAGATCATCCCTTGTAATCACATTCATTTTCCTCTTCTTAGGGGCAATTGACTACAATTGAATCATGTGATTATTTGTCAAAGTTTTTTTATATTATTTTTTGTTATCTATTCTAAAAGAAAGAAAGAAAAGTATGAAGGTTAGGGATAAGTGACTAAGTACCTAAAATGATGATCACCATTCTAGACATTGTGAGAACTCCTCTTTAGCTATGGAGGAAGATACCTGTGTATAAGAAAACACTAAACAAAATTTCTATTAACAGAGATATGTGTGGGTTGCCAAGCTACATTCTTTTTCTAAGAAGCATAACACTTCCTTGGGATGATATTCCACTATTTAAAATTAGAGTTTTAAAACAAACATAAATAAAAAAAGAGAGAGTGAGAGTTAGAATAATGTTTACCATGCTATAGGTCTAAACATATTAGTGAATAATAGAGTATAGGCTGGGTAGAGGAATTGTGTTTTGGCGAGGTTGTTGGGGAGGATTTTAGGGGTTGCTAGTGTAAAAAACATGTGACTAACATCGATTAAGTGACTAGTGTTAGTCTAGGCTACTAATGTCAGTCTAGATAACCAATATCAATTGGGGTAATGATATTGGTGGGGTTATGGAAGGCTTTTTTAGGAAGGGAAATAGATTGGTAGTCTTGTAAATGGGTCATGAGGAGTTGTGGGAGGGTGAATAAGACTCAGGAAGGTCAGGGTAGAGGTTGATATAATGAGGTAGGGAGATGGAGGTGGGGGAGTGTCACAACTCCTCCACAGAGGAAGCTTGGGTTTCATGAGCAATTAAACAATATATTTATAGAACCAATATAAAACAACTATTTTAAAACATACAAAAACACCAAAATGTACTTATTTGGGTTGGATAAGTGAGCAACTATGCCAAATAGATGGATTCAATGAGGATTGATAAACTAGTGCATGAATATATGAGGCAAATCATATGTTTCTAATCTATAGTGCTCAAAACATTATGTAGTTTTTTAATTACTAATCTAGAACAATTCATGTAGAGTAACAGTAAGCTTAGATGTTACTAATGATGGTAGAATGCTCTGATAATGAAATCTCTATGCTAATGAATAATTTTTTGACCCTATGGAAAATTTATAAGTAGGCATAAGTAAGCAACATTGTTGGGCCTATCAATGTTGGTCAAGGGCTAACTAATGTTTATTCCCAAAGACTAAGTAAAATAGGCTATATTTAGCCTTTTACCATACTTCTTACTTTGACAAATGGGTTTTCCCATTGGAAAATGGTCATAACACAAAGTTGAGAGGTGGTTAGGTAGTTAAGGATTTATCAAGGGGGAATAATAGGTCATAGGTGGTTAGGATAGAATGACCAGGTCCTAGTGTGAGTCAGAGGGTGAGAATCAGTCATAGGGCAAGGTGGCCAAAGGAGATTTAACCAATTTAATTAAACACTTAAATTAATTAGATGTGACTAAAGGGTAAAGACATAGGTTAGAGAATTAAATAAGAAAGGGGCTGAGGGGTAATGTGACCTAGGTAATCATGTAAGGGATTAGCATAATTATAGTGTCTATATTTTCCCATTTTTTTCTTGTAACTTGTATACACAAGCTACAAGACAAAAATAAAGGTTTATTGCCCCAAGGATGGGATGAAGTATCCCCCCTCAAAATGGGGACTAATGGTGGTAAAACCATAATCGATAATCATTTTGAAAGAAGATAGATGGGTAAAGCTAAGTGGGAAGTGTCAAGGTGGTGATAATGTGACACATGTGCATAGTTTTACACGCAAAAATTAGTCAAACTATTAACAGGTCAGGAAGACTCAAACAAAAATAACTAATCCATAGCATAGATAAGTGATAGCTAATCGAGTTAAAACCATCAAAGGTATATCTCCAATGGTTGATGTGCCCCAAGTATCCAAAAATAGAAGTGCTCTTAGAAGACACAAGATGGTCGCAAGCAACAAGGACTAGTCAGGGTCATGATCTACAATGCCTATAAAAAAGCTAAATTTAAAGTAATACTAATGCTAGCTAGTTTAGTGAAAATAATAATTTCATCACAAAGGTTTTATCTAGTTGGGGAGATATATGTTATCTCCAAGTTATAGACACTTAAATTTGGCCACTGATAACCTCCAACTAGGATTTTAACCAATTTCCACCTAAAATGCACAATTTGGCCTAAAAACACTAAAACATGATAAATGATGTGAAACTAAATATTAAAGTGCCAATTTTGGCTAGAGTATCATTAAATGGGGCAATGAAATTTATGGGCCAGTTAACTTTGATTAGATCATTGAGTCAAAATGCCAATTTTGCACATAAGTGCTCTGAATTGCTCTTTCCTATCAAATCTCTTGCATGAGACACGTGCCTTTATTATTTTTTGTTGGTAACATCCTAAATGGGAATATGGTTCCAATGCATTTGACAATGACTCCTAATTCTAATACAATCAAATTTTGGACTAATAACAAGGCATTCTGATCAATTTGAGTAATTTGCACACAAAGTGCTTAATCATGCTTAAGAGATAATTAAACCAAATTAGAGCCTAATCAAGAAATCTATGGAAACTTGTTAAAAACTTGTTTTTAGAAATGAATATTGAATATTTGCATCATCAGGGGACCTCATTTCTTGGGAAGACATCTCTAGGCCATAAATGTCATAAATATCAGGATTCATGCCTCCCATGCCTCATCAAAGCCCTCCATGCCTCTTAATTGATCCTCTATCCCAAATATTGATGAGCCTATTTATCAATTTTAATTGAAAAATTGGATTAATCCTTAGCCACACATCTCAATTTTGAGATGGATGGTTTAGGTTGATTCTGATCAATCTCAAAAATCTTAATAGAGAGGCCATGAACATTATTTTTAAGCTATTTTGGTGGAAAGTTATAATGCAAAAATATCTTCAAGAAGCCATTGAAATTACTGTTACCATTCCAAGTTTATTTCAAGCCAAGCCAATCCACAAGCCAAAGGTGCTAAGGAGAAGAGGAGATAACCAACCTCCTTTGATGAGGACTTCATGAGCACAAATCGAGCAAGCCACTACAACAAGCATTTTGGAGCATCTAAAGAAGGTAAAAGAAGGTTTCTTTTGCATTTTAGTTGTGTTTTTTATTCATGTTTGTTAACTAAGATCTCCCTAGTGTCTAGGCCTAGAGATGTTATGCTAGTTAGTGTGTTTCTTTCATTTTATTTTCAGTTTGAAACTAACACCATCCTAACCATCCTCTCTTGAGTCAAATTCCTAGATTCACATTATGGCATGCCTGGTGAGACTAGATGCATTCAACACATGAAGAAGGTCATTTTTTATCTTTAAAATTGTCATTTGGATCATTAAAACTATTGAAAAATGATTTTCTAACTTTATTTTACCATTTTTTTGCCACAAGTTTACACAGTAACTGGTGTTAGTTAGTAAAATCAACATAAATTGGATAGCTATCCTCAGTCACATTGGTATAACTAATGTTGATTAGATAACTTTCATTGATTATTAAATGTAACCATCATCGGTTATATAACTAACATCAATCACTGTGTTTTTCTTAAACATAGATCTAAGAGCTCTTTTTCTAAAGTTCATTGTTCAAACCCAAAAGAGATTCAAGGCTAGAGGACATGCTAACATATTTATTACAGGACCAAGCTTGACATTTGCTAAAAACATGTTTAGATCACCTTTTGCATGCTTAAAAATGAATTAAGAACATTATTTTGGGTGATTAAAGTAATATTTAGGTGCTTAAATGAGTTTTTAGCATTAGTTTTCAAAGTTACAACTAAGACCAAGGGGTCAAATGAACACCACCTCATTTTCCATTTAGGCTTAAAAATGAACTCACCTTTTCAAGTTTTTTTATTTACTTAATTGTTTAAATTAGATCTTTGTTTGGCAAAAAGAGGGGTGTTGTGTGTATGCTCTTCCATTTATCCCCTTTAGGGAACCCTTGGAATCAAAAGTGCCATTCCTATTACAAGTATCTTAGTTTAAGGCTTAAAAAGAAAGTCATCAAAAGCACTCCCCAAAAACTTATCAAAGTTTGGGTGACCTTGAAAATGACCCTAAAGTCTTTTATTTCATGCAAACTTGGCTTGTGAGGGAAACTTCATCACCTCCCACAAGTTCTTTAGGAAAGATTTGACCCAGGGTTTCATCTCCTAGCATTGACTTCACTTACTCCTTTTGAGTTACACACATGATGTATCTACATTTGGACATTGCACTACACTAAGAAAATAATAAGATGTAGGGGTTATAAAAAGGACTAGACCTTTTTACAACTAACTAATGCCATGGTCACCCAATTTTTGTGCTTGTCTTTTGAATTATTTGGCATGAAAGTCATTGTGAAATTGATTCCCTTAGAATGATCAAAAACCAATTAATTTTAGTCAACCCCATTTTTTCCATACCCTTACTAGGATTTACATGATTATACTTAGTGTATTTTGGTCATTTTTTTCTTGTTATGTTTTGAGACTAAAACTCATTTATTTTTTTATAAGCCATGTCAAAACAATGTATTTGAGTTGAGGAGGGTACTTTTATGTTGCCCAAATCATGTCAAACCATTCGTACCTTTGAGTCTTTTGAAACATAGCATTGATCACATCATTCAAGCATGCTTACGCCGTTAGGCTGCTCAATTTGTTTCAATACTAGTTTAACTTGTATCAAAAACTATTTTTCTCAAACCATATCATGTATACCATTTAGACCTTTGTAATGTGTTATCATGTTGTTCGATCTTGTCTAGCTTTTTTGGTCTAAATCATAGTTTTTAACATTGAGTTTTCAATTAACCTTATTAAGTTTGGATCCAAACATTGGTTGATTTCTATTTAGGCCTTAATTTTTGGGGTTGATACATAGATCTTTCTGTTTTGGGTTACATAATTTTAGTTAATCGATTACCCAAATTTGAAAACTATTGATAGTTTATTTGTTCAATACCTATCCTTATCATTATTTGTGCCTTTATTTGGGAAAACACATCCTTTCTCAAAGATCATTTTGTCTAATGCCTTATGCCAACTGATCATGTTTATGTTTCATTCTTTGTGCGAGGTCTATGTCAAATTTGTTTCCAAACTTGTTATATTAAATCAAATCACATGATACCTTTGTTTTAAGTCTAGCTTTTGATGTTGTTTGGCCAAAAGTCCTAGCGTATGCCTATTTGTTTGAGCATAGCTTTTGGCTCCATGTTTGGACAAAATACCTAGTCACTCAACTTTTCCCTTTCCTAGTTTAGACCTTGTTTGGAATGCTTTGACCTAGACCTTTGACATACAAGTTTTTATTTAGAAACTTGACCTTTTGTGCATATGAAATTTGACATTAGACATTTGATGTTAGGCTATTTTATGTCAAGTCGTAGTACAAATAATTTTGGATATACAACTCCAATTTTAGACCACATTAGAGATACAGGTCCAACTTTTGACCAAGTTAGACCAAGCTTGAACCATTTGTCCTTTGGACATAGCTTTTTTAGATTTTTTAAAACTCCAAGCCTTTTTATTTGTCATGTCCCCTTTTTAGTTGACATGTTCTAAGTTCATGGTTAGCCTATTATGCGACCCTCATAGGCTGATAGGATGGTTAGAGGGTCTTGATGGAAATTGGCTTGGCTTCATTTAGCAAAAATTTTCCAGTTGGTTTTCGTTCGGGCTCTTTCGGACATGAATTAAGGGAGATATTAATATTTGATTGATTTAATTAAATATTAATTATTTGGTCTAATTTTAATTAATTATTAATTATTTGGTCTAATTTTAAGACCCTAATTCTAATTTAAGAATTGGTCTAATTTTAAGACCCTAGTTCTAAATTAAGAAGCCCTAAGTCTAATTTAAGGAAATCTAATTTTAGCAAGCACACCTTTGGAGGGTATAAGGGTTTCTCATGGGAGAGAGTTTGGATTCATGCATTGATTATTGATTTTTGATATTGAAGAATTCTTTTGTGAAGACTGAGCCAAGGGTTCTAGGATTCCATCTGCATTGGAGAACGTCCACTCTTCAGTGTGTGTGATTTAGAGGCTGTGAAATATCAGCTGATCTATTGCCAAATTGAGAGGTAGTTTCATACAAAAGTTATCACAGAGGTTTACAGATTTGAGAGGTAACTTCATATAAAATTTATCATAGAGCTTTCCAGGTATTTATTTTATTAGGTTTTTGATTCAATAAATTATACAAATAGAGATCTTCTATATTAGAGCCATATATCTTCAGATCAGGGGTTGAAAATAGACAGGTTGTGCTTTATTGGAAGCCGTATGAAGTCCGTACAGGTTCATATAGATCCACACAGATACCGACCTCAACAGATAGAGATCCCCAGTGACCGACATCGGCCGACTGAAGATCGACGTCGACAGAGAAAGACCGACAGAGACCGACACCGGTGACTGCGTGTTTGACACAGCAGGCCGAGACGTACCGGATCCAGATTTATTTCCCAAATTTGTAGAATACTCAGGCTATTAAGGCTGCATTTTCAATATTCATTGTATACATGACAGAGGTCATCTATTGTAAGCATATGAGCAAATAAATAAGAGATTATACTGTGATTTATTTATCTATTTGAAGATATTTTGCAAAAATATAGATAAGCAATTTAGAGCTTTTGTTTTAGTATCTGAAGGGATATTACAGTGGTATCAAAGCTTTTATGTTTCAATAGTCCCTACTGGTTGGGGATATTATAGTGGTATCAGAGCTAAATCCTACCATCCTGAGGGTTTGACAGTCTTATGTAGCCATAAGAGTTGGGACCACACATGTATAACACATGTAGTAGAGCCTTGCTTGAAGGTACCCAGTTGTTAGAACAATAGCCATTTATCATGAGTGATAGATGTGAGGGTAGCCCACCTAGGGGCCACTGACATAATGATGATCTAGGTACCAGAGAAACCTACCATGAGATGGCACAGGAACTACAGGCACTTACTATTATGATAAAGAGGATAAACACACCTAATAGATAGAATGGGGAATAAGGAGATAACAAGAGTGCTACGGTTAATTAGAGACCCCAACAGGCCCACTCTAGAACAACGAATAGACCTACACATCCTATGTTTGTTCAAGAGGAACCAAAAGTTCCAGTAGAGGAGGAGGCAGGGGATTTCTCATTTGCAGATGTTTACTTGGCTGCAAATGATGAGTGGGACTTATTACCTCCTCATGTTCAGGAGAGGATGTCCTTTAATCATTTTTTTAATCTGAGGAGAGAGCACTACAGATTGGTTAGATAGGATAGGAGACCTAGACACCAGAACAATGATCTTAAGCATACTACGAGTAGGCTCACACTCGCGATGTTTGACGGTAGTGGCAAGGTTACAGTGCAGGCCTGGATTAGTAAGTTAGACACCTTTCTCACATTGTGTCTGATGGCTGAGGAAGATGCTATCAGATATGTGACACTACATCTTGAGGGAGTAGCTCACGATTGGTGGCACCACAGGATGGTGACACTCCATCATGATCAGATCACATCTTATCAGGAGTTTGTGGATAGCTTGGTAGAGCATTTTGATAGGAGGGATCTAGAGTCCTATTTTTGAGAGTTGGCATAGTTGCACCAAAGTGGCAATCTAGAGTCTTACATTGGTGACTTCCAGAAGTTATCAGTTATGGTTCCTAACATTTCAGAGAGGTGACTTGTAGTAATTTTCACAGAGGGATTGACAGAACCATTGAGAGGTTGGATCAAAGGCTTTGATCCTCATTCATTACAGGAAGCTATGAAGAAGGCACGTAGTATGGAGATGGCAGCCCCATCAAGTAGATTTAACTCCAGAGGTACTTCTTCATCCAGGGACCATAAGTGCTCCAACAAAGATAGAGAGGGATTAGATTTTAACATAGATAAATTAGGTGTTAAAAATGATTCAAAATCCAACCCAACAGCACCACCATTGGATAGAGAGGCTCTTAATGATCTACACAGGAAGAAGCTTTAATTCTACTACAAAGGTCCATATGATATCCATCACGATTTCCCTTTGAGGCCTAAGGGCAAAGCAAATTGTGTGATGTGGGCGTATTATGAGGATGCAAAATCAGAAGATTCCAAATAAAAGGATAGTTCTGAGGAGGCAGAGGTTTTAGAGCCTAAGGTAGAGGTAGATTTAGAGCTTCATATATAGGAGGCATGCCTATCCAGCATTCAGTCGGATGAGTCATTTAGACTCCATGGAGTTTTGGTAGGATAGAAGGTCATCACCCTTCTTGATACAGGAGCCACACATAATTTTATAGATGCTAGATTTGTGGAAAAGTGTGGACTCACTACTGAAGATTTTGAGGGCATTAGAGTTAAGGTAGCTGATGGTCACACTCTTAAGTGTGAGCGTATGATTAGAGACCTCCCATTGCACTTGAAAAACTATGATTTCAATGCTGATTATTATGTGGTGAACATGGGGGATATAGACTTAGTCTTGGGTATGAAGTGGCTTCATTCATTTGAGGAAGTTACTCTTCATGTCAAGGACATGGAGGTTCACTTTGATGTTGATGAGAAGACACATATTCTTAAGGCAATATGGGGCAGTAGCTTCAAACATATGTTTTTTCATCGGATGGAGAAGCCTATACGACATGACATGATAGAGTGCTCTGCCGAATGCACATTAGCGCCAATACAGGAGAGATATGAGGACAAGCTTTGTCTTGAGATGAGTTGAGTTATAGAGTTATCACATGTGGTAGGGACTCAGATTTCTGTTACATTTGGGTCATAGGTAGATGATGATATGACTATTTCTAGCCTTCACGATCCAGATCTAGATATTATTCAGGTAAGGAGTTTACTTGAGTTGCCTGCTAATTTTCATTTATGGATTGGATGTTGGGGTGCTTATCTTAGTACTAGGGATGATGTGACACCATTAGATGAGAGTTGGGATGGACATGGCATGGAGTTTGCATTGATTGATAGCAGGGTAAATCATGACTACATTTGGGATCCAGGAGGATTGATTGGTTTATCATTCAGTGATTGTTTGAGGGCAAGCAATTTCAGGAGGGGTGGATTGTCATGTCCCCTTTTTAGTTGACATGTTTTGAGTTCATGGTTACCCTATTATGTGACCCTCATAGGCTGATAGGATGGTTAGAGGGTCTTGATGGAAATTGGCTTGGCTTCGTTTAGCAAAATTTTTCTAGTTGGTTTTTGTTCGGGCTCTTTCAGACATGAATTAAGGGAGATATTAATATTTGATTGATTTAATCAAATATTAATTATTTTGTCTAATTTTAATTAATTATTAATTATTTGGTCTAATTTTAAGACCCTAATTCTAAGTTAAGAATTGGTCTAATTTTAAGACCCTAGTTCTAAATTAAGAAGCCCTAAGTCTAATTTAAGGAAATCTAATTTTAGCAAGCACACCTTTGGAGGATATAAGGGCTTCTCATGGGAGAGAGTTTGGATTCATGCATTGATTATTGATTTTCGATATTGAAGAATTCTTCTGTGAAGACTGAGCCAAGGGTTCCAGGATTCCATCTGCATTGGAGAACATCCACTCTTCAGTGTGTGCGATTTAGAGGCTGTGAAATATCAGCTGATCTATTGCCAAATTGAGAGGTAGCTTCATACAAAAGTTATCACAGAGGTTTACAAATTTGAGAGGTAACTTCATATAGAAGTTATCATAGAGCTTTCCAGGTATTTATTTTATTAGGTTTTTGATTCAATAAATTATACAGATAGAGATCTTCTATATTAGAGCCATATATCTTCAGATCAGGGGTTGAAAATAGACAAGTTGTGCTTTATTGGCAACCATACAAAGTTTGTACAGGTCCATACAGATCCACACAGATATCGACCTTGACAGACAGAGATCCCCAGTGACCGACATCGGCTGACTGAAGACTGACATCGGTAGAGAAGGATTGATAGAGACCGACGTTGACAGTATATCGACTGATGCCGGTGACTATGTGTTCGACACATCAGGTCGAGAAGTACCAGATCTAGATTTATTTCCCAAATTTGTGGAATACTCAGGCTATTAAGGCCGTATTTTCAATATTCATTGTATACCTAACAAAGGTCATCTATTGTAAGCATATGAGCAAATAAATAAGAGATTATACTATGATTTATTTATCTATTTGAAGATATTTTGCAGAAATATAGATAAGCAATTTAGAGCTTTTGTTTTAGTATCCGAAGGGATATTACAGTGGTATCAGAGCTTTTGTGTTTCAATAGTCCCTAATGGTTGGGGATATTACATTATTTTAGAGTTTTTGTCATTTACACAGATATGTCTAGCTAAATTTATGGTGGATTCATGTACAATCCAACTTATGATAGAATTGATGCATAAAATACCACTAGGAACCACTATAGAGAAAATTTTTCTATACTCCATATGGGGAATGTAGTAAAAATCCACAAAATCTAAATTGAAACCTTGATTTGTATGAAGAGGCTTGTGAGGACTTTGAAGACCCAACTGTAGATAATGTTGTTTGGGATATGGATCCATACCCTCTTTACAATAATTAGTATATGGAACATAGTAAAGAACCAAATTATGAGCCAAATCATGACTGGGATGATATGGTTTATGAGGAAGACTTGGATGATTTGGCTTATGTGACTAATCAAGATCCACCACATCATACCATTTCTATTCTAGGACCACAATGTCACACCATTCCCATAATAAGACCTCATCCTTTGCTTTGTACGAGCAACCAAATTCCATAATGCCTAACCCTTTTTATACTAGGACCTTATCCTTTGGTTTGTGTGAGCAATGAAGCTCCACAACACCCCTTCATCATTCTAAGACCTAGTAATTTATGTTGTGTAGAAAATCAATCCCCATAACACCCTATTGTTACCATTTTAAGACTTTATCCTTTGGATCATATGAGAAATCATGCTCCCTATGCCCTACCATTATCCAACCACAAGCCATTTCTCATTCAATACCAATCCCATCTAAACCTCAACCCATCCAATCATTCAAAAACCAAGTTATGTTAAAAAATGGTATCTTCCAACTCATTAGAAACCAAGGCCAAGTGAACCAACCAATATGATATTTTTTTATTGAATCAACCATTTGTGATAAGTCAACTTATAATGAATCACCTATTGATCCTATATCAATTGTCAAGGAGTCTCACTCTGACAAGCTAGTCTTTTCTGAGTCATTTCTTAATGATTACAACTGCCTTTGGGCAAATCATTACCTTGACCATATGCTTATTTTTCAAGATCCACCTATTGACAAACTAGTCTCTGAGGAGTTGTCTCTTGACCTATTTCCCATCCTAGAGGAGTCTCACTTTGACAAACCATTTTTTATGGAGCCCATTATGGCATCATAGGTTGTTACTTGTACAATACCAAATCTTTAGTAAGACATCATTATAAAAAATTACCCATCAAATGAAGAATTAAAATTAGATTTAGGTTCTATTCTTGAACTAAAATCAAATTTAGCATCAAAATTAGAATCAACATCAGTCTCAACATCAGATTTAGAGTCCCTTGAGTTAGAATCAAATTCAAAAGACGAATATGTTCATGGCTATTATAATATTGGTTATACATGCCTCATAGATTAGTTTGAATACATTTGTGATCTTTCTATAGTTTTTGAGGATGAGTACTTCAACTTCAACAAAAGTTATCCTAGTATCTTCTATGAGGATTGTGCAGCCTCTCCCCATTCCATTACCATTACATAGGCCATTACCATCAACCAAAATAGCTATATTATTGACATTCCATATCCCATAAGTGTCGATTGGGATGTACAGAATCATATTTTTTTAAATTGCATCCATGGTGACTTAGTGGTTGAAGAACAAGGAGGTTAAGATAACATTCATGTAGTAGAAGAACACTCTCCTAGTGAAACCTTTCTAGAGGTGCTACGGGAAAATCAAAGTGAAAACTCAGCATCTTCTTGTGAATTTTTTTTGAAAGCACTAGAAGACAATCAAATCTAAAATTCAACATTCCTTAGTGAAACCTTCTCAGAGGCACTATAGGACTATCAAGGCAACTTCATTGGTGAAAACCTAATTGAGACACCAATAGCTGAGCACAAAAGTTATTCACTACTTGATGAGGACAAAAACAAAGATCAAATCAAAATAGCTTCCAATCTATAGCCTAATCAGATGGTATCTACTCTCAAGATCAAATAATAGAATAATATGGTGGTCCTATCGAGAGAATAAGTCTTTGGCCTCACCATAACCAAAATTATGTTGAATATAGAATCAACAACATTACATGTGATTGAAAGTCCTAATCTCCATTTGTTTCCCCACTATTATATATTCGATTATCACCTATAATTCCATTTCATAATTAAACCTACCATCCATTATTTATCCTTATTTACCATCTATAGCTACACTTTCCTTTATAAAGGCTATAAAGATACCTTGTCTTGATATTTGAAGAAATCAAAATTAATGACCAATGAAGATCACAAAAGCATTCTCGACATCTAAATCTATAGGTATTTATTGACATAGAAGCTATTTAGATGAGGTGTGGGATATCAATTAACATGATCAAGTATTATGTTTGGCTCACTTTTTGATTAGGATGTGCATCTCCCCATCAGTAAGAACAATAGAATAAAAAACCACACCCAAGCCAAAAACATGTACCATACCATTTCTCATGCCATTATCATTGTTACATATTATTTTTCCATTATCATTGACCCAACCATTCACACCATCACTTGGGGGAAAACCCTCTTAATATTTTATCCAATCTATCCAACCAACCATTATCCTAAAGTAATGCCATTCCATCCTATCATTCCATTCTTATCTAGACCAATGCCTATTTTTACTCATCCTACCCAATCCTATTTTGATCATGGTTATTTTGGTTCTTCTTGCACTTTTTATGAGAGGATTCCAATCAAGTTTCAGTAATCAATCAAATTCATTTTTATAATGATAGTCTATAAAAGTAGTGTAATAGATGATCTGGTAAGATATCTTTCATTTTTTTTCTTGTATCAAGCTTGTTTATGTGAGCCTGATTATAACCACCTATGGGCAATTCAGTGTCTCACTAGTCTTGCTACTAATTATAATCACCTATGGGTAAATTAGTATCATTAACCTATGCTATTGTATCCTAGTTATAACCACCTATGGGAAAACTAGGGGAAACACTTGTTTATCATGAATTGCCACATCACCTTGCCATCACTATTTTCATTTGACTGGCCATTTACTAGATTTGAGAACTTGTTGGGACCTGGTTGGTTTTTCCTCATCTTTTATGTGGATGGAATTACTGTGACTTGAGGTCATTTTAGGACTATGTGGGTCATGCTTAAATCATGTTGAGGTCACCTCAATCCCCCTTTCCATGCAATTTTGGGACACCATTAGACCACATGAGTAAATTTGTTACTAAGATGGTTACATCTATGATTGGAGACCCCATAGCTAGAGTGGTTTCCCCAATGCCTACTATCCCAACTCATCATCATCGAGTGTATGAGGTAGGACCATTATTCACCCAATTTGAAATTGAACTTGGATTTTGAATTTTTTTGAAATAGGGGCAAAAAAGGGTAGGGAGGAGGGGTAAAAGAGTAGTTATAGGTTAAAAATATGATTGGGGAGACTTGGGTAGGTTGAGGAGGACCAAGGGTAATTTTAAGGTAAAAAGGTTTATGGGGGGCTTCAATAATTTGGCCCTAGGGCCAAACCAGTCACTGACATCAATGGATTTGATTGACATTGGTCAACTCACAAAATACTAGGCATGGTTTACGGGATTGACATCGATCAAGTAAGGACTAATGTTAATAACTATATAAGTAGGAAGGGGTGAAAGAGGGTTGTTAGGAGTGAAATTAGGAACCTAGGGAGTAAAGATTAGATCTAGAACACCATAGGTTATATGCACTAGAGGGTTTATAATCATTACTAGTGTAAAAAAAGGTTAGGTTCATAAATAAATGAGTTAGGTGTTAGTCACTAGGTGAAAATGGCCAAACTAACCTTAGGAGACCCTATGTCAACTGAGTGCTACCTACATAACCCTGTGATGGGTCTCAGGTTGATGTAGTTCTCCCAAAGGGGAAACTAGGTTAGAGGGAGGGTTGGTTGAGATGAATAGTTCTTGTTTTTAATGATGTGCTCATTTATGGTTGTAGGCAAGATAGGAGTTCCAAATTTAGGATCAACTCCCAAATATACTATCAAAGATACAAGTAGATGTGACTCTTGGTGAGTGGGATAATATCACTATACTTGGCCTAGGAGGCTTTCATAGATATGATCAATTTGTGAGGTATATGAGCTTGATGATGACATTGATAGAGTGGTGGGATCTAGCCACCAACACCTTCCATATTCTCACAAGTGAGATGATAGTCCTATTAGAGGATTTATATCAGTTATTGAGGTTGTCGATACATGGTGATAACTTATACAAATGAAATCAAGATGAGCATGATGTGCTCATGGGTACATTATTTAGAAAACATGCTAGAGAGATAGAGTACCACTCTACTAGCTTTACATACAAGCCCCTATACTAGGCTAATGATGATGATCATAGAGTCACAGTCATATTCATGATTAGAGTGACTATTTATGTAGTGCCAAACATGGATGGAGGTAGATTTCTAGTGGCTTTGATAGGTGTACTAGTTGACATGTTGGAGTGGAGGATGGTGTTTGCTTGGGGGACTACATTCCTCACACATTTATACAAAGAGTTTTGGGGCATTAGATTGTGATGTCAGTACAGCCTCTATATGGGTCACCTTCTGCATTATTGGGCCTATAAGCATATCATAGTGACCCAATAATTAGGCCTCCACATCACCATAATTCTAGGATATAAAGTTGACTTTAGATATTGGAGAGAGTCCATGGCCCATGCATGGATAGATGGTGTGATTAGAGATATTGAGTACTATAGGAGGATCTTGGATACCCTAATACCAGTGGATATCATATGGAGACCATATCTAACACTTTCTCCTTTTCCATGGTAGAGGATACAATTGAGAGGCACCTAGAGAATGAGGTGGGTATATGGTAGGAGAGCCAAGGGGGTGGATAGGATATCAAAAGAGCACATCAAGCACCAATATGGGATTCTATAGGGAGTACCTCCTGACATGCCATGATATAGGAGGGATAACATAGAGCTACCCCTACCACTACCATAGGAAATAGAGGGGCCTAAATTTTAAGATCTCTTAATTAAAGGATTGATGATGTAGGTTATATGGGGGTATACAGAGCCTAGTGGGTAGGATAATATACCATGATCCTATGCAGACCACTTACTGATATGCAAGATATTGCTAGAGAGAGATGCTATGATATAGGATAAGGATTCATTATAGGCATAGGTATAAGTTCTATAGGGATATGTGATAGTGCTACAAGGGTAGCTGATAGTAGTCATAGGGTAGTCTTCATCCCTATAGACATAGCTAGTAGTAGTGTAGTCACAGGTTATGACTATAGGTGGTCAGGTGACATGGGTATAGGCACAGTTAGATGCCATGATAGTAGAGATAGATGACCTAAGGGATGGATAAGTAGCTACACCACCTCCACCACCATAGGCACCTATCATTATCATGATGGGACCACCACAAACATTGTAGGTACCTATAATAGGGAGAATGGGGCCTCCACAGATAATGTCAGTTGAGAGATACAACACTGATCTAACAAAGATTGATTATTATGCATAGGCCCTTAGGGTATATTTAGAGATCCCTAGGTATATTGATTATCTAGTACTACTATTTCTCATAACACAACTTTAAGCTACTAGTGCCACAGATAGGTTGAGGACATGGGTGATACTACAGGGTCACGACCACCTCCATGGTAGGATTAGTCAACTAGTTTTGTGTATTTTTGATTTTGATATGATGTACACACATATACCAACCTACGTGTTGAAGATGTGAGATGTATATTTTTGAGAGAGAGAGAGACACATATATACTGATGTAGCATTGATGTATACTTTGATATTCAACATATATGAGATGGTACCATTATCATGACATTAATTTGTTTCATATGATGATGATGGTATTATAAATGTTGTTTATTGATACCATGATATTATGATGTGAGATGTTATATTTTATGGTTGTGGTTATGATGATGTTTACATGTTAGTAGAGCATTTCCCATATTTGTGATGGTATGTGCATAATTAAATCTTTAGACACATCTTAGAATTTTTCCATATATGTGATGATGTATACATAAAATGTACTATGTTAGGTTTTCATTTCAACATTTTCCATATATGTAATGGTGTATGCTTAAAATGATGTTGATATAGGTTCTATGTGTATTGGTATTCATATACACTATTGATGAGAATGCTAATTACAATTCTCATAACATAAATTGGCATTTGTATTAAATAAACTATTGAAATATGGATTGTTAGTATGGTTAGGTTGATTATCAGAAATAATTACTATGATGCTTGTTTATGATAATAAATTTGGTTTATACTAGGCATATAGTTTTAATTTTAGTGATCAAAACTTATACCAAAGAATCGAAAACAAGCAATTTTTCACCTCAAGACACAACATTTGAAAGGAGAAACTGATAGGTGAACAAGATGGTTAAGATGAAAGGCACAATTCTCTTTCATTGATGAGGACCATAAGGTAGCATGGGGAGGCATAAAAACATAATCCCTTTTTATACACTACACTATTGACCATAATTGCATTGGATAAGCGATTAGTTCACTTCATGGCAAGGGAGCTCTAAGTCCCTTGTTTGTATTTAATAGGTAATGGAGATAGGGGAATAGGGTATTATGAGAAAAGGGGTAAATGGGTAATGAAAATATTATAGTGTTATGATATTCCCTTTATGTAGGTAACTTGATAGCTTTCATAGGTAATTCCATGGCATAAGTCTTATTTTATTTATATATAGATTGATCAACGAGGGAAGTCTATGTATGAGATGTTTATTATTTCTTGAGGTCATGTGAAGTTGATCAATATGAGAAGCTTCTAAGTACATGATTTATATAATAAAGTTAACATATCCATCCTTTGAGGTAGTGGTTTATTCTTTATATGGTTTTTCTTTTCATAGCTATCCTTTGAGGGATTAGTCTATTTATTGTAGTAGTAATATGCTACATAGTTATCCTTCAAGGGAGCAATATACATTCATAGTGACCTAAAAAATAATGAATTTACTTAATATCCCAAGTTTTTTTTTAATATATGGAATTTAGTCATGGATAAGGATATACAAGCTTAGGGGTGTCCCTTTATGAAGACAAGACCTCCATACTTCAAAGATTGACAAAAGTGTGAGAGGGAAAAGGGTAACAAGAAGGTGTGTAAAATAGAAGAAGTTTTTCTCAAGGGATAACCTTAAGTTAGACATGAAGAGACATGATGATTGATTATAAAAATAATGGTCATAAATGCAATGCATTTAAATGCTCAATTTATAGCTTGCCTTTGAGAGAGGACAAGCGATAAGCCCTTGATCCATATTTTTGAAATATGATATATGGTTCAAGCCAATTAGGAGCGAACTTGCCCTTTTTATTTTTTTTCATGTTAGTCACATGTTGATTCTCCTGCAAGATGAGATATCTGATATTGAAATCTCACTTTTTTAGGTGCTTGTTATAGGCACACTTAATGTGCTCTTGATAGATCTAAAGGTGGTTGAGAGTCACAAGTTGATGTTCATTAAGAAAGGCATAGAACTTGTAAGGGTGTGAATGCTAGTGTGATAGGCCCATAAAGCGAAGGGAATATGTGTGTGCCAATCCCTACCAGAGTCATTAACCAATTTCATGAGAATTTTGGTAAAATATTTTTTAGAATCCTCTACCTATCCATTTTATTATGGATGATAGGGAGATGAAAAGATTATCTTGATTCCAAAGCCATTGTAGAGCCTCTAGATAGGTTTGTTCTTGAAGGATTTACTATTATATGTAATTATCTTATGCATAATACCATAATGGAAAATAATGTGATGATTAACAAAGTTGATAATTTTGTCTAATTTTGTAGAGATAAGGTGAATTGCTTCCACCCACTTAGTGAAATATTATATCATGGTTATGATAGAGTTATGATGGAGAGATGAATCTGGGTTAATCTCACTACTAAGATATAAACCCCATTGAGAGAAGGGCCAAATATCTCAAGCCACTTGTAAAGAATGACTTGGTACATGAAGAAGATATAAATGCTATTGGCATTTGATACAATGTCAAACATAATCACAATAATCTTGGTTAAGGGTTGGCCAATAGTAACCAAGAAAGAATATGTTTATCAATCACATTCTTACTGAAGTGTCTACTAAAAATTCCATCATGGACTTCCTTGATGACATAAAGGACTTTAGTCCTAATTAGATAGTGAGTAAGGAGGCCATAGAAGCCTCACTTATAGAGAAAACCCCCTCGTATGGTGTAATGAATAGTGATTTTGACAAAAGTATGCCACCCATTGCTAGAAAGATCAGAGGGGAAACATCGTAAGTGAAATAGTGCACTCACTCTTTGTACCAAACATCATGAGGATTAGTGTCTATATTACCAATAAAGAGGATGTTTTTTAAAACATAAGAGGGCAATGTCAAATGATGAAGAGGGAATGTGCAAGGAAAGAGAGGTCATGGTATCAACAAACTTTTTTATTAAACGAGGAATAGTTTTCAAGAAATAATGGTCGAAAGAGGCCAATAGTGTGTCTACACAGTGTTTATACCATCATGGGATGTCATTCTTACATTGATAAGATCCATTAACTTGATTCACCATAAGCTGGGAGTCTCGATAGATGTGGATTGACTTGACCCCCAAGAAAAGGGCTATCTAAAACTTGAGAACCAAGCCCTCATATTCTACCATGTTATTGTTGCACTCAAAATCTAGTTTAAAGGACAAAGGCATGGGTTTGCCATTGAGAGGAATAAGGATGATCCCTACACCCCATTTGATTTGACATTTAGACCCATAGAAAATAACATCATTTGATAGGTGGTGTAATTAGTGGAGAGTGTGGTGATGAATTCATCAAGAAATTCAATATTAGAAGGTTGCATGTCAGGAAGAGGAGCATTAGCTAACTAGTTTGAAATCATTTTCCCCTTGATTGATTTTTGATGAATGAACTCCAAATCAAACTCAAAGAGAAGCATAAGTGAATGAGCCATACACTAGTTTTGATAGGTCTTAGAGTGAATATATTTGAGGGGATTAGTGTTGGTGATGACATAGGTCTTATGGATTAAGGAGATAGTGTTGAAGCTTATAAGCTGTGAATACTAAAGTGAGTCAAAGTTTCTTAGTGTGAGTGTACTAAGTTTCAGAGTCTATAAGCATTCAAATTATATAGTAGATAGCATTCTCCTTGTGGTTATCATCCCAATTTCCAATCATAACACCAATGGAGTGATCCATTGCTAAAATATATAGATATAATGGTTGATCCTCCTTATGTGGAATGAGGATAGGTGGGGAAAGAAGATAACTTTGAGGGTATTAAATACTTTTTGACACTCCTCACTCCACTTAAAGAAGACATTATTTTTAAGAAGGTGATGAAATGGTTGACATCTATCTGATAATTGGGAGATAAAATATTGAATGAACTACAATTTTCCTTGCAAACTACAAAGCAGCTTGAGGTTTTTGGGTGGAGGCATTTATATAATGGCTCAAACCTTAGCAAGATCAACTTCAATGCCATAGAGAGAAATGATAAATCCTAGTAGCTTACCGAAGAGAACCCCAAAGATGAACTTATTTGGGTTAAGATGAACATTATATCATAGAAGATGTTTGAAGATGATCTCAAGGATCACCAGATGGTCTTGGTGATGCTTAGATTTGCTGAGAAAATCATCCACATAGCCTTCCATGACGGTGTGAAGGAGGTCATGGAAAATGTAGGTCATCACATGTTGGTAAGTAACCCCAATATTTTCCAATCCAAAGGGTATAAATAAATTTAAAAAGGTCCCCCATGGGGTAATGAAAGTGGTTTTATGCTAGTCTTCAAGAGAAATCAAGATTCGATTGTAACTAGAGAATCCATCCATGAGAGAAAACATCTCATGGCTGGTCATAAGATCCACTAGCTAGTTGATGTTAGGCAGAGGATTTTTTTTTTAGGTACATAAGGTTTAGATCATTAAAATTAGTGTAAAAATGAAGTCCACCTATGGGGTTGGTGATGGGGATGATGTTAGAGACCCATTATGAGTAATCAATGGGTTGAATGAAGTTGACAGACAAGAGGTGTTGAAGATCCTCTTTGACAAGAAGGGTAATGTGAAGATGCATCTTGTGAAGGTTCTAATGAAAACATGTATATTCATGATTTGTGACAATATTGTGGGTTACGATCATAGGATCTATGCCAAGCATATCATTATATGACCAAGAAAAAGATTTATTGTGATTGTTGAGGAAAGTGGCATAATACTTTTGTTTGATAGAATCTAAGGATTGGCCAACTTCAAGAATGTGAGGGTTATCTAGAGACTATAAATTGATATCAATAGTTGACTCATTTATCATATTTTGCATCTCAGAGGGGAATGACTTCTAAATATAACAACCTTTATCTCTCATGCAGGTAAAAATGGAGTCATCATCCTAACATTAGACTGTGTTAATTATCAAAGAGTCATCATTGATCATGTTAGGATGAAGGAGGGGAAGGGACCTTGTTTCCCCATTGCACTGATAGGTTAAGGGTCCCAAGTGAACAAAATTCATGAAAAAAAACTAGGAGGGATGGATACCTCTGAATTCATGAGAAAAGGTGGGAGGATAGGTGAAGGCAGAGAAGAAGGCAAAGGCTCCTCAATGATCAAAACATGAGGAACCTTAACAAGCTTGGATCACTCTTCAAAACCCAGACCATACCACTTCTTGGTGTTCTTAATGGTTTTGTTGGTGGGGTACTTGATGGGTATATGAGCTCCTTACTCATACCAACCTAGACCAAACCCTTTCTAGGTACACCTATATAGATAAGTGTTAGCATATATAGGTTTTCCTAGGAAGGATAAGTCACATGTGAAGAGTTGGGTAGAAGGGAGAGGATTTCCTATGGTTGGAGTGCTATCAATTCCCCCCATACATTATATTCATGTGAAGATTGGGAGGACCATATGGTATGACCATCCTGATGTGGGGATCATAGTGGGGATACATATATAATCTTCCATACTCTTATGGAGTATGGAACATATCTAGCATGAGGAGATGATATTCATTGAGAGTGAGGTGATTGAAGGCATCCTCCATAGGATCTTTCTCGAGAATCTACATCATGAGTAGCTCTAAGATTGTTGAAACCTCATAATTAGGAGGAAGAGGAGACATTTTTAATGGTATAATGATTTAATTAGTCCTATAAGTCATGTTTCACATATTAAACGAAGGAGGATTGACTAGGATGATATGCACCTGACCCTCATACTTAGAGTTAACACAATGGTGTAAAGTTGAGGACACACAAGTCATGGCTCATATTCATGGATGTTTAAATAGGATGTTGTATTAAAACTCTCCCTCAATAACATAGAAGAGCTCTATAATAGTGTGAGGAATAACGTGAATATGAAGCATGACCCTGCCTATTGGGGTGGCCATGGTATCATTAAAGGAAAAAATAACTACATTTGATTATGACATATAATGATTAGGTATCTCCAATTACTTGTAAGTATGCATAGAGATGATGTTAATAGTGGCACCCCCATCAATGATGACTCTTTTGACATGAGTCTAGGTGATATATACTATGATAAAAAGAGCAAGGTCCTGGTCATTAAGGTGATGACTAGGAATCTTAGAATCACTGAATGAAACCAGGGCTATAGTATTGAGAGAGCCTACTAAAGTTGAGACAAGTTGAGGATCATCAAGATGAAGCTCAACTACTTAAAATGCCTTAATCAAAGCCTAAAAATACTAAGATGAGATTTGAATTAGCTCATATAGGGACATCTTCATCAGTGTTTGATACAGTTGCTTGATCATGGAGTCCTGAACCACCTCTAAATATGTTGGTTACATGGCACCCAGATAGAAATCTTGGGTTTTTGAGGGAGAGCATCCTTCAAAAATAAATGATCCTAAGGTGTTTTAACCTTCTCCTCACCTTTATCTTTTTGATTCTATGACTGAGTGGCCACACAGATTGAGATAATCTAGAATATAAGAAGTGAAGGTGGAGAAGGATTCTTGCATATATCTCTAGGTTCAAGTTTATGCAAAGATGTTGGAGACATTGTAGGAGAAAATTTTATAGAAATAGGGATGCTTATGAGGGGCTCCTTGAAAAGAGTGTCTATACCAAAGTGTTGCTAGAAGATAGCGATGAGAGCTTTGCAATTCTTTATGTGATGTCTAGGTGACCTATGATATAAACAAACTTGTGTGTCATCAAACCAATAAGGTTTTGGTCTGAGAGGATGATAAGGATTAATAAAGCAAAGAGTTATATGAGATGATTACAATAATTAACACAAAAGAGAGGCATGAGAGCCTTCAAATGGGCTTGCACTTGTTGTTGCAACTAGGGTCAACACCTTCTTTTACCTAGGAGGTGTTTAAAGGGATTTATATGGTGCCTTTTTGGGTGAAGGCATGATGCAAGTTTTGTTGACACCTTTTTAGTGATAGGTGTTAAGATGGTGAAGGTTAAGGGACTACCATTAGGTAGAGGCAAGAGTGTTGGTAACTTTGCCTTCTATTTCCCTAAGATGCAGTGTGATCTAATCAAAGTTAAGGGGTATAGCCATAAGATTGAAGGAAAATTTGAAGGCACAATAGGTCAATGAGGCTTAGGAAGATTTACATTATTCCTAGGCATGTGAGAGTTTGAATCTAACTTCACTTGTGGATTAGTTATATGGGACACTGGGTGAATACTTAAAGATCTAATTTGATTTAGTGTGGCATATGCTTGAGATGGTGAAGGTTTTGATGTTGGGGTTTGAGCCTCCTTTGGTGGAGGAGAAGGAGATCAAACCTTATCAAACACCTTAAGGTACATGATTGTGAAAAGGTTAGTGATTAAGGATGAATTTTGTTGTGTAGGGAAAGGAGCTTTGAGTCGATCCCAAAATGCCACATGATCTAGTTTCTTAGAGTCAAGAAAACTTAGATTTCCTACCAACCATGAAATTTTTTTGGATAACATTGGTGTAGGCCTTACTGTCACTTATGTAGAAGGCTCAGGTGATTGTGAAATAGGGACATTGTTGGTGGTAGCCACCTTAGGCCAAAGATTGGTTAGAACCACAATGGGATCATCCTCAACCAAGGTAGGAGAACATAAATGATCCTCTAATGGTAGGGGAGGAATTGGAAAAGCTGGATCCTTAAATAAATATAGCACTAAGATAATTTCCCTCTCAAAATGTGGATAACAGACTAAAAAAGTGTGTTCTTCCATGGGTAAGAGAAGGAAAAAAATGGGCTCGAGATGAGCGAGTTAATTGGTCCTTTGACTAACATGGGATAAGATGAAATAGTCTCTTCTACATGTGAAAGAGGAGTTGATGGGGTACTACCTTCCATTGGTGGAGGAGAAGCAGGTGAAGAAGGCTTCTCAAAGAGGAAGAGCAAAGGTATGATACCCCCCTCAACATGTGGTTAAGGATTGTGTAATGTATGTTCTTTAGGTGATATAAGAATAGGACAAATGTGTAGGAGGGGAACAGGCATAACAAACTCTTCACACAGAAGAAAGATAGGTAGAGAAGGGCCCTCTTCTCATAGAAGTAAAAGAGGCAAAATAGGTTCCTCTACTCAAGGGAGTGGGATAGGTATGGTTGGCTCCTCTACTTGGGGAAGAAGAGAAGGTAGATTGGGATAGAATAACATCGAGGCAAAGACTACATCAACATTATGGATGTTGTAGTCATGTGTATACTTGATCAATACCTAAACATTATTTTGAGAAGAGGAGTGCTCAATAAATGGCTTCCTAAATACATCTAAGATCTAGTTAGCTAGCATATTGGGGTTATCCAAAACTAGATCACCCTTATCGAGCATGTCCTAAAAAATATTCTTGAGGGTCTTACAGTTGTTAGCATCACGGCCTCTCACTTGATGATAGCCATGATATTGGTCCTCCTTGTACCATGTGGGTATAAAACAAGATGTATCAAAATATATGGGGAGCTTGAATTGAGGAAGGGTAATATCTCCTTACCTCAATAACTTATCCAAGATGAAAGTGTATGACTCCCTAATTGGAGTGTACTCTCTATGTTCATACCATTGCTGGAATTACTTCATTGGGTTTTGTGAAGTTGAAGGCTTAAATTGATGTACCTTTATGGAAGATGTTGAATTAATGACTACCACATTAGCTGAGCCTTTAGAATTTTAGTTGGAAGAGGAAGATTTAGAGGAATAGGAGTCACTAGGCTTATAATTTATGTTTTGATTATGCAAATTGACTTGGTATTCATCTAATACCTGAGTCTCAAGCTTTCATGCCATTGTGAAGGCTTCATCAAATGTGAAAAAGGTTTGAACTAAGAGGGTTGAGGAGATGTGATTAACACACACTCTTGAAAAGAGTTCAATGAGATCAAGTTGGGGTAATGAGAAGGAGAGTTGGTTAATGAGACCTATCCAATGAGCAACAAAATCAACTATAGACTCATCCTCAAACTGTTAAATAGAATAAAGGTTCATGATGGAGATATTTTTAGAGATATTGATCAAGAAATGATGTAAAAATACCTAAGCAAGTTGGGTGAAGGAAAATAAGGAGTGTTAGGTAATAGAGCTATACAAATATAGAGTAGCATCCATAAGGGACATGGGAAAAGTATGAAGCAACAATGCATCATCATGTCCTATGAGGTAACAAGCATGTCTGAATACTTGTAAGTGTTGTTGTGGGTCTTCCTTGCATTGAAAGCGAGTGAACTTAGGATGCTCCCACTAATTGGTATAAGAATAAATAGGTACTAAAGTATGGATGGGTTCATTGCATATTTGATCATATGAAAAAACTTTCTTTGAACCTAAAATAAATGTCTTTAAGTTAAACATCTTATCCATCAACATCTTGATTAGACCCAGAGGGGGATTGGTTTGAGAGGCACTCCTCAAGCTATAGGATGTATGTAGAGAGATCAAAGAAATGTATAACATAAGATATGGTGGTTGGTTAAATGAAACATATGGGTAATGAATCTTAAGTTGAGGGGCCAAGGAGAAAAGGGCTTGTCCTATAGGATTTAGAATAAAACCTTGGCTAGGTATTGCCATTATGGGTTATGTTACAGTGACAATGGCTAAGGGATAGGTGGTTACTCTTGTATTAATCAGTGTAAAAGTAGATGAGATTGACACAACCAAGTTCTAAAATGGGGTCTGACTTAGTTGAGTGGCTTATGGTTGTGAGGTTAAGGGAACCCCAATGGAAGTTGGGTTTGACTACGCAATTGGAGAAACCAAATTTTGAGCATTAGATATAGTTGGGTTACTCATCGAAGCAATTGATTGAGTAATCATAGGTGGAATGGTGGAAATAAATGATGCTATCTCCATCAAGGAAGTAGGCATACCATAAATTAGATCACTAGAAGAGTTACATGTCTGATTCGTGACAAGGTAATACTAGAGGGATTTAGTGTTATGATCAAAGAATTGAGAAAAATATTAATCACCCTTAGGCACGATGGGTGGTTGACTAGGATTGACATATTTAGGGGAACCTTCCATGCTAGGATCGTACTCCATGGGAGGAATGGAAAGAGGAGGTGAAGGTGAAGGAGGTTGTTAACTTATGTGATCAATGAGAAGCTTCACTTGCTTTCATGTCAAGACCATGCAAAAGGGTGAAAACATTTATCAACACATATATTTGTGATAGGAAATAAAAATAACCCAAGTTTGATTAAAATAGGTAGGTGTTTAGATTGTTGTTTGAGGTAGACTAAAAATTAGAAAAATATATAGAGATCAATATTGGTTGCCTAACTGAGGTCAGTATATAGGAAAGATGTCGACATCGATACTATGACCAAGGTTAGTGGGATACTCAGGCTACTGGTATTGGTAGCCTGACTAAGGTCAGTTACTGTGTAACCTAGAAAGGCAAAAAATTCAGTATTTAACCAACCCAGACATGCAATCTGAATATAATAGTGAATACAATAAGCATGTGTGTCAATAGAGAACACTCAGGGGGAATTGAAGCTAGGGGTATTAAATCCAAAGGTTAACAAGTCTAAAAGGTTGATAACACTTGGTTTTGATACAAAACATCCTTACCAACTCAAAAGTACAAAAATCAACAAAAAGGCATAAAATATCATACAACTAACTAGCATTAATTCCTAATAATTATTTTTAGTCTCTTAGTTTCTTATGCCTTAACTAGATTGTATGAAGAGGAAGTTAGATAAGAAAGGTCCTATAAGCCATCTAGAGATGGTTTCTATAGTTTTGGATAGGGAATCCTCAATATACCATAAGGTATGAGAGTCCCAAATCTATGACTTGTGATTTAGTTTAGCCAGAACACCAAATTAGCTTCATTTACCCAGTGATGAAATCCAAGAAAATCCCACCAAAGATCTAGGGAGAGTTTGAAATGTGTAAGTTCATGTGGTTTGGAGGTGTGTGGGAAAGTGTGCTATAATTCATTAACCATCTAATTAATTCTATGTGTGACTAATATGTAGCAAGCTGACCAATGATGTAGTAAGTTTTAAACCTAAAAGTTGAAGTGTTTTCTTTGGATGTAAAATAATGAGGAAAGGGAAAGATTATGACTTTCACTTCTTTGATGCACATGCAATGAGGTAAGAAAAAAGAAGGTTATTTTTAGCTTTACACAAGATACTAATTTTGTTTAGATGTAATAAAATAAGAGGTGAGAGAGAAGAGAAAGTTCAGTTCATTCCCTTAAGCTAAAAATGAAAGGTGTGGTATATTGCTTTTATGGCAAACAAAAAGAGAGAATGCAATAATGAAAACTTAACTATTGATGTACCTATATGAATGCCATTTTAAAGCAAGGAATGAACCCAAGATAAACTTTGGGGTCCCACCAGGTATGCCAAAATGTTTCTATCAATTTTTGTTATTTATTCTAAAAGGAAGAAACATAAGTATGAAGGCTAGGGATAAGTGATTAAGTATGTGAAATGATGTGCACCATTCCAGATGTTATGAGAACTCCTCTTTGGCTATAGAGGAAGACACCTATGTATAAGAAAACACTAAATAGAATTGTTGTTAACAGAGATATGTGTGGGCTACCAAACTACGTTCTTATTTTAGGAAGCATAACACTTCCCTAGGATGATAGTCCATTATTTAGAAATAGAGTTTTAAAATAAACATAAATGAAGAGAGAGAGAGAGTGAGAGTTATAATACTATTTATTATGATATAGATTTGAATGTGTCAATGAACCATATAGTGCAAGCTGGGTAGGGGAATTGTGTTTTGGTGAGGTTGTTGGGGAGGCTTTTGGGGGTTGCTAGTGTAAAAAACATAGTGATCAGCATTGATTAAGTGACCAGTGTCAGTTTAGGTCATCAATGTCATTCTAGATAACTAATATCAGTTGGGGAAATGATATTTGTTGTGTTATGAAAGGCTTTTCTAAGAAGGGAAATAGAGTTGTAGTCTTGTAAAGGGGTCATGAGGAGTTATGAGGGGGTAAATAAGACTCAAGAAGGTCAGGGTAGAGTTTGATATGTTGAGGTAGGGGGATGGAGGTGGGGGAGTGTCACAACTCATCCACAAAAGAAGCTCAATTTTTGTAAGCAATTAAATAGTATATTTTTAGAAATAATATAAAATAGCTATTTTAAAACATGCAAAAACATTGAAATGTACTTAGCTGGGTTGGATAGGTTAGAAGCTATGCCAGATAAATGGACCTGATGAGGCTTGATGAATTGGTTTGTGAATAGATGATTCAAAGTGTATGTTTCTTATCCATGATGCTCAAAACACTATGTAGTTTGTCAATTCTTGATCTAGAATAATTCATGTAGAGTGACGATAACCTTGGATGTCGATAATGATGTTAGAATGATTTGATAATGAAAGATCTATGCCAATGAATGATATTCTGACCCTATGGCCAATTTTTAAATATGCCTAAGTAACCAACAAAGGTGGGTCCACCAGCATCAGTTGAGGGTTAACTAACATATGCTCCCCAAGACTAGGTAAAATAGGCTATATTTAGCCTTTTACCCTTCTTACTTTGACAAATGGGTTTTCCCATTGGAAAATGGTCATAACACAAATTCGAGAGGTGGTTAGGTAGTTAAGGAGTTATGAGGGGGGAAGAATAGGTCCTAGGTGGTTAGGATATAATTAATAGGTCCTAAGGTGAGTTAGAGGGTGAGAACCAGTCATAGGGTGAAGTGGTCAGGTGAGATGGCCAAAGGATATTTAAGCAATTTAATTAAGTAATTGAATTACTTAGATGTGCCCAAAGGGTAAAGACATAAGTTAGAGAATTAAATAAGGGGTTGAGGGGTAATGCAACCTAGGTAATCATGCAAGGGATTAACATAATTATAGTGTCTACACAGTCATAATCTAATCTTGAACTGTGGGTACTGCAACTCTATCTATGGCATGATTCTCATAGTACTTCCCATCTCTTTGACATTGGTTACTATGGTCATTGTCATTTATACCCCTTTTTCACCTAATGAACCTTCATGTCAACTTAGTCTTGCCTTCATAAAGGTAATCCCTTGAGCATGTATAAGTAAGTCTATGTTAAGCAAAAATAATATCAAAAGCCAAAAACAAATCATGGGTCACCCCTAGGATTCATAGATTGCTCCTTTAAAGGAAAACTATTTAAAAAATAGATAAAATTGTAGAACATAAGGTGGAATACTCCCTTGAAGGACAACTATCAAAAGCATTTAAACTAAGCATAGCATTTGTCAAAGATAGAAACTTATTGAAAGCTTCCCACTTTTATCAGATTTCTCAACCTTAAATAAAATTCAAATTAGCAAAGACCCCTAAGAAAAAGCAAAAGTAATGAGAAAGCCACAATCAGCTCTCATAAAAGAAATAATCTTGGAAAGCCAAAATTGACCCTACTTAGTAGACTTCCCACATTGACTAGTCTACACTTTATATATGAGAATAGACTTGTTTATACTACCTCTTTGAAAGCCTATAGAATGGGCATGCTAGTGTCACTAAAGGTTCTAGTTTCACCCATTCTCCCTCCACATATAATATGCATGAGACTATGATCTTACTTGACACAATGTGATTAAGATACCTATTTATCAACATAAGCATGCTAATGTGAACCATTTGAAAGGCTTATTTTCACTAAGCCAATCCAACTTCAGGTTTTATTTTAGTCCTTGTCATTAGAAAGGCATCATATTCCTTTTTCATATCTTTTTATTTACTTATTTCATGTATTCTTATCTTCAACCATATTCACATTGTATCTCCATGAGAATAACTAACAATTGTCAAATCAAAAATGTGAACATGGTCAACTATGTCTACAAGCAAATCTAACTATCTATGAGGAAAACATAAGGAAAACATATAACAACATATCCTCAACATCATCCTATCCATTAACCATCATGACATCATATGAGCATATAATCATACCATTACACCATCATAAGCATAAATCAGACCAATGAGCAATACATTAATCCATATACCATCTATCACTCTATCCATTTACCATGCCATTAGCATAATTCATATTATAAACATCAACTGATGTTAAGCACATAAACACCATCATAAATAACTCTATCACATTATCACATTACATACATTAATAACACATACTTTCACAAGCCATGAATAGAACTGGGGCACCATAGCTATCTTTCTAACATCACATGCCTAATCTACCAAGTCAAACATCTCATAAAGTATCAATCATAAACATGAACTCCATGAACCATAAACATACATCAATCATAATCATGAATATCATATATAGCACCATCATCCATAAACATCATATATACATCATGTCATCATACAATAAAATAGATAACAATGTATGGACTCTCTCTCTAAACATGTACATCTCATTGCATCAACACATAGGCCAGTATCAAAATGATATATACCTATCACTACCAATATGTCAAAACATGCCCATACATGATCATGGGGCACCTACACTTACACCCACACCACTGCCACTCACCCCACTTGTACCTAAAATTTTAGA
Organism: Torreya grandis; assembly: GCA_037957365.1. Taxonomy (NCBI): domain Eukaryota; kingdom Viridiplantae; phylum Streptophyta; class Pinopsida; order Cupressales; family Taxaceae; genus Torreya; species Torreya grandis. The sequence goes on from JARHVA010002184.1 coordinate 1,805,378, forward strand.
TCCATCTGGTGGTGGTCCTATTGAGATACCTACCTAGGGACCCACTATCGAGGCCCACTATCTTGGAGTCATGAGAGCTAGGCCACCTAATAAGCTAACCCTACACTACCCTAATATTGGTTCTGTTAGGGACTAAATTAGAACTATGGCCTCATAATATCGTAGCCCCTAAATTATGGCCAAATATCAGGCTTGAGGAACAAAACCAACTAGTGCTATCCCTCCACCCTATCTCTAAGAATCTCTCTCTTATGTAACCATGTCAAGGGTAGCCTGTGCCTAGTCCCTCTTAGTTATCAATTCATGAACCTACCCCTACATGGTGGCCACTTAACCTTATAATGTAGCCACCTACCCCTATAGTGACTTGGGCTTATGTTACAGTGAGTGTTATTGCCCCCTGATCATCCCCTTGGGTCTATGTTATGGTTATTACTATTACCACTTGACCATCCCCTTCTACTTGTGCCATTTCCAAATCTACATCCATGGCCTACTATCCCTCATCACCCCATCTAAATTTTGATATGGCATATCTACCCTGGTATCAGGCTAGATATTTATTAGCAACACCTACATCATCAATGGGATCTCTCATCGATAGCTTCTCATAATCTAGCATAATATCCCATGGTTGTGGCATAGGCAACATGACATCTACCTCCTCTCTCTTATATTAAGTAAAATTAGGTAGGATCCCTTGAACCAACCTAAACTATCACTTCACATGATCAAATAGAAGGAGCTCATCCTTACCCTCTTGATGACCATATATCCACTGCCAACTCTAAAGACCAAGGGTGTGATACTTGAATTCTAGCCAATGAGGCCACCCAACATATGGTCTCCACACCACATCTCTAACTACTAGACCCTCTAGTGTGTCTCAAAACCACTCAATATCTATGGCTCCTCCACTTCTCCTTGAACATAGGAAGCCCACTATATAATTGATCAGTAGATAACCCTCTACTAATATCCCTAAGGCTCTCGGCACCTGAATGTGCTCTAATTCCCAATAGTGAAGAATAAATATAACACTAATCCCATACCATCTATGTGATTGAAATCCCTAGAGCTCCTAATGTATCTACACTAGTAAAATTGAGATCCATCCAAATATGGCCCCCTAGTAACATCTCCACTAAAACACCAAGAAAAACATGTGTAAATTTCCCCCTACTAATTTAGGTAGCATAAAACTAGTTAGGGCCATCATCATCATAATCAAGCATCTATCTTTGGGAGCCATCTAGTATAATAGACCATAACTAAATCCACCTACATGAAACCATGCATGATTGTGGTCCTAACCATATATCATATCTATACAGTAGTCTATGTGATCACTCTCTATTTGATAGACTACATCTCCTCAAATTAGTAGATGAGTGATCCTATACACATCCTCTAGGAGGATGGTGATCTCTTTGATCAATAACCAAAAGGTATTCATTGTGGGGTCCCTTATCTCAATGAGTGTGATGATCATCACAAGATATTGGGGTAGGTATTGATAATGATGTATCATACCTAGTTTTATAGCCTCCATATGTCACCACTCTTCAGTAGTCATGGTGTCCTAAATCTCTACATAGAGTATGGGAACCCAGTCCCTCAAGCAAATCTACTCATGAGCCTGCAAGTGCAACATACAAAAAATATGCATACTTAGTTTTCCACTTAAAAATAAGTACTAACTCATGCCTTAACCTATTTTTATTCACCCCATTTCATCCTTTTGTCAAAACCACACCTATTCTATCCCCCTATCTCCCCAACACTTATTAACTAAGCTAATGCTCACCTCGCTAAACAACTATCTTGTAAACTCTACCCTTGTCAACTACAATATCCAATCTTAAACTCTTTTTAATAAACACCTTTAGAATCAAAACCCACCCCTTTTTAATTAGTATTTTTACTATCGATAGTTCTTGAATTCATTACCAGTCCCTTAGGACTATTTATCCTTCTTGGAGTCAACTGACACCAATCAAGAAGAACCATCATCGATCATTGTATTCACCCAAACCACATAGGGACTCAAACCAATAACCCCTATTACAACCCTATCTCCCTCCTAAATTACTTAAAATTCTTTCAATATAACTAAATTATTAAGCTAAACCCTCCCCCAACATAATTTACAAACCCACCCCCACCAATTCTTGATTATATCCATAATTTTACCTAAACCCTACCCAAACCCTACTTAAGACTTTCATAAGTAGCTAACCCAAATATCTAAATCCCTTAGCTATTTTAAAAATAAACCCTAACTATCAATTCAAAACAAACCCTACCTCATTTCATAATCACTAGCATGGCCATGTTTCTTATCCATGATGCTCAAAGCACTATGCAATTTGTCAATTCCTGACCTAGAATAATTCATGTAGAGTGATGATAACCTTGGATGTCGATAATGATGTTAGAATGCTTTTATAATGAAAGATCTATGCCAATGAATGATTTTCTGACCCTATGACAAATTTTTAAGTAGGCATAAGTAACCAACATTGGTGGGCCCACTAGCATCAGTTGAGGGTTAACTGACATAGGTTCCCCAAGACTGGGTAAAATAGGCTATATTTAGCCTTTTACCCCACTTCTTACTTTGACTAATGGGGTTTTCCATTGGAAAATGGTCATAACTCAAATTTGAGAGGTGGTTAGGTAGTTAAGGAGTTATGAGGGGGGAAGAATAGGTCCTAGGTGGTTAGGATATAATTACTAGGTCTTAAGGTGAGTTAGAGGGTGAGAACCGGTCATAGGGTGAAGTGGTCAGGTGAGATGGCCAAAGGATATTTAAGCAATTTAATTAAGTAATTAAATTAATTAGATGTGCCCAAATGGTAAAGACATAAGTTATATAATTAAATAAGGGGCTGAGGGGTAATGCAACCTAGGTAATCATGCAAGGGATTAACATAATTATAGTGTCTACACAGTCATAGTCTAATCTTGAACTATGGGTATTGCAACTCTATCTATGGCATGATTCTCATAGTACTTCCCATCTCTTTGAGATTAGTTCTTATGGTCATTGTCATTTATACCCCTGAACCTTCATGTCAACTTAGTCTTGCCTTCATAAAGGTAATCCCTTAAGCATGTATAAGTAAGTCTATGTTAAGCAAAAGCAATATCAAAAGCCAAAAACAAATCATGGGTCACCCCTAGCATTCACAGACTACTCCTTTGAAGGACAACTATTTAAAAAATAGACAAAATTGTAGAACATAAGGTGGAATACTCCCTTGAAGGACAATTATCAAAAGCATTTAAACTAAGCATATAAATTTAGACCACTCCCTTGAAGGATGACTAAGTAAAGCATTTGTCAAAGATATAAATTTATTGAAAGCTTCCCACTTTTATCAGCTTCCCCAACCTTAAATAAAATTCAAATTAGAAAAGACCCCTAAGAAAAAGCAAAAGTAATGAGAAAGCCACAATCAGGTCTCATAAAAGCAATAATCTTGGAAAGCCAAAATCGACCCTACTTAGTAGACTTCCCACATTGACTAGTCTACACTTTATATATGAGAATAGACTTGTTTATATTACCTCGTTGAAAGCCTATAGAAGAGGCATGCTAGTCTCACTAAAGGTTCTAGTTTCACCCATTCTCCCTCCACATATAATATGCATGAGACTATGATCTTACTTGACACAATGTGATTAAGATACCTATTTATCAACATAAGCATGCTAATGTGAACCATTTGAAAGGCTTATTTTCACTAAGCCAATCCAACTCTAGTTTTTATTTTAGTCCTTGCCATTAGAAAGGCATCATATTCCTTTTTCATATATTTTTATTTACTTATTTCATGTATTCTTATCTTCAACCATATTCACATTGTATCTCCATGAGCATAACTAACAATTGTCAAATCAAAAGTGTGAAAATCGTCAACTATGTCTACAATCAAATCTAACTATCTATGAGCAAAACATAAGGAAAACATATAACAACATATCCTCAACATCATCCTATCCATTAACCATCATGACATCATATGAGCATATAATCATACCATTACACCATCATAATCATAAATCAGACCAATGAGCAATACATTAATCCATATACCATCTATAACTCTATCCATTTACCATGCCATTAGCATAATTCATATTATAAACATCAATTGATGTTAAGCACATAAACACCATCATAAATAAGTCTATTACATTATCACATTACATACATTAATAACACATACTTTCACAAGTCATGAATAGAATCGGGGCACCATAGCTATCTTTCTAACATCACATGCCTAATCTACCAAGTCAAACATCTCATAAAGCATCAATCATAAACATGAACTCCATGAACCATAAACATACATCAATCATAATCATGAATATCATATATAGCACCATCATCCATAAACATCATATATACATCATGTCATCATACAATGAAATAAATAACAATGTATGGACTCTCTATCTAAACATGTACATCTCATTGCATCAACACATAGGCCAGTATCAAAATGATATATACCTATCAATACCAATATGTCAAAGCATGCCCATACATGATCATGGGGCACCTACACTTACACCCACACCACTACCACTCACCCCACTTGTACCTAAAATTTTAGATCCATCTGGTGGTGGTCCTATTGAGATACCTACCTAGGGACCCACTATCGAGGCCCACTATCTTAGAGTCATGAGAACTAGGCCACCTAAAAAAGCTAACCCTACACTACCCTAATATTGGCTTTGTTAGGCACTAAGTTAGAAGTATGGCCTCATAATATCTCAGCTCTTGAATCCTGGCCAAATATCAGGCCTGAGGAACAAAACCAACTAGTGTTATCCCTCCACCTTATCTCTAATAATCTCTCTCCTATGTAACCATGACAAGGGTAACCTGTGTCTAGTCCCTCTCAGTCATCAATTCATGAACCTACCCCTACATGGTGGTCACTTGACCTTATAATGTAGCCACCTACCCCTATAGTGACTTGGGCTTATGCTACAGTGAGTGTTGTTACCACTTGATCATCCCCTTGGGTCTATGTTATGGTTATTACTATTACCACTTGACCATCCCCTTCTACTTGTGCCCTTTTCAAGTCTACATCCATGGCCTACTATCCCTCATCACCCCATCTAAATTCTGATATGGCATATGTACCCTAGTACCAGGCTATATATCTATTAGCAACACCTGCATCATCAATGGGATCTCTCATCGATAGCTTCTCATAATCTAGCATAATATCCCATAGTTGTGGCATAGGCAACATGAAATCTACCTCCTCTCTCTTATATTAAGGAAAATTATGTGGGATCCCTTGAATCAACCTAAACTATCTCTTCACATGATAAAATAGAAGGAGCTCATCCTTACCCTCTTGATGACCATATATCCACTGCCAACTCTAAAGACCAAGGGTGTGATACTTGAATCCTAGCCATTGAGGCCACCCAACATATGGTCTCCACACCACATCTCTAACTACTAGACCCTCTAGTGTGTCTCAAAACCACTCAATATCTATGGCTCCTCCACCTCTCCTTAAACATAGGAAGCCCACTATATAATTGATCAGTAGATAACCCTCTACTAATATCCTTAAGGCTCTCAGCACTTGAATGTGCTCTAATTCCCAATAGTGAAGAATATATATAACACTAATCCCATACCATCTATGTGATTGGAATCCCTATAGCTCCCAATGTATCTACACTAGTAAAATTGAGATCCATCCAAATATGGCCCCCCTAGTAACATCTCCACTAAAACACCAAGAAAAACATGTGTAAATTTCCCCCTACTAATTTAGGTAGCATAAAACTTATTAGGGCCATCATCATCATCATAATCAAGCATCTATACTTGGGATTCATCTAGTATAATAGACCATAACTGAATCCACCTACATGAAACCATGCATGAGTGTGATCCTAATCATATATCATCTCTATATAGTAGTCTATGTCATCACTCTCTATTTGATAGACTACATCTCCTCAAATTAGTAGATGAGTGATCCTATACACATCCTCTAGGAGGATGGTGATCTCTTTGATCAATAACCAAAAGGTATTCATTGTGGGGTCCCTTATCTCAAAGAGTGTGACAATCATCACAAGATATTGGGGTAGGTATTGATAATGATGTATCATACCTAATCTGATAGCCTCCATATGTCACCACTCATCAGTAGTCATGGTGTCCTAATTCTCTATAAAGAGTATGGGAACTTAGTCCCTCAAGCGAATCTACTCATGAGCCTGCAAGTGCAACATATAATAAACATGCATACTTAGTTTTCCACTTAAAAATAAGTACTAACTCATGCCTTAACCTATTTTGATTCACCCCATTACATCATTTTTTCAAAACCACACCTATTTTATCCCCCTATCTCCCCAACACTTATCAACTAAGCTAATGCTCACCTCACTAAACAACTATCTTGTAAACTCTACCCTTGTCAACTACAATATCCAATCTTAAACTCTTTTTAATAAACACCTTTAGAATCAAAACCCACCCCTTTTTAATTAGTATTTTGACTATCAATAGTTCTTGAATTCATTACCAGTCCCTTAGGACTATTTATCCTCCTTGGAGTCAACTGAAACCAATCAAGAAGAACCATCATCGATCATTGTATTCACCCAAACCACATAGGGACTCATTTTAAGAACCCCTATTACAACCCTATCTCCCTCTTAAATTACTTAAAATTCTTTCAATATAACTAAATTATTCAGCTAAACCCTTCCCCAACTTAATTTACAAACCCACCCTCACCAATTCTTTATTATATCCATAATTTTACCTAAACCCTACCCAAATCCTACTTAGGGCTTTCATAAGTAGCTAACCCAAATAGCTAAATCCCCTAGATATTTTAAAAATAAACCCTAACTATCAATTCAAAACAAACCCTACCTCATTTCATGATCACTAGCATGGCCATAGGCCTCATCCCACTACTCTACCACATCCTTGACCACCCTCCATCATCTTGATCTTTGTTCAGGCAAGCCAACCAATCACAAACTTTTACCTCAATAAAATCAACACACCAACTAGCAAAAATGCACTATTCACCTAGAGCACAAATGAAAAAGTCAAATGTGAAAAAATAATTCACCTTTTCACTTTTTACCTTTTGGCTCTTTAGGGTTTTACCTTGACTATCATCAGTTAAGATGACCAACATCGGTTGACCCTTGGGGCACTCCCTAATTATAACCAATCAGGGTTCCCATTCCCCTTTTTAAAAATTTATGGCATCTCACCTAGGTGCTTATCATTTTATCTACCCAGATGGGAAGAACTACATTTGACCTAAATTTTTTATTGGTATTAACATCCACTTGCCTAGTGCACATAGAGTCAGCTCAACCACCCCTTCCAACTGACCCCTCCCCTTGGCCATATCCACTTCAAATTTTGTCATTTTTTACCCAATTTAATCACATATTTTTTGACAACCATACTTGGTTCTTTTGATCATAGAGACCAACCTTTCCTTGTTGACTATTCATTTTTACACCACCTAGTGTACAACTAAATAATTTGTGTCTTTTCTAGAGCGCTTCCCACCTTGAATGCCCATGACACTTGCACCATTGGTGATTTATTGAGGATCACTTCCTACCTTGGATACCCATAGAAACACTACACCCACTTTGGAAACTAAAAGGTATATCTAGTTGCCACACCTAAATGTGGTCATGCGATACACTGGTCACTCATCTTCTTAGAATTGATCCTTATTTTTATCAACATTGTCAACTTTAGTCTTTACATGATCTTGACTATCATAATTATTTGTATTTTGTACACAATTTTGCATTTCAAATGCCCAACCATTCTTTATTCACATAAATTTTGATCCACCATCTACCCATTATCAAACCCATACCCATTTTAGTCTCACCTCACCAACTCCCAATTTGAGGGAGAACAACTCTTCCTACTCTTAGGGAAACTAGACCTTGATCCATTATCTATTATTATTTTGTTGCTCATTGACACAAACTACATAATAAAAAGGGGAAAAATGTAGATACTATAAAACCACACACAAAGTCCTAGTTATCAAAATGCCTTTGGGTTTTTCTTTAACCTCTTTTGACTACACCTATAAGGTCGACAAACCTGCCTTACCTAACCCACTTACCAAACCCAGAGTCAAGTTAGCTAATTGACTAACTTAATTCACCTTTTCACCATTTTAACCCACCTTTTCTCTAGGCTCTCAATTGGTGACAATCAACATGACCAACAATAGTCACCCTGACTAGTGATGGTTAGGTTATATCACCTAGACTTTTAACATGCAAACCACCACTTTACTTTTATAAATATAGCTTGTTTAAATCTTGTCATGAGCCTTTGTATGGGTAATTTATATTAAGATGTCCTAGTTACAGCTTCACTTCCACATTTTTCTTGTGCCTATAAGAGAGAGAGGCTTGGGAGGCCAAATCCATCTAAAATTGTTATTAAGAGCTTTGTGTACCCAAAATCTCTTTTTTCAAGTCAATATATATCATCAACATTATCAAGAGCCATCATCCATATTATTGAGAGTTAACTTATCATTGCCTCTCAACCAAGCTTTTAGGTACCGTTACTCTACCAAAATCAGCCCATATTCCACCAATAAGTAATCTATCTCAACCATCCACCTAGCCAAATTTTTATAAGACAAGTATTTGCTTCATAGTATCTACTTATCATATTTCCATTTTAAGATCAGCCTAGCCCTTATCTACCTCTCAAAACTTACCTTCTAAATCCTATCAATCAAAAACACCAACATTAATTCCACTCCAAGTTCTACTGATAGGAAACTAATGATGGTTAGCCTTAATCAGTGATGGTTAGATAACTAGTGATAATTCTCCTTGAACGGTGATAGTTAGATGACTTATGAAAGTTACTTATCGCACCAAAAACTAGCAAGTTAATTCCACCTACTTACACCCAACCAAATATAATTTTTTTATGTCCCTACCTATTCACAAGCTTCTTTCAAAATTTTTGAAGCATACCCTGAGCCCTTAGCACTAGTATTAATCAGTTTATCACTAATTAGATCATTTCTAGTCTATTTTCTTAATAAGCATTCTTGTGTTTGGTTTTAGTACCTTTTGATTATTGATACAAGTTTTTTATTTCCAATTTTATGAACTTAATTATTTAAAATGTGTGGATTTACAACCCTTAAAAAATATCTCACTTCTAGGATCTAGATATCGCTAAGCAATCTACACAACTATTTATCTAATGAATTAGTTTGCTTTAGTGCTTTCTCATCTGCAGGTATTCCTTCCAATCCAAAGAAGATATTTTCATAATCTTCTCATACAACACATGCACAACCATAACTAGGTATTCCTATCACAACTCATACTTAGTTTATTCTTTCCCTTTTCCAAATAATAAGCATAAATTCATAGAAACACATATAACACAACATATGTGAAAAACCCTCTTGCGACAAAAAAACCACTGAAACTTATAATTGGACTTTTGTCTTATAATAACAAGAACCAATTTATATTAGCTAAATTTGATCAAGGAACTACTATCCCTTATTTAATGAGACTAAAATCCCACAAGGTGCTACTACACCTATCTAGCTGAGCTACCACAACAACTAGACCTTTAGCAAGTTTCACCTTGCAAGAAGGTTACAACCCCCTAGATGTTGAGCTACCACAACAACACATATGAACACCTCCACCTCTGAACTAGTGTCTTCAACACTTGATGATGGACCTCTAATTATCACTATTTACCTTTTATCATACGTAATCTACAAGAGCATTATTCTTCCAACTGAATTATGACCTATATGTCATACATACAGTCCTCAATCTATTATGCTCTTCAACTCATCTACTGGATGCTAGAAATATGATTGTCATTGATGTCAAAAGGGACATTATGAGCATTTCATTGATGTTTAATACTAAACATGGTGATTAAAGGATACACAAATAATCCTATCAAAGGTTAAGGATGATTGGAGTACTTGTGTGCATGAGTGGAATTCATTTAGTTCTTCATATTGATCATTTAGACATTTTTGGTTTATAATAGGAAAATCTAAGAAGGCATTTTGTTGATGTCACCATTTCCATTTATGTATGAGTCTAAGGGATATGGTTATGATCACATTAGTCCTTATTTATTATTCACCAGATTTGAAGTCATGCAATGAAGCATGGTAGAATCTACGAGGATGAAAATTTGACTACTTAGACAAAATCTACTAAGTTTCAATACTTAACCAAAATTACAAAAGGGTTCAATAGAGCCAAGTAAGCATATTGAAAAGGTCAAAATTTGCACATATAGAGGCACCAATATAAAATGATCATATGGGTTTATTCATTGTTGTGCCTAGTTTTTACGCACAAATCTTGGGTCACGCGATGTAGCGCAATAAAAGATATGCTTGAGAAAAGTTTGGATCCTAGGAATTTTGAAATTTTTTTCCAACATGTAGTTAAATTTATAGGTTGTAAGATAAAGCTAAGTAGGCATTTTTATGATGTCATAACTTTAACATATGAAGGCTTCAAGAGAAAATGGATAGAATCCCCTATGTAAGAGGATCTTATGTGTTAATTTATAGGTCATGCGACTAAGTGAAACACGAGTTATATAGGTGAAAAGTTAGCCTTCTAGGCATATTGAAATAGTCACCATAGTCAAATTTGCACAAGGTCTTACAAAGTTGTCATATTTTTACAAAGATCATTTATGGACATTTTCAAAGGAAATAGATAGCAAATATGTTACGGTTTTTTCATGAGCATATTAGACATATGGTCTAAAGGTTTAAATGAGAAGGAATGAGCTTAGAATTGAATTATCTTTGCTCTAAAAAAATAGGGTTTCTTAGTTAAACCCTAAGGGTTTAAGTCATGGCATTAATAAACATGTTCTATTTTGATGTTGACTAGATATTGTAGACACCTAAATTTGGCCACCAATGACCATCAATTAGGCTTTTGACAAATTTTCACCAAAATACACAATTTGGAATAAAAACACTAAAACACATTAAAATATTTGAAATTGATATATTAAAGTGCCAAATTTGACCAGGGTATTATTAACTGGGGCAATGCAATTTATGAAGCAACTAACTTTGATAAGATCATTTTGAGTCAAAATACCAATTTTGCACTTGGGTTCTCTAGATTGATTTTTTATATAAAATCTCTTACATGATACATGTGCCTTTTTTATTTGGTGATGACAACATCCTAAATGGGATAATAGATCCAATACATCTAACATTGACTTCTAATTCTAATCCAGTCAAATTTCGAGCCAATAATAGAACATTCTGACCCATTTGATTAATTTGTGCACCAAAGAGCCAAGGTTTGCACCAAAATGACTAATCATGTTTAAAGCTAATTAATTAAAATAATGATCCTAATTAAAAATTCCATGGAACTTGTTGAATAAATATTTATTTTAAATTTGTTATCATTAATTGCATCATCAAATGACATCATCATATGGGGTGTTATCTACAAGCCATAAATGCATAAAATATTAAGATTTATGCCTCCCATGCCTCATTAAGACCCTCCATGCCTATTAATTTCCACTCTATCCAAAGTATTGATGAGCTTATTTATTAATTTTAAATTACATAATTGAATTAATCCTTAGCCACATATCTTCATCTTGAGATAGACGGTTCAGGTTCATTCTAACCATTTTGTAAAATCTATAAATAGGAGGCCTTGCCTATTTTATTAGAAGCTCTCATAAGCCAAAGTTATCATGCACAAATGAATTAAAAAATATCTCATAAGACAAATTTATCATGCCCAAATTACCTCAAAAATCTCTCATAAGCCAAAGTTATCATGCCCAAATGACCTAAAAAAATCTTTTATGCCAAACTTATAATACCCAAATGCATTCAAAATCTTTACATTTTAGTGTTATAATGCCCAAATATTGAGCCAAGACAAAGCCATCACAAAGGAACCAAAGAGAGATAGAGGTAGCCACACTTCATACATGTAGACTTCATGAGCATAAACTAAGCAAGCCACTTCAACAGGATATTTAGAACATTTAAAGAAGGTGAAAGAAGGTTTTCTTTGCATTTCAGATGTTGTTTTTATATGTATGTTTGTTTCTAAGCTCCACTTAGTGCCTAAGCCTAGATATGTTATGATATTTAATGTGTTTATTTCATTTTGTTTTCATTTTGGAACTAACATGATACTAACCATCCTCTCTTGAGTCAAATGGCATGCCTGATGGGACCCTAGCCCCACAAATTTGATCACAAAGGATATTTAAAGCAAACTAATAACCAATTTTATGTATAATATTGGAGTTAAGGAATCAAAAGAGTGAAATTTTAATTTAAAATTCTATTTTTTTTAATTACAATTTGGTTCTTGGTAACATTGGTTTTGCTCTCTATTATAATATCACTGTTGTCACAGTAACAATTTTGTAAGAAAATCATTGTTTACTAAACATCAATTTTGTAGCCTTAGGTAGTGATATCATTTTCTAGAATAATGATTTCATTCACCTGAGAAATGATTTTTCCAAAATAGTGATTTTGTCTCAAAACAATGATATGATTTACCCTGTGTAGAAATTTCATATTCGATAAGAATGATTTTGTCAATAGAATAATGATTTTGTTTTTTCTATGTTTTTTTGTCTGGTATTAGTGATTTTTTAAGAAACAAATGATATTATTGACCAAAATAATGATATTAATTTTGGGGCAATGATATCATTCAATGATTTCATTTAAAACAGTGATTTTGTTTAGCAATGATTTCATAGGAAAATAACGATATTGTGTTTTCTATTGAACTAATCCATAACAATGATATTGTGTTCTAAAATTGTGATTTTATAAGAAAACAATGATATTAACCATGTAATAGCAAGATTGCAACAATGAGTTGAAATTTTAATTTTATTTGTTCAAACTCTTAAGTGCTTCAAAGCTTGCCCTCATAATTGTGTTTTTGTAGGTTAAGGGATTAAATTAGAAGTTATTTTGATTGAATTTAACCAAACACACTTTCAAATTTGGTGCTTAATGAAAAACTAGGGTGATCAAGTGAATGCTTTGATAAATTATGCTTTCAATGTCATAACTTAAGACAAAGGGGTCAAAATAACACCACCTAATCTTATTGGCAAAAAGAGGGAGTCGCATGTATGCTCTTCCATGTATTCCCTTTAAGGAACTTTTGGAATCAAAAGCACTGTCCTTATTGTAAACATGCCTAGTCTAAGGCATATAAATAATGTCATCTAAATCACTCCCCAAAAACTCATAATGGTTTAGGTGATCTTGGAATAGCCTTAAAGTCTTTCTATTAATTCATTTATTTTTATGAAAATTTGGCTTGTGAGGGGGACTTCATTAGCTCCTAAAAGTTCTTTAGGGAAGCTTTAACCTGAGGTTTCATCTTCTATCACTAACTCCAGCCACTCCCACTAGGATGAAATGTTTGAGTGGTTAAACCACCTTCTAGTGTTGGAGTTGCACATGGGATGTATCTATACTTTGGACATTGCACTACACTGAGAAAGTAATGGATGTAGTGGTTGTAAAAAGGGACCAAACCTTTTTGAAATAAGCTAAGTGTCATAGACACCCAATTACATGAATTTATTTTGCATCATGATGTGAAAGTCATCATGTAATTGATCGATATATAATTATCAAAAACCAATTAGTTTTAGTTAACCCCACATTGCCATACCCTTGCTAGGATTTGGATGAATATACTTAGTGTATTTTGGTCATTTTTATTTGGTATGTTTTGAGACTAAAACCTAATTGTTTATTTATAACCATGTCAAAACCAATTTGTTTATACATTACTCTTTTATCTAAAGAGGCATTATGCTAGCCATTTAACACCACACTTGTGCCTTGAAATTTTTGCTAAACTTGTTTGTGTGTGTGTGTCACTTGAGTTGAGGTGGGTAGTATTATGCTTAGAAAGTTTAAACCTTTTAATCTTTGAAACATAAAATTTATCACATCATTCGAGCATGCTTATGCCATTAGAGTGCTCAATTTTTTTTAATACTTTTTTACCATTGTATCAAAAACCATTTGTTTTAAACTAGTCACATGCCATTTAGACTTTGTTTATGCACAATCATGTTGTCTAATCTTGTCTAGATTGCTTGGTCAAAACCTATTTTTCAACATTGAGTTTTCAATTAACCTTCTCAAATTTTGGATTCAAACATTGATTGATTTCTATTTAGGTCTCAATTCATGGGGTTGATACACAGATCTTTCTCTTTTAAGTTACATAACTTTGGTTAATCAATTACCCAAATTTGAAAACTATAGATGGTTTGTTTGTTCAATTCCTATCATAATCATTGTTTGTGCATTTATTTAGGAGAACATAGCCTTTCTTCAAGATCCTTTTGTCTTATGACTTATGCCAAATCATAATGTTTATGTTTGATTATAAGTGTTAGGTCTATGTCAAATTTGTTTCCAAACTTGTTAGATTAAATCAAATCACATCATCCTTTATTTCAATCCTAGATTTTGATGCCATTTGGCCAAAATTCCTAGCATAGCTTGTTTGAACATAGATTTTGACTCTGTATTTGGACAAAAGACCTAGCGACTCTTTTCCCTTTTCAAGTTTAGACCTTATTTGGAACACTTTGACCTAGACCTTTGACATGCCAATTTTTATTTGGATGCTTGACCTTTTGTGTGTATGACATTTGATGTTATACATTTGAAATTAGACTATTTTATGCCAAATCTTAGCATAACAGATTTTGGAGATACATCTCCATGATCAAATCATTTTTTGGAGATATAGTTCCACCTTTGACCAAGTTAGACCAAGTTTGAACCATTTATCCTTTGGACATAGTTTTTCAAAGTTTTCAGAAATCCAAGCCTTTTTGTTTTAGATATTTCATCATTTATGTAGATATGTCTAGCTACACTTATGGTGGAGTCACATAAAATCCAACTTATGATAGAATGGCCACACAAAATCTGACTAGAAACCCCTACAGAGATAGATTTTCTAAGGATTTTTATTATCTTCCCTATAATACTCCATACGGGGAAAAAATTCAAGGACTAAATTACAATCCAACTCAAAACCCTGATTGGGTTGATATGGTTTTAGAGGAGGACTCGTATTCTTTATCTTATGTGAGTAATCAAGCTCCACCATGTCATACCATTTCTATACTAAGACAACAATGTTGCACCATTCCTATACCAAGACCTCATCCTTTGGCTTGTGTGAGAAAACATACTCCATAAAACCCCAAAATTATCCTTTTAGGACCTCATCCTTTGGCTTGTGTGAGAAACCAAGCTCCATAACACCCCTTCATCATTCTAGGACCTAGTCCTTTAGATTGTGTGAACAAATAGGCTCCATACTACCCTATTGTTACCATTTCAAGATTTCATCCTTTGGCTCATGTGAGTAATTATGTTCCCTAATGCTTTACCATTATCCAACCAAAGGCCATTCCTCATCCAATACCAATCCCATCAAAACCTCAACCCATCTAATCATTTAAAAACTAAGCTATGTTCAAAACTAGTATTTTCTAACTCATTAGAAACTAATGCCAAGAGAACCAACCAATCTAAGATTTTTTTCTTGAACTAACCACTTGTGATAAGTTAACCTATGATGAATCACCCATTGATCCTATACCTGGTGTTAAGAAGTTACAATTTTATGATCTAGTCTTTGTTGAGTCACTTCTTAATGATTATAACTACTTTTGGGCAAATCATTACCTCAACCATATGTCTATTTTTCAAGATCCTCCTATTGACAAGCCAATTTTTAAGGAGTTATCTCTTAACCTTTTTCCCATCCTAGAGGGGTCCCACTCTGAAAAACCAATTTTTTTGGAGCCCACCATTCCATCACAGGATGTTACTTGTCCAATACCAAACATTAAACAAGATATCATTGTAACAGAGTACCCATCAAATGAAGAATTAGAGTTAGAGTCAATTTTTGCTATTGAATCAATATCATATTTAGCATCAAAATAAAAGTCAACATTAGTCTCAACATCATATTAAAATTACATTGAGTTGGAATCAAATTTAGATATAGAATATGTTCATGATTATTACAACATTAGCTATGCATGCCTTGTAGATCAATTTGAATACATTTGTGATCTTTCTATGGTTTTTTAGGATGATTAATTAATCTTCAACACAAGTTATCCTAGTGTCTTCTATGAGGATATTTTATCATCTCCCCATTCTATTACCATTTCAATAGACATTACTATCAACCAACATAGCCATTATTATTGAGATTCCATCTCCCATAAGTGTCGATTGGGATTGACAAAATCACACTTTGTTGAACTACATCTATAGCAACATAGCAATTAAAAAAGAGAAAGAAGGATAAGACCACATTCATGTAGTATAAGAATACTATCTTATTAAAACATTTTTAGAGGCACTAGGATAAAATCAAAGTTCAAACTCAACATCTTTTAGTGAAACTTTTTTGAAAACACCAGAAGAAAATCAATGTCAAAAGCCATTGTTCATTAGTGAAATATTCTTGGAGGTGTTATGGGATAATCAAGACAACTTCATTGGTGAAAACCTCATCGAGGCATTGATAGTTGAGCATAAAATTTCTTCACTACTTGATGAAGACAAAATCAAAGATCAAATCAAAATACCTTCCTATCCATAACCTAATCATATGGTAGCTACTCTCAAGATCAAATAATAATAAAAATATGGTGGTTCTATTAAGGACATATCTAAAGGTCTTCAGCCCTACCATAACCAAAATTATGTCAAATCTGACATCAACAACATTATGTGTGACTGAAAGTCCATATCTTCATTTATTTACCCATCATAATATATTCCATTATCGTGCACCATTCCATTTCACAATCAAACCTATCATCCTTTATTTATCTTTATTTACCATCCATGACCACACTTTCCTTTGTAGAGGCTAAAAATATACCTTGTCTCAATTCTTGAAGGAATCAAAATCATTGACCAATGAAGATCACAAAAACATTCTTGACAACCAAATTTGTAGCCAGTTCTTAATAAAGCAACTATTTAGATGAGGTGTGGGTTAGAAAATAACATGATTAATTAATCTATATATGTCATCTACTAATTAGGACATGCATCTCCATTTTAGTAAGAACAATATAATTATATTCCATCTACCATACCCAGGAATAACATAATAAAAAACCAACAATCACCCAAGCTAAAAACATGTACCATGCCATTTCATTTACCATATTCTTTCTACCATTATTAGTATCCCAGACAATCACCTTCTCAATTGGAGGCAACCCTCTTACCATTTTATCTAATCTATTGAGAACCATCATTATCCTAAAGCAATTCCATTCTATCCTATTTAGACCAAAGCCTATGTTTAGTCATCCTACCTAATCTTATTTTAATCTTGGTTCCTTTGGTTCTTCCTTCACTTTTCACAAGGGGATTTTGATCAAGTTTGAACTCTTATCAAATATTTGTTTCAATGATAGTATATGAAATTAGTGTGATATTTTATTTGGAAAGAAATCTTTCATTTTACATCCTATATCAAGTTTATTTATGTGACCCTAATTATAACTACTTATGGGCAAATTAGTGTTCATCAGTCTTGCTACTAATTATAACCACCTATGAGCAAATTAGTATCATTGATCTGATTCATTGTATCTTAGATATAAATACCTATGGGAAAGCTATGGGAAATAATTATTTGTCATGCATTCCCAAATTACCTTGCCATTATTATTTTCATTTGACTGGCCATTTGTCAAATTTGAAAACTTGTTAGGACCTAGTTAGTTTTTCCTCACCTTTTGTGTGGATGGAATTACTATGACTTGAGGTCATTTTGAGACTATGTAGGTCATGATAAATTCATTTTGAGGTCACCTAAGTTCCCATAAGCCACGTTCTCACCATTTTATGAGTAACTTAATCCATGATCTTACCATTTTGTGAGTAACCTAAGCTATGCTCTCATTATTTTTTGATCAACCTAAGCTCCGCTCTCACCATTTTGTGAGCAACCTAAGCCAAACACCCTTATTTTTTTGTGAGTAGGTATCTTGTCATTCTCTAACAGGTTGAGATACCTCAAAATTCTAAAAACATTTCAAATATCTCAAAATCCAAAATCTTTTGTCTTGTCTAAACTTAATTAGTTGTCCTCAATCCACCCTACTAGGGAAAAATCATTGTTAGGATGATTTCTTTCGATTTTGTTTTCAAGATTTTTGTTTGTTTATTTATTTTAGGTTACTTGTTTATTTGTGTGTTTTTAGTGTGTTTTTTATTTATTTGTTCACTTGCCTATTTGTTTGCTTTCATCACTGTTGCCTTGACTCAGTCTATATGTGTTCATTAGGTGATTCTTTGCAAACATTATTCTTGAGTCCATCCATATTCATATGTCGACATTATCATCATGGTTTTTATCATTAGTGAATAATTTTTGAGTGTTTATTACATTGAGAGTTAGTCCTTATGCATATTTTAGCCAAGTCTTCATGGTGTCCTATCATGATGCCTACCGTCACATGTTATAATAAAAATTAGCTTCAAGAAGGTCTAAAATCAATAGATCTATAGAATTTTCTCCTTAGAAACTTGGCAAATCCTTCCATCCCACCCTTGATCAAATCAACCCATTGACCATTCTAGTTATATCATTGTTAATAGGTACATGCATCTCCTTATTGGTAGGTACAACTAAATCTTTTCCATTGATCAATCTTATTCTTCTATCCATCTCTTTCATCACTTTGCATCCTTGTATGTTTGGTTTTTATGGCTTATTTAGTCATTAGACCATAAAATCTAAATTTGTACCCACTCATATTTAATCTATATTATAATTTATATCCTTGAGTTATACTTGCTAGTTAACTTT
Source organism: Torreya grandis (assembly GCA_037957365.1). Lineage (NCBI taxonomy): Eukaryota > Viridiplantae > Streptophyta > Pinopsida > Cupressales > Taxaceae > Torreya > Torreya grandis. The sequence goes on from JARHVA010002184.1 coordinate 1,824,380, forward strand.
AAATTGGGCACAATCATCTTTAGCCAATCTAGGTCCTCTTAATGATTATAATCACCTAAGGGCAAATCATTTTTTTGACTTTTATTCTTGATTATAACTACCTTTGGGTAAATTAGTATCCTTTTTAAATTGATGCATGCAATAATTTTCTCATTTGGATTACTCTCAACCATAGGTTAATCCCACTTTTTTCTTACTTCTTTTCAAGGGACCATCTATCCACATATGTGACAGCCACTCCCTCGAGGGGCATCATCATAGGCTTTCCAAACACCATTTAGACTTTATTCTTCAATCATCATCTTATTTTTGTCAAACAAGCCATTTCTCATTATTTGAGAAGATATTATTATGCCTATGGTTTGTAACATCTTCCCAAATAGGGACAAACTGTAGACACCTAAATCTAGCCACCAATGACCATCAATCAAGATTTTGACCAATTTCCACCAAAATGCATAATTTGGCCTAAAACACTAAAACCTATTAAAAGATTTATAATTGATATATTCAAGTGCCAATTTTGGCTAGGGTATCATTAATTAGGGTAAATCAATTTATGAATCAACTAACTTTGATCAGATCATTTCAAGTCAAAATGCCAATTTCACACCTAGGTACTCTATATTGCTCTTTTATATCAAATATATTGCATGAGACATGTGAATTTATTATTTGGTGTTGAAAACTTCATAAATTGGATAATAGATCCAATACATCTAACATCAACTTTCAATTTTAATCTAGTCAAATTTTGAGCTAATAACAGGACATTCTGACCAATTTGATTAATTTATGCACCAAAGAGCCAAGGTTTGCACCAAAATAAATAATCATGATTAAAGATAATTTATTCAAATAATGATCCTAATTAATAATTCCATGGAACTTGTTAAATAAATATTTATTGGAAATTTATTATCATTAACTGCATCATCAAATGACATAATCTTATGGGGTGTTATCCACTAGTCATAAATGCATAAAATATCAAGATTTATGCCTCCCATGACTCATTAAGACCCTCCATGCCTATTCATTGCCCCTCTATCCCAAATATTGATGAGATTATTTATGAATTTTAAATTATATAATTGAATTAATCCTTAGCCACACATCTTCATCTTGAAATGGATGGTTTAGGTTCATTATGACCATTTTACAAAATATATAAATAGGAGGCTTTGCCTATTGAATTGGAAGCTTTCATAATCCAAAGTTATCATGCCTAAATGACCTCAAAAATATCTCATAATCTAAATTTATCATGCCCAAATGACATAAAAAATCTCTCATAAGCTTAATTTATCATGCCCAAATGAACTCAAAAAGCTCTTTTATGCCAAGCTTATAATGCCCAAATATTGAGCCAAGCTAAAGCCATCATAAAGGTGACAATGAGAGATGGAGGTAGCCACTCTTAATTGATGCAAACTTCATGAGCATAAACTGAGCAAGCCACTTCAACAAGCTATTTACAGAATTTAAGGAAGGTGAAGGAAGGTTTTTTTCATTTTAGTTATTATTTTCATATGTATGTTTGTTACTAAGCTCCCCCTAGTGTCTAGGCCTAGAGATGTTATGAGAGTTAGTGTGTTTCTTTCATTTTGATTTCATTTTATAACTAACATAATACTAACTATCCTCTGTTGAGTCAAATTCCTAGTTCATGGATATAGCTGAGACTTGGTAGCTTAAGTTATAATTTAATCCTTTGTCATTATTGTAAAAATGACCCCTTCAACCTAGAAATTATTAGCTTGAGCAGTGATCAATCGACTTAATATTTCCTAATTCTAAGACTTTATATTTGTGTTAGCCTTATCAATGGCTATCACTTAATCATACACAAAAGATCCAATGAAGTGAAGAAAAGTAAAATTATCAAAGGGACCTCTGATTAAATGTGGTAGTGACAAGTGTCACAATCATGGAGTGGTTTAAAGTCAATAAGTCAATGATCAATGAAAGTTTTATAAATGTCTCAATAGTAGGAACTACCAGAAATTTACAAAAGGCATGCATTAATTCCAAGTTTCACATTATTGAGAGCTAAACAAAGATAAAGATAAAGCTTGTCAAAATATTTGACAATGAACATATGATATTTCAAAAGAGATCTAATAGAGTGAGTGGAACCAATGGGATAAAGTGCTTGAGATTTATTGACATAGTGGTAAGTTAAAGACTAAATAAGTTTGAGAAGATCAACGCAAAGTATGCAATCCAAAGACTTAGGAAGTAATGAGATGGGATAACAAGCTCAATGTTTAAAAATTAAATAGAAGTAAAGATCATGCATTTTTGGAGATCCAATTGCATGTAGGATCTCATTTCAAGAAGATCAATGGATGCATTTTAAAGTAAGAACATTAAATCTAGGAGGCATATAAGGATCTAATAGAGAGCATGAGCATGTTAGAGATAAATTTAATGGATGCATTTTAAAGTTTATTGGTTTAAATTAAAACCATTAGATCATGGTGCCAAATGTAATATTAATTATTAATATTTAAAGATATGTTCAGTTTAATGGTCAGATGTAGGAACATGGAAGGAACATGCAAGTAAGCTATGAATCATGACACAAAAAATAATATTGATCAACATAACCAATCAAATCTAAGTAAATGTGCACGTGTATCAAAATTAAATTCCAACAAATGTTATAGATAGTAATGTGACTAGGAATCATGGTGGTGATGCATGAGTTCTAGATGCAGGAAAATTACAATTCAAGTGATAATGAACTAAGTCTAGATAAAAGAGTGATGTGCTTGTAAATAAGTGTGAACACAAAAAATATATAAAACCCTAAATCAATTGTTTATATATATGACATCTATGACACAAGTAAATTATACTAGAAATATAGCTATTACTATTAAGTAGAGCTAAATAGAGAGAGAGAGAGAGAGAGAGAGAGAGAGAGAGAGAGAGAGAGAGAGAGAGAGAGAGAGAGAGAGAGAGAGAGAGAGAGAGAGAGAGAGAGAGAGAGAGAGAGAGAGAGAGAGAGAGAGAGAGAGAGAGAGAGGTAGAAAGCAAAATTTAGATGGAGTGTGTCAAATAGAGATATATAGAGACATATAAGAAGAGAGGTAGAGTGGAAGAGAAGAGAAATGAAGTCCAAAACATGAATAGTTACAAATTAGACCTATAATAAAGAATATAAGGATTGGATTAATTTATGAATCTATGTTGTAATCTAGAGTTATAGCTCCATATAAAAATCTAATAGGTTGGTGCCATCAGATAAGCTAAGTTGGTACTCAGATTAATAAGTGGGTGACTCAGAGTTTAAGATCTTAAATCAGGGGGTTATTATATCTTTAAGGTTGGTTCCCTTTAATGTGTAACCAATGAGGTTTTGACTTTGAGGCTGGATTAAAATAGTAAATTCTAGAAACTATTCTCACCATAGTTTTTCCTAATGGGTTTTACATGTATACATATGGTGTCATGTGTATTTATGTGTGTTTAATTTTTGCATATTTAATTATATATATATATATATATATATATATATATATATATATATATATATATATATTTGCTTTAAAATAATTGAAAGGAATAGTTTTAGTTGATATATTGATTCACCCCCTCTCATTATCTAGTTGTGTTCCAACAATAGATATCAGAGCTCTAGTTTCATAGAATAAGATTAATAATCTCAGGTATATCTTAGAATGGTGAACACAAATGGCTAGTCAAGAAGGATCTTCATCAAACAAATCACCTTTCTTTGATGGATCAAGCTATGCATTTTGGAGCATAAGAATGGAAGCATATTTATCATCATTAGCATTTGATGTATGTATGTCTATGGTAAATAGATATATAGACCCTACTATAACTCCTACTAATCAGGATACCAAGAAGGCATATGAGGGTAATGCTAAGGATAATAATGCTATTCTATATGGATTGTCTAATTCAGAGTTTGTTAAAGTGATGCATTGTAAAAATACACAAGATATCTGGAACAAACTGAAGAGCATCTATGAAGGAGATAACAAGGTAAAGTAGGCCAAGATATAAACTTACAAAGGCAATTTTGAAAGCCTTGAAATGAGTGAAGAAGAGAAAATTGTAGACTATCTCCTTAGAGTGGATGAAATAGTCAATACAATCAAAGGCCTTGGAGAAGAGATGAAATAATTAGTCATTATCAAAAAGGTCTAATATCTCTACCATCAAGGTGTGATTCTAAAATATTTGCAATAGAGGAAGCAGGAGATCTAGATAAACTCATTGTTGATGAGTTGCATGGAACCTTCACTGCCTATGAGATGAGAATGGGAGAAATAAACAACTTCAAAAGATAAGTTACATTCAATGTAACTAGGAAAGTAAATTAATAACACCTACATATATATCTAAGGATACTGATGAAGAAGAAGCCAAATTTTTTAGAATATTAAAGAGAGGGTCTAGAAAGGCCAAAGGTAAGTTACCCTTTAAATGTTTTAACTCTGGTAAAGTAGGACATTTTACTACTAAATGTCCTTACAATAAAAAGGATAACTCTGAGCAAGTAGAGATTAGAAAAAAGGTGAAACCCTACTATTCCAATAAAAATAAATTATTCAAAAATAAGAAAGGTTTATACACAAAAGAAGATAGTGATTCAATGGATGATAGATAGTAGTTCTAATGATGACCATGACTATGTTTTTATCCCTGAGGAAAAGGAATTCCTATTCATGATAATAGAATCAACTTCTATAGATCAAGAAGAAGTTGAATAATTATATGAAGAAGGAGAAATGAATCTAGAGTGTGAGATCATATATGCTTCAGAGGAAATTCACAAGCTGAGAAAAGAAAGCTTAAAATAAAATAAGCTCAGATAAAAGGAAATTGAGAAAAAGTCCAAAAGTTTTGAGAAATTTGATCAGATGGTGGTTAGCCTAAAGACACAAGTTGAAGAGGCTAAAATAATAGAATATGTAGTTAAAATTTAACTATAATCTAAATATGATGAGTACATGGAGTTAGAATTAGAGATAGTGTCTCCGAGAAAAGAGCTTGAGAAAGATAAAGGACAACTAGATAAAATTATAAAGTTGATAGGAGGATCAAACATTATTGATGAATTGATCAACTCTAAAAATCCTTCAAAAGAGAGATCAGGTCTTGGTTATGAAAAAGGAAAATGTTCCACAACAATTAAATCTACTAACCTATTTAACAACTTCAAAACAATAGTAAAGAAAGAGAAATATTGTAAGGACACAAAGATAGACACAAGTACTACTAAGGTGAAGAAAGATGAAGCTAAAAATAATATTGAAGAGAATAATAAGACAAATGTAGCTGATGTAGATGGATACACAAAAGAGAGAGACTTAAATAAGACAAAGTTCAGAAGAGTTTCACATACTACACCAAAAAATGCAGCATTTTAGGTATTATTCATCTTTTTATGGTTATTGTTATACCTATAATGATTTTGGTCATAGGGATATTGATTCTAGAGCTGTACCTAAAAGGAGAGAAAATCTTGTAAGTAGAAATTCATTTGCTCCTTTGTTAGTTACAAATGTAATATGCTATAATTGCAATAATTTTGGTCACATAACTAAACAATGTAAAAATAACTTAGTAAGATCAAAGTACACAATGTAAATAAATACATGTCTCTTAGTGTGAACAAAGGTTCACAAGTTTTTAAAAAGAAGCCAAATAATAAATTCAAGGATGTGTAGAGAGTAAAAAATCAATCTATGATTGCTCAAACTGCACTCCATGTTAAGGATCAAAATTTATGGGTGATAGATAGTGGTTGATCAAAGCATATAATTGGTGATAAGAGAAAGTTCATCAAATTAAGAAAATGTAAGGAAGTATTTGTCAACTTGGGAAATAACATAGTAGTAAATATTAAAGGTAAAGGAACTTTGAACATAGATGGAAAACTAGCTACGCATGATGTCCTTTATGTTGAAGGATCGAAGCATAATTTGCTAAGTGTCACTCACATGTGTGACAATGGATATAAGGTCACATTTAATATAGAATGTTTTAATTTAAAGAGATCTATAAGAATATTTGTAGAATAAAAAAGGACTAAAATCAATATCTATAATCTTGTTAAAGTGAATGGTAATAGCTTCTTGATAGGAAAGATTGATGAGAGTTGGTTATGTCATAGAAGAAAGGGTCATATTAACTTTGATAACCTAGTCAAAGTAAGCATAAATAAGTGTGTTAGGCACATGCTCAAGATAACCAAACCTATAGACATTACTTGTAAGGAATGTCAACTAGGCAAGCAGACAAGGGCCAAATTTCAAACAAAGGAGTATGTAACTACAAAGACTTTAGATTTAATTCATACTAATATTTATGGTCCTATTAAGACAAGAGGATCTAAAGGAGATAGATACTTCATGTTATTTGTATATTATTTCTTAAGAATGACATGGGTAACCTTTTTGAAGGACAAGTCATATACATTTGAGAGATTCAAGATCTTTAGAGCCATGGTAGAAAATGAGATTGGATGAATACTCAAATGCTTAAGATCTGATAAAGGTGGAAAATTCACCTCAAATGAGTTCATAAAGTATTGTGAGAAACATGGGATCAAAAATCATTACTCTAAAATAAGGACTCCATAACAGAATGGAGTTATTGAGAAAAATAACAAGACAATCAAGGAGATGGCCAAAACAATTCTAAAATAGGGTAAGTTACTTAATGGATACTAAAGAAAAGTAGTCCAAACAATAATATACATCTTGGATAGAGTTTAACTAAAGATAAATAATGACAAAAATCATTATGAGTTATGGTATGGAAATCATGCCTCTATTAAGTACTTCAAAGTGTTTGGAAGCAAATGGTACATCATAAGAAAGGAGGATAAATTGGGAAGCTTTGAATCAAGATGTGATGAAGAAATATTTCTTGGTTATTCCACTCAAATTAAAGCCTGTGTATGTTACAATAAAAATCTACACAAGATTATATAAAGTATCAATGTCAATGTTGAATAAGGATTAATAGATGTTGAACATGATGAGGAAATTAGTATTAAAGAATTAGATCTTGAATAAGAAGTAGATAATGAAGAGGCTGAGGAAATGAATGAAAAGACACCTCTAATATTTTTTCAAAAGGATCATCCTAAAGAGGAGATAATTTGAAATAAGAATTAAGAAATTTGGATAATGAGAAGAGATTAAACAAATAAGAAGCAAGTAAGTTTTGATCTAATGTATGAAATTGAGCCTACAAACTATGTTAAAGCCAATAAAGATGAGAATTGGATAAAAGCCATGAAAGAAGAACTGAGCCAAATTAAAAAGAACAAAACTTGGGAATTAGTCCCAACACCTTCAAACAAGAATGTGATAGGTATAAAATGGGTCTACAATAATAAGCTCAATGAGGATGGAGCTATTATAAGGAATAAAGAAAGATTGGTATGAAAGGGATATGCATAAGTTAAGGGCATAGATTATGAGGAAACATTTTCTCTAGTTGCTAGATTGGAAGCTATAACAATGTTTCTAGCATTCTATATTTATAAGAAGTTTAAAGTCTATAAAATGGATGTTAAGTCTATTTTTTTGAATGGGAACCTAGAAGAGGAAGTATATATTGAAAAACCAAATTTTTTTTAGTTATCAGAGGAAGATGATTATGTGTGAAAACTAAATAAAGGTTTGTATGGACTAATAGGTAGCTAGATCATGGTATTCAAGATTGGACTGTACCTAAAACAATAAGGTTTCAACAAAATATGTGAAAGTAATAATATGTACTTCAAATTAGAAGGTGAACATATGTTGATTGTTGTTGTTTATGTATATGACTTCATATTTGGTGGTATAAATAAAAAAAATGTGTAAATAATTTGCTACATAAATGTGAAGTGAGTTTGAGATGTCTATGCTTGGAGAACTCTCTTTCTTCCTTGTCTACAAATATCACAATCTAATGAAGGGATATTTATATCCCAAACTAAGTATACAAATGAAAATCTCAATCAATTTTTAATGGAAGATAGAAAACCAATTTGTACTCCCATGATAACTAGATGTGATTTGAGAAAAGAAAATGAGTCCCTTGAAGCAAATCAAATAATGTATAGATCAATGATAGGTAGCTTGTTATTTTTAACTACATCAAGACCAACTATCATATGAGTAGTGTGCATGGTTACAATATTTTAAGTTGCTATTAAATAATCACATGTCAATGTAGTGAAAAGGATCTTTAGATACATCAAAAGTATAATTAACTATGGCCTATGGTATCGTACAATTGAAGATTTCACTCTAATAACTTATACAAATGTTTAGTGGGCAAGAAGTGTGGATGATAGAAGAATCAATAATGGTGGTGAATTTTTCCTTAGAAATAGACTTGTTTCATGGTTAATAAAAAATCAAGAATTAATTACTCTTGTATAGCAAAAGCAAAGTATGTGGCAACATTGGAATGTTTCACTCAAGTCTTGTGGATGAATTAAACACTAAAAAACATCAAGGTAGAGTAAAATTCACCTATCTCTATTCTTTGTGATAAATCAAGTGTTATTAATATATCAAAAAATATAGTGATGCATTCTAGAACCAAGCACATATCAACCAAATATTACTTCTTAAGAGAGAGGGTTGCATATCAAGAGGTCACAATGGAATACACACCAAATTAGGATTAAATTGTAGACATATTCACCAAATCTCTTCCTAAGGAATAATTTGAGTATCTAAGATAGAATTTGGGAGTGGTGGCTCTTACATAACATCACTAGATCCTAGTGATAAGGCATGAGTTGAGGGCGAGTCTTATAGAAGCTTTGTTAATCCCTAAAAGAAGAAAGAAAGGGAAACTCAGGTATGCATATCTTTGCAAAGTTATAATAAGCTTATGGTTATAGATTCTTGGAAAAACTCCTTTATCTGATAAAGGGGGAGAAACATTTGGAAAAACAATCAGAAAGTGTCCCTTTTCCATTGATGTCAAAGGGGGAGATAGAGAAAATGCTCTCTATAGTTAAAATGTCAAAGAAGGAGAGAAAGTTTCCAAGTTGAGTATTAGTCAAATGTGACATTTCATAAGGGGGAGTAAATTTGGTATGAATAACTTCAGTTCATACTCATTAGAATCCAATGCAATTAATGATAGAGGATTAGAATATTAGAAGATCAAAGCATTTAATTTGTCATCAATGACAAAGGGGGAGATTGTTGGAAATATGATTGTCATTGATGTCAAAAGGGACATTTTGAGCATGTCATTAATGTTCAAGACTAAATATGGTGATTAGAGGATATGAAAATGATCCTTTTAGAGGATAAAGATGATTGAAGTGTTTGTGTGCATGAGTGGAATTCATTTGGTTCTTCATGTTGATCATTTAGACATTTTTGTTCTATGACAAGAAAATCTAAGAAGGTATTTTATTAACGTCACCATTGCCATGTATAAATGATTCTGAGGGAGATGGTTATATGGTTATGATCACATTAGTCCTTAGTTGTTATGAGATAGATTTGAAGTCATGTGATAAAACATGATAGAAGATATAGGGATGTAGAGTTAGCTACTCAAACAAAATCCACTAAGTTTCTATACTTAGCTAAAATTTCAAAAAGGTTCAATAGAGCCATTTGATCATATTGATGAGGTCAACATTCTCACATATGGAGGTACTAGGACAAAATTATCATATTAGTTTGTTTATTATTGTGCCTAGTTTTTATGTGTTAAATCTCAGATCACACAATGTAGTGTGACAAAAGATATGCTTAAGAAAAGTTGGGATCTTAGGTGTTTGGAAAGTGTTTTCCAACATAGTTAAATTTTTTGCTGAAAGATAGAGCTAAGTAGTCATTTTTATGATGACATATATTTCACATATGAAGGCTTCAAGATCAAACGGATATATGGATATAATCTCATATGTAAAAGGATCTTATGCACCAATTAGAAGGTCATGTGACTAAGTGAAACAACAGTTATGTAGGTGCAAAGTTAACATTTTAGGCATATTGAAATGGTCCCCATACTTAGTCAAATTAGCATAATGTCCTGCAAAGTTGTCATGATTTTATAAAGATGATTTATGGATATTTTCAAAGGAAATAAATAGTAGATCTATTATGGGTTTTTCATGATCATCTTAGACATATGGTCCATAGGTTCAAATGAGAAGGAATGAGCTCAAATTTGAATTTATATTTTATCTTAGACAAAATAGGATTTCTTAGTTAAACCCTAAGGGTTTAAGTCATGGCATCAACATGCATGTTTTATTTTGTTGTTGACTAGATATAGCAAGGACCTAGTAGCTTAAGTTACAACTTAAGCCTTTGTTGTTGTTGTAAAACTAGTCACTTTGACCTAAAAATTACCACCTCAAACATTGATCAATGGACTTAATATTTCCTAAGTCTTATAATTTATATTTATCCCAACTTGATCAATGACTATTGCTTAATCATACATAGAAGATCCAATGAAATGAAGCAAAGTTAAATTGTCAAAGGGACCTCTGAGTAAATGCACTAGTGACAAGTATCACAATCATGAAGCAATTTAAAGTCAATAAGTAAATGATAAATGTGAGGTTGCAAAGTGTATTAATAGTAGGAACTAACATTACTGTGTAGAAGGCATGTACTAATTCTAAGTGTCACATTCTTGAGAGATAAGTAGAGATCATGATTAAGCTTGTTAGAAGATTTGATGGTGAGTAGATGATTGTGCAAAGGAGATCCAACAAAGTGAGTGGATCTAATGGGATAAAGTGCTCAAGGTTTATTGACACAATGGTAAGTTAAATACTGAGTAAGTTTAAGAGTAGAGATGGACCATAAGCAATATATAGACTCAGGAAGTAGTGAGATGGGATAAAGAACTCGATGTTTAATTAATTAAATAGAAGTAAATATTTTGCATATAAAGAGATCCAATGGCACATGGGAGTTTAGATCAGGAAAATCAATGGACACATTTTAAAGTGAGAAAATTAAAGCTAAGAAGTGCACAAGGATCTAACGGAGAGCGTGAGCCTATTATAGATCAACTAAATAGATGTATTTTAAAGTTGATCAATTTAAATAAAGACCATCAAATCATGGTTCCAAACACAAGATCAACTATCGATATTTAAATATATGTTCAATCTAATGGTTAGACATAGGAACAAGTAATAAAATTCAATTAATCCATGAATCACAATGTAGACAATGAGATTGATCAATGTAACTAATCAAATCTATGTAAATGTGCATGTGCATCAAAACTAGAGTTTGGAAAATTCTATAGATAGTAATGAGACCAAGAATCATGATGGTGATGTACGAGTTCTAGATGCAAGAAACTTATAATTCAAGTGATAATGAAATAAGTCTATAACAAATTATGATGTGCTTGTAAATAAGTGTGAACACATTGAATATATGGAACCCTAGATCAATTGTTTATATATATGACACTAGGACATAGGTAAATGATGCTAGAAATATACTTATTGCTATTAAGTAGAGTTGGAGAGAGAGAGAGAGAGAGAGAGAGAGAGAGAGAGAGAGAGAGAGAGAGAGAGAGAGAGAGAGAGAGAGAGAGAGAGAGAGAGAGAGAGAGAGAGAGAGAGAGAGAGAGAGAGCAAAAGTTATATTATGTTAAATACAGATATAGAGAGACAAAAGTAGAGATATAGAGTGGAAGAGAAGAGATATGAAGTATAGAATGTGAATATTTGTAGATTAGACCTGTAATAGAGAACAAAAATATTGGATTCATTTATGAATCTATGCTTTAATCTAGAGTTATAGCTCCATAAACCAATTTGATAGGTTGGTGCTATTAGATAAGCTAGGTTGGTGCTCAGATTAGGAAGTGGGTGCTTCCTTAGAGTTAAAGCTCTTAAATCAGGGGATTGGTGTCTGTTTAGGGTTGGTGCCATTTAATGTGTAACTAGTGAGGTTTTGAATATGAGGCTAGATTAGAATAGTAGATTTTAGTAGCTATTCTCATCATGGATTTCCAAATTGGGTTTCCACATATACATTTGGTGTGATGTGTATTTGTGTGTGTGTGATCTCTACATATATCTTCTAATCTACTTTAAAAGAATTAAAATGACTAGTTTTAGTTGATATAATGATTCACCCTCTCTTAGTATTTAGTTGTGTTCTAACACTGGGCACCCACCCTTTCCTTTACTTCACAAGCCTCTCTCAAGTCTAGAAACCATCACATTTGGTTTCACTATTTATAGAGCATTCATGATCATCACCATATTACTTGGAAACTAGGCATGGATTAACCCTTAATGAATATATCACATCAATAAATATCTAAATAACATCCACATAGGTTGGCCATAACACCCATGGGTCACCCATAAGTAACTACACATTTCAATTAGGCCCTTGTAGCTCTTATAGGTCTCATAGAGACCTATTCACCCATTTAGCACATCATCAAGAAAAAATAAGAACATGGGGACACTTAAAAATGCATGAAACTATTCCACATGATCTGTTTGACATCCTCAAATGATCATAGTCACTAAAATAATCTTCTACTAAAGCAAAATTTACTCAAACAACATTCTGTGCACGTAGTCACCATTAATGAATACACAATTGAATTTCAGACATTTTTTCATATTGAATATGATTGGTAAAACATTTATAATGAAAAAAATGGTCTTCATGGAGTATAAAACATTATCCAATAACTAATTTACCATTAGACATTGAAATACCAATATAATGATCTAAATTACCTTTCTTAGGTTACTTGCAAAACATGCACGAACACACAATCAACTTTGGACCTCAATATATTCAACTATACACACTTTAAGATCTTAAAATTTATATTTATAGATGAAAATTGGAGTTCTATACATATTTTATTTTTACTACATGTCAAATTCTACATAGATCAAAAGATATGGCTCAAAAATTGGACACTGGTTTTTCCTTTGTTAAATTCAAATATTTGAATTCAAACAGTCACAGTTAAAAATCAAACACTATGATCACATCTTGTGTCCTCATTTGTTTAAATAAATAATGCACCTTCAATCTTACTGTATGAATCTTGAACTTTAACTTAGAGTGTGACACTACCAAATGTTAAACCTTGAATAGTTGACCTTATCTCATGCAATCATGCAATATTGACTCATCATGCACTGTCTATCTTTGTATATGAGCTAGGTATTTATATTATAGTGATCACCATTCCATATTTCTCAAAACCCCTATGATAATGACACATGACACCTTCACATGCCTTCTAAGCACTTTTACTATTAGACATTTTGTACTTCTTACCATCTTGCTCAACACATACCATTAGATCAATCTTGTATGATCACCTACACACCATTGGATCTTCATTTGCTCATGATATTTAACTCTATTAACCAACAAAAACTTTTACCCATTTGAATTACTATTCACCATAGATCTAGATGTATGAACTCTTGTGAACCATTAGATCTCATTTACTTATATACTTGTAAGGTCAACTTTGTACTTCTAATTCTTTTGCTTCACTCAAGTGCATGTTCTGAAATTTGGACCATATGATATCCTCCCATAGGAGAATCTAACCATGTGTCAATCTGATCCTGTAAGCCTCACACGTGTGACATATAATGATATAAATATGCATATATTTTGATGCACTTCATTGCCTAATATGAAAATTAGCACATATAAACTAGGCACATAATTGAACAAACCAATATGATCACCTTATCCTAAAATTTCCACACATGTGAGATATGCCACCATCAAAATTCTTACTCAAATTTACTACCAAATTGTATATTTGGCTATGGGAAGATAATGTGAAAATGCCTAAGATCAAAACTTTATACTTGCATATATTTTGTCATGTTTCATCACTAGACTTGAGACTTTATGCATAGAAACTAAGGACTAATGTGATCACAACCATATGAAAAAATCCCCTTGAATCACCTACATATGGAAATTGTGATGTCAACAAAATGCCTACTCTAATTTTCTGCCACTGGACCCAAAATGTCTAAACGAGAACAATAATAAACTAGATAAAATCCACTCATACACAAAATCACTCAAAACATTATTGAATTATAATATGACCCCTTGCACATGCTCAAATCACCTTACTCATTCTTGAACATCTCTAAACATGCCAAAACTGAAGATTAACCAAGACTTATTTAAGCATACTAAGACAAACACATTGCACACTTTGTCATTGTCACTTAGGCTATCAAGGTACTTCATCCACTCACCAACACACCTCCATGACATTACCATGACATCATTTAAAACTCTCCAACAATCTCCCCATTTGTCATTGATGTAAAAAAAATCATATAGTAATATACAACTCACCTTATTCTCTCTCTTCAAGTAATCTCACAATAGAAACTTTCTCCCCCTTTGACACAATGAAAAAGTAGGCACCAATTGATCCTGAGGACTTTAAAATACTATCATCAGTAGAGGACCATATTATAAAAAATGATACAAACTCCCCCTTACCTTGAGCCTACCTCTTCTTTCCTTGACAAATTCCTCTTGCTCCATGCCAACACTCTCTTCAACAAAGCACTGCAACCAATGAAGAAATAACACACAAAATTAATAAAAACTAATGGAACTCACCAAGAAACATCTAATAGGTACTCCCTCTAAGATCTCAGAGCCATTTCACCTATTGAACATATTCAGATCTCCATATACCATGAAGAACCACCATATATTCTTACTAGCCTTGTCTCACAAACCACTTCAAGGACCACCAATAGAACTTCATACCATTAAAAAAATAGGAAAAATGTTCTAAACCAACCTAATAACTCACCTTAAAACATACATACCTTTCTCTTTTGGATAAATTGGTCAAAAAACACTCTTATTCATTACTATGCCTCTCTAAACTTCTTGTAGCCCTACTTGGAACTTGAAGAGCCCATAAATTTTATTAGATGCACATTAAAGACATAAAAATTCATATATGGATCATTCTAATATACTCCCTTAAGTACACCAATTTTCAAAAACTAGCTTAGCCTATGAAACATACTTCCTTTACAAACCAACTTAGTAATTAGGCCTTTATTTTGACAAAAAACATGAATAACTTAAAAGACACAAACCTTCAAATCTCTATGAAGCATTATTTGATATCCCTTTTTTCCCATTCATCCTATTAATAATCCTTAGACCTTAACTCATAAAGCAAACCATGTTTCTAACATAGCCCAAAACTCTAGAAGCTTAAAATAACTAGAGTCAACAAACCTCCTTCTGATCAACATCCACATCTAAAACTTCTTGAACATATAAAGACACCCATCACACACTTCTAGACCAAGATTTGATATTCCACACCTTTGGGAACCTAGACATCCTATAACCCATTTTATGTCCTGCATACTCTTAAGCACAAATTAGGAAACTCGAGAGCAAACAAAAATCTCCAATTGTACAAAAAAGATATTCAAATCTTGAAAACACCTAGAATACATCAAAAATAAGTGCCCATGCCTTTTTGAGAAACAAAATATTCTTAAAATTGCATAAATATCATTAAGACACATGAAAACACCCATTCCAACCCTGTAGACACTACATACATAGCAACACTTGCTTCTCTACTAAAAGGAGTCATGTAAGAAGCATAAATAAAGACATCCTCTACACCACAATGCTCTAAAACAAAATGAATACAAGAGTGACCCACATCTTCTCAGTAACCAATGAAACCCTCTTATAGTTATAAGACTTCTTGCTCTTGTTCTTCTTTTTCTTAGTTTGAACTATGATAATTGGTTCCTTTTTTATATCACTCTCCTTCTCTTCTAAGATATAATTGACAACACATGGATCAACTATGGAATATTGACATACCTTTTAATTTAAAGAATAAACCTTGTAGATTTGAACCTTATCACTAGACACTAATAATCAATGTTATTTGCATGAAGCTTGCTTAACAATAGTAAGATGTTCACTTGGATCCATACATACTTTGGAACTAGATTCAACCAGTACCTTGGTCTTATTAATGAACTTGGTCTCTTCATTCACAACATGAGTAGACAATGAGAACCTTATGGCACTCTTCAACTTTTGAAGGATTCTCCACCATAACAAATAGATTACTTGGACCTGCAATCTCATCATGACTAATACTTACCACCTTTGGCTTCTATGAGTTGACTTGCCTTATTATTGTCAATTTAAGAGCTTGATCAAACTCATTTTGACTTGATGACCTTTGCTTAAAGAACCTAGAAATGTGGCTAATCTTCTCATAGTTATATCAAATAATACTTCTTGATGGAAACACAATTTATCTTACCTCATTTGGACAAAAAAATTTAATGTGTCCTTTGTCATGATAGTTAAAGCACTTAACTTTGTTCACACATTTTGAATGATGACCCCCATCATAGTTCCATAAAAAATAATTTTAAACATGTTTTTTGCATTCTCTAACTTTATGCCCAAATTGATTACATGTGAAATAGTAACCATTGAAACTTACATACCTCATGACATTTGGCTATCTGATCTGATTTGTCTTCATTCTGTCAACACCTTATTTCCTTGTCTAATGAATTTTATTAAGATATTGATCCACCTTGCTCTCATTGACATTCATGTCAACTTTAGAATAAATTTTTGGATCTTCATTAAAACCCAATCCATATCTATCACTAGTTAGCTTTTAAATCTTTAGGAGATCATCCAGTTCATTAGAACTTTAATCAAACTTGAAAAATGATTTCACCTTTCTTGAAAACTTATCTAAATCATCTTTCAAAGACAAAATCTCATAAGCATACCTTGAGCATTATTCTTCTTTGGCTCTTAAATCTACAAACATAGATTCCAACTTAGAATTAAGAAACATGACAACACCTTCATGCTCTATATAATCTTCAACCAGTCTTGTCTTAAACAAACTAAATTTATCCTCATAGTCCTTGAGCTTAGATTTCATATTCTTATTGATATTATTGTCAATATTCAGTTCTTCAAGAACATTCATCAATTTAGTATCATAGTCCACCTCATCTTTAGCCTCATCTGAATCACTCCAAGTAGACTCCTTTTGATATGTGAAAATTCCTTACTCATCCATGAACATAGCTTCATCTTTAATAGGACCATCATCTTCATGATAATATTATAAATCACTATCTTCACTCTCATCTAATGATCTACAATCTTCTTTGGTGTAGAGACTCTTCTTATTCTTAAAGGACTTATTCTTGTTGTTATACTTTATGAATCCTTTCTTCTTGTATATATTCTTGTCTCCATATTGACCTTCAACATGCTCTTCATAATCACCCTTCTAATGCTTATGAGGTCACTTATGACCAAAATGTCTTATCTATCCATAGTTGAAAAACTTGAAGGCTAATTTACCCTTATATTTCCTTAATCTTGTATTCAATTTCCTAGTAATCAAAACAATTAGTTCATCCTCATCAATGTTAGATATATCATCCTTTTTGGGTTTCTTACCTTATAATTTATTCTTAGTCTTCATTTTAGTCTTGAAAAATGGTTCCTTATTTGGTGGTATATCATCATTCTTCCTCTTCTCATAGGCAGTAAGGGTGCCATGAAATTGATCCATCTTCAACTGAGTAAGATCATGACTTTCTTCTATAACATATAGTTTTGGATCAAAATTGAGAGATAGAGACCTTAATACCTTTTGAACCACAGTAGCCTTTTCAATGTTCTCTCCAAGACCTCTGATGATGTTCACAATCTCATCAAATCTCTACAAAAATGATGCCAAAAAATCTTCATCTTTCATTTGAGACTTCCAAATTACCTTCTCTAAGTCTGCAACTTAACAAGATTGACCTTTGAATCTCCTTCATAAATGATCTACATTTTGTCCCATATCTCTTTAGAATATTTAAAATGGATTAGCTTGGTAACTGAATCTTTGTAAGACCACAAGTGATGGCATTCATTACTTTATAATTATTCTAAAATATCTTCTTATGTATAGTAATAGATGGAGGAGTAGTAGGAGCAACATAAACATACACAAAAAATTACCATACATCAAATCCTAGGGACATAATGTATGTCCTCATCCTTGCACTCCAAAAATAATAATTGGATCCATTGAACATTGGTGCTTACTTAGTATAGAAAAATCCTTGATGACTACCCATTTTTTACCTTGGATCACCTTCAAATTATCAAGACTTTACTAAAATCCTTCTCTGATACCAATTTTTAGAGGTACAATAATTGAGAGGGGGGTGAATCAGTGAGCCTAGATAATCCAAATTCAATTTAAATCCTTTCAAACTCTTAATCAATTATCACAAACATTCATTAAATATACACATCATTCATAGTAATGAATAAGAGAAACAATGAAAGATCAAGCATATAACACATGCGATATGTGGGAAATCCTATTAGAGGAGAAAACCCATTAAAACCTACAATCAGACTACTACCTATAATAAAAATAACTAATTTAGACTATCTAGAACTGATCAAGGAACTACCATCCCTTATTTAGTGAGACTACAATCCCATAAGGTGCTACCACACCTATTTAGTTAAGGTACCATAAAAATTACACCTTTAGAAAGTTTCACCTTGAAAGGAGGCTAAAAACACCTAGATGTTGAGCTTCCACAACAACACCTATGAACACCTCCAGCTTTGAATTGATGTCTTCAACACCTGATGATGGACCTCTGATTATTACTTTTTACCTTTGCTCATACTCAATCTATAAGAGCATTATTTCAACCAACTAAATTATGACCTACAGGTCATACATATAGTCCCAAATATATTATTCTCTTAAAATAATCCATTTATCATCCACCCTTTCCTTTGCTTCACAAAAATATGCTCTCAAATTCAAATTCCACATGCAAGCCTCTCTCAAGTCTAGAAACCATCACTTTTAGTTTCATTATTTATAGAGCATTCATGATCATCACCATATTGGTCAGCCAATAAAAATGAATTAACCCTTAAGTAATATATATCATCAACAAATATCTCAATACCATCTATATAGGTTAGTTGTATCACCCATGGATCACCCATAAGTAACTACACCTTTCAATTAGGCCCTTGTAGCTCTTATAGGTCTCATGGAGACCTATTCAACCATTTAACACATCAACAAGAAAAAATAAGAAAATAGGACCACATAAAAATGCATGGAACTATTCCACATGACTCCTTTGACATACTCAAATGATCTTAGTCACCAAAACAATATCTTGCTAAAGCACAATTTGTTCAAACAACATTCTATGCACATAGTCACCATGAATGAATACATAGTTGACTTTTAAACATTTTTTAATATTGAAAACAATTGTTTAAACATTAATAATGAAAAAATATGGTCCTCATGAATTATATAACATGATAAAATATCTAATTTATCATGAGACATAAAAATACCAATAGAACAAGCTCAATTACAATTCTCAGGTTACTTGTAGAACATGCATGAACACACAGTAAAATTTGGACCTCAATATATTTAACTATACAAAATTTCAGATCTTAAAATTTATATTTCCAAATTAAAATTGGATTTATCTACATATTTTATTTTTATTACATTGGAAAATTCTACATATATCAAAAGATATGGCTTAAAACCCAGACACTAGTTTTTCCTTTGTTAAATTCAAATATTTGAATTCAAACAGTCACAGTTAAACATCAAACACTATGAAAACATATTATGTCATAAATACTTCAAATAAATCATGAAAAATCAATATTATTATATAATCTTGACATTTAACTCATATTTTTCCACTACTAAATGTTAAACCTTGAACAATTGACCTCATTTCGTGCAATCTTGTAATATTGACTCATCATAGACCATCGATCTCTGTAGATTAACTAGGTCTTTATCTTATAGCACTCACTATTATATATTGATTAAAACCCCCATGATAATGAAAATTATTAATATTTCATTAATTTTGATCACTTATATTATTAAACATCATGCACTTCATACCATCTTTCTCAACATACACTATTAGATAAATCTTGTACGATTGCCTACGCACTGTTAGATCTTCATTTGGTCTTGATCTTTAACTCTGTTAACTGAAAAAAACTTTAAAACATTTAAATTAAAATGAAATATAGATATATATGTGTGAAATATCATGAACCATTGGATCTCCATATGATCCTAATCTTTAATATAATGCAAAAATGACTAATTATGGGGACCATTGCTTATCTGCCTGTAAGGTCAGCTTTGTACCTCCAATTATTTTTCTTCTCTCAAGTGTATATTCTAAAATTTAGACCATATGATATCCTCACATATTAAAATACAAATATGTGTCAATATTCTCTTGGAATGCTCACACATTTTAGATATAATGGCATTAAAATGCTCAGCTAGTTTTCTCTCTCATAGAGCCAACTATGTCAAGAACTTGTTTAGAAGACCAGCGTTGTACATACATATATTTTGATGCACTTTATAACCTGATCTAAAAATTATCACTTATAAACTAGGAACAAAAATAAACAAAACCATATGATCACCTTATTTTTAAAAATCTACAAGTGCAAGATATGCCACCATCAAAATGCCTACTCATCTTTACTTACCACATTGAAAATTTGGCTATGGGAAAATACTGTCAAAATGCTTGAGATCCTAACTTTACACTTGCATATATTTTATCAAGTTTCATCTCTAGACTTGAGACTTTATGTATATAAAATAGGGACTAATGTGATCATAATCATATGACTAACTCCCCCTTACTCATCCACACATGGTAATTATGATGTCATCAAACTACCTACTCAGATTTTCTATCGCTAGACCCAAAATGTCTAAATGAGAACAAAGATTAATTAGATGAAATCCACTCATGCACACAAGCACTCAAAATTTTTTTGAGTTTTGATAGGAACCCTTTCATATGATCAAATCAAAATACTCATCCTTTAACATTTATAAACATGCCAAAATTGAAGATCAACCCAACCTTCTTCAAGCATACTAGGATAAAAACATTACACACTTTGTCATTATCACTTAGGATATCAAGGCACTTCATACACTCACCAAGACACTTCCATGGCATTACCATGACATAATTGAAAACTCTCCAAAAATATCCCCCTTTGTCATTGATTTTAAAAAACATCGTATAGCAATATACAACTAACCTTCTTCTCTCTTCAAGCACTCTCATAATAGGAACTTTCTCCCCCTTTGACATAATGACAAAGTAGGAACCAAGAGATCATGAGGACCTGAAAATACTACTACCAAGAGAAGACCATATTATAAAAATGATATAAACTCCCTCTTACCTTGATCCTACCTTTTTTTACCTTGACAACTTCCTCTTGCTCCATGACAACACTCTCATCAACCGAGCATTGCAACCAATGAAGAAAGAACACACAAAAGTAATAAAAACTAATAGAACTTACCAAGAAACATTTGAGAGGGACTCCCCCTAAGATATCAAATACATTACACCTATTGAGCATCTTTAGATATCTATATACCATGAATAACCATGACACATACTTGCTAGCCTTCTCTCATAAACCACCTCAAGGACCACCAACAGAACTTCATACCACTCACCAAATAGGAAACATGTTCTAAACTAACTTGAGAACTCACCTTGAAACATACATATGTTGATATTTTGGATAAACTAATAAAAAAAAACTATTATTTATTACTATACCTCTCTATACTTCTTGTAGCCCTACCTAGAACTTTAAGATCCCACAAATTTTAGTAGACACACATTCAAGACCCAAAACTTCATATCTAGAACACTCTCCTATGCCCCATCAAGAACACCAATTTTTAAAAATGATATCAGCCTCTAAAACATACTTCCTTCATAAACCAACTTGCTAATTAGGCATCTATTTTGATAAAAACATGAATAACTTGAAATACACAAACCTTCAAATCTCTATGAAAAATGATTTGATAACCCATTTGGCCCAATCAATCTATTAAGAAGCCTTGGAACTTAACTCATAAGGTAGACCACATTTCTAGCATAGCTAAAACTCTAGAAGCTTAAAATAACTAGAGTCAAAAAAATCCTTTTGGTCAATGTACACTTAAAACTTCTTACACACTTGGAGACATCCATCACACACTTCTGGACCAAGATTTGAGTTTTCACACCTTTAGGAACCTAGACATCCTATAACCCATTTTAGAACCTACGTACTATTGACCAAATTTGACCCCAAGTCAAATTTTGGTTAACCCATACTATTTTTAATGTTTTAAGAAGTTTTCATGTCTTATAGGGTCTCATAATGGTCTAAACATCTTACTTATCCTTCCCCTAATCCTTATATATGCTCATCCCTCTTGAAATGGCCTAGTTAACCAAAGTCAAAATTGGTCAACCTTCGTAAAATATGGTCAAAGGATAAAATTATTTTGAAAATGTTTTAATATTGAATTTAACATTTTTAAAGATTTTTCCAAGTCATTAATTTATCTTTCACCTTGTTTCATATGCAAAAAGGGTCATTTGGCCACTTTTTTAGCTCAATTAATGACATGTACAAATTTTTACAAGTAATAAATTTGTCACCAAGCTATGGTAAAATGTGGTAGAGGTTAGATAGTTTCAATATCCATTAGATGATAGTTAGAGAATCATTTATGATCAATAAATGGTAGTTTTCCTTAAAAATAGGCTTATTTGTAGCACTTATATGGACCTCTCAAGTGCACTTGAAGCTACAAACATGGTGGTGTGAATATTCACCTCCCCATAGGTAATTTCCACTTTTTGACTAAGAATATTTCATAAAAATTTCCATTTCTAACTTCTTTTCCTTCTTTTTCCATTGGCAAGCCAAGGAAGGGCAAGTTTAAGCACTTACTATGGGTCGTATAAGTGGAGTCAGGAAGAATGCTTCTACAGGTGGATAGAAATCTAAGTGCACTTCACATCCATAATAATAAGTATCATATTGGTGGCTTCTCCTTCATGAACAATCACTTTCACTCCAAATATATTTTCATGGAATTGTATCCAAGAGGGGTATAATTTTGTATTTGTTTCTTATTTTTAGGAATACATCGAGCTATGTGATTTTGATGAAGTGTTTTCAAGTGGGAATAGGAATTATCCAATGATATTTCCATCATCTAACATTTCCTCTCTTAATGTCCTCAAAAGTGTTTTCCCAATTGTGCTTATTTCTCAAAGTTGGCAGTCATGGGTGCGGAACCTGAGTTTCCTCAACATGGGAGGAGATCAATGAAGTGTTTTAATGTGATTGGAATCATGGTTGAAATTTTATTTAATTAAATTTTATTTTTATAAATCAAGTTACATACTCCTTCAAAGCCAATTTTCTAATTTTCCTTGTTCACTGCCCTATTAGGAGAGTGTGCTCATAGTCAGCTTCTATAGGAGTTCAAGAAGTTATACGAAGGTGGGAATGTTGAAAACATATGATGGAGTTTATGTTTGAAGATCCAAAATATCCAAAGGGTCTTATATTTCATGTTATGAAGGTTTAGATGATATGCCAAGGTAAGGTTTTCACTTTAAAGAACGATCATGCCATATTGGGTTCCCAGTCCTTGAAAATTGTAAACATAGGCCTTGAAGGTTTTCGAGGACATCACCAAATTCACTTATAAGGTGATCCAAGATTTCAATTTAGACAAATTGTTATCCCTATACAATTTTTTTTTCCAATTTTAAGGTCAAAAGGAGTAGAGATGGAGTTTGAACACCCTCAAAGTTGTCAAAAAACCACTGACTGTTGACAATGAATTCTATAGGGGTGTTAGTGGAAAGTTGATTTTGTACCTCATATGGGAGGTTGTAAACTATTCCATCAAGTTAAAACAATCTCAAATAGTCCAAATATAAATCCTAAGCTAATGTGACTAAGAAAAGGTAAGGTTTGATGTTTTGACCCCAAAATAGTCCTCCCATGTCTATACAACCCTGTGAACACTCATCTATAGCAGGCCTTAGTAAATATCTACCTCAATTGGGCTAGTAAAAACCAAATTAGAGGTCTAGGGTGAATTTCATATTTATAAGATACTATAACTGAAGTTATGATTCTTATTTTCACCATCATAAGGCCTAATTCTTTCCAATAAGGCACCTATAGGGCAAAACAAATGGTCTCAGTCTAGTCAATGTAGGGTATCCTCCTTGAGGACCTAAGCATGAAGTAATGCTAGCTTGAATGATTTCTAGGTAAGTTTCAAAAAACAATTATGGTATTTTGACCTAAAGAAACATGGAAATAATCTCTAAACATAAACTAAATCTAAACTCATAAGTACTTATAGGCAAGTTTTGGCCTGTCTCCGTCCTTAACAAGCAGTGGCCTAGTCTTAGGAATGTGGGGTGCATTAGTGCAAATGGTGGATATTATCTTTGAAAAAATGATGGTTAACACCCATATGGGATTTTTAAAATAAATAATAGGTTTTTATGGTGTATTAAAATCATGAAACTCTCTCAAAGAACCTATAGCTAGGCTAAAATAATGATTCCTTTCCTAGGTAGTCAAGGACCTAATCTATGCTTCCAAGAGCATAAAGAAGGTGTTTGAGGGGAAAATGAATATAAAATGGTTTAAAAAAATCATGTTAGTTATTTATGTTCCATACATGACTTTAAAAATTTCAATTAAATCCCTAAAACCTCCAAACATAGTTCCATCCCCTGCCCACCTTCACAAGTTGCCTACTCAAAAGTCTACTTAGCAGATTGGAAGAGTTTAGTGGTCTAATGGAGGATTTAGGAGATAAAAATTAGTTAAAATCATAATTAATATTTTAATAATGTGATACAATAATTAATTTTCCATGAATAATGGTGTAGACCCTATTTGTTTTATCTAAGAGTAGGGGTAGGTTTCTCATGCATGAGGAGACAGTTTAATGGAAAAGTGGTGAGATGGATAGAGTAGAGGTTAGAAAATCCAAAGTGATGATTAGAGAAGATATAGAACATATAAAATTAAATAAAAAAACTTGATAAAATATTTTAAATAAATTAAGATACTCTAACCAAGAAGGGTTACAGTCATGTATGAAGAAAACCCTTAAGCGTAGAAGCCAAATTAAGGGTCATGTGCATTTTTGACCTTATCCACACTTTCCACTTGACTATTTAATGCTTATGGGGGTATTTTATATATTTTTAATCCATAATAAATATATGGACTCCATCAGTCCAACTATACACTCCTACAACAAAACTATAGACTCCATTAGTATAAACCTTGTTTTAGGACCCCGTGGAGGAAATGAGGCTAAAAGTGCCTTCAGATGAATTAATTTGACCATAATTATAAAAGATAAGTTGTTTAAAACTATATTAGGGTAAAATTAATGGGATTTTATTGTATTAAATCCATACTAGTGATGCAATAAATAGGTTTTCTTGATATTTTCTTATGTTTTGTAGGTCCTAAAGATGATCATGAGATGTCAACCACATGAAAGTGTAGATTGGGACTTGAACCAAATATTCATGCAATTTTTAGGTCATTTTAATGATCACAAGTTTCCCTACTAATCCTCTCACTTCAACCTATCTAAATTGGCATCTAGAATGACATAGTAAAGAGTATGGTAACTCAAGTTTGGTGGCTTTTTATGATGTTTTTGATGAATCCAAGCATATGAGGTGTCCTAACATGTGCCAAAAGACTCATGGTATGGATCATTTAGGGAAGATACAAATATTATAGTTCCAAGTGTCAAAATAAGCCTATAGGAGAGTGATCATGGTTGTAAAGTGATGATGAGCTTGTGTAAGAGAATATCATGATCAAGAAAACTCCTACTGCAGATAGAAGCATATTTGTAACTCCATCTAATCATCACACATGAGACATTTATACATCACTTGATTTGGAATGCTTAATAAAAGCCCATGATGAAGGAATTTTCACAAGAGAGAATGATTAAGAAGATTTTCTATTCGACACTTGGAGAAGAGGCTAATTTGGGATGAGATGATGTGTAAATTAGTTTCATGACTCTTTTTCAACTTCATCCACATGTATTGTAACTAATTCTTACCTTTAGAAACTTTTCCTTATGCCTCTTCAACTTATACTTTCTCTCTCATCTTCCAATTTCTATTAATATGAGCCATTTTGGCTATTAAAAAGGATTCCAACTCTTGGTATGGTGAATCCCTACCAAAATTGTACCTTGATTTGTACTTAATCTAATGAGAAGCAAGATATTTATACTCTAACTCCATTTTCACTACGTGTTGAAGTGATCCATCTTGAATGTCAAGTATAGATTGAGTTAATATTGTTTTCATGCAATCCTTGAATGTGTTGCTATAAATGACTTCTCTCCTAATATGTTTCATGAAGTGTATGCTACTATAATAGACTCTTGAAGTGTGTATGAATTTGGTAGTGTCATATCTAACCTTCCCTTCACTTATCTTTATTTCTTGAGTTGCTATTTTCCTTCATGAGAAACACTAATGTTAAGGATCTCCATTAATGGTGTTGAGGCTAGTTTGTTTATCTTAGTTCATTATGCAAATTCTAATTATATGAATGGAATCAACTCTTGGTGTATCACCTCCTAGTTTAGGTTTTATTTATGTATATTTCTCTCCATTTTCACCCATAATAGGTAGTTTTAGTAGCATAAGCACATCAATTCATATATAGGGAGATATCCCTCAAAATTTAGAGGTTTACTTCCACTATAGGTGACCCACACACCTAGAAGTATTCCCATGCTAGCCAAATCTTGAAGAGGCTTGAATAACCTCTTTTATGGTGTAAGATTTGGAAATAATAGTTCTGGCATGCTCCAAGGTCCAAATAATGGGAATATTGTTGGTGTGTCTTCTCTCTTATTATCTTTTGAAAGCATCCAAGTAAGCACCAATGGTGACTCTAAATGAATTTTTTATTGTAACTAGCCTAGGTATCTATTGCTAAAGATTTTTATCAATTCTTGTCTTTTCATGTGACTTATGAAGTTGATATGGATGTCTATGAGGATAATCCTTACCATACACCTCCTTATCAACCTTTTTATAACCCCTTCTATCATTATTAATAGTCCTATCAAGAATACCATCCTCATTATGAGTCATGACAGTCCTATGGTCAACCTAGTCTCTTTCCAAATGAGTATGTTGTTTTTGAACAGTCGTATGACCCATATTCACCTTAGCCTTGTCATGAGGAGTCAAGAAACACCATTAGTTGGGAGGAAAATTATGAAGCTTTTAAAACCTTTATTGTAGAAATTAAACATCCCAATCACTTTGTCCAAGCTTACTATACCTCTCATTCTCAAAATGTGTGGGCAGTTATGCCAAAGTTTATAGAATTGGAAAAGCATATGAGTGTGCTAGATAAGTGTTGTGATGAAACTCTTGGTGGTATTTTGGATTGGTTAAGAGTTTTATTTTGATTATTAATGGACATGTGGGGTTATTTTGAGGAAGAGAATCAATATGTCATTAGTGAAGTATTGTCCATGGCAAGAGAGGATTTTCAATGGTGTATTGGTAGGTTAGAGAGATGGGAAACTCAAGAGGCTATGGAACAAGTTAAAACTATAAAATAATCTCCAAAAATATATGAATAGCCTTAAAAAGATGAGGATGATGATGAAAGCTTATGTGAATATTATCTCCTTCATATTTCTCATCCTATCTTACCTCTCCCTTAAGATCCCATTCAAGAAGTTTCACCCATCTTCATTCCCATCCATGAAAATCACACTCCATCCCCAACCCATATAGCCATATATCTCTCTTCCACCATTCCTCTCCTTGAAGAAGAACCTATTCAATCCTCAAAAGATGTAACTAGTTTTAAGCTTCCAACTTGGGACCAAACTGTAAAGTCTTGGGGAAAGAATGAGGTTATAGGAGAAGTCCAAGAAGATGATGAAAATCATGAGGTGGATGTGGAATAAATTGATGTGCCCTCAACCCAAAAAATCCTTGTTGTTATCCAAGAGTCATTTCAAGAGCTTTCTCTTTCTTTAGTATCCATTCATGAGCCTCTCACTACACCTTATATTATTTCTTTAGCTCATTCATCCATTTTCCACCTTCCCACCCCATCTCTTCTTGAATAAGGAACTACTTTAAGGGAATCATCAAAGGAGGAACAAATTTAGTTTTCAAGAGAGAAAGAGGATGGGATAAGTAATGGTGAATAATAATTTATCATTAAAACTCCACTTGGGGCTATCAAGTATAACTCACCCTTCTTGAACCAAGAGAAAGAAGACTCAAATGAAGTTATATTTTCTCATAATAAGTATGGGGATAGACTTGGAGTGGAGAATATGACCAAGGATCAAGATGAGGTGTTTGAAGAAGAAGTTCATGAGGAAGAGGTGATCCTTGATGTGAGAGATGACAAAGAAGAATGGTTGCAGTATA
This sequence comes from Torreya grandis, assembly GCA_037957365.1. Classification (NCBI taxonomy): domain Eukaryota; kingdom Viridiplantae; phylum Streptophyta; class Pinopsida; order Cupressales; family Taxaceae; genus Torreya; species Torreya grandis. Next base: position 1,852,848 of record JARHVA010002184.1, read on the forward strand.
TTAAGTTTCTAAAAGAGCTTGAAGAAATTTGAAAAGTTGAAGGAAAAGTATATGAGAAGATATATCAAGAAGTATTCATGAGAGACAATGATCAAAATTGGGAATATTACACTAAGATCCTTGATGAGCTTGAAGAACTTATAGTTGACAAGCCACTTGTACATTCTCAAAACATCATGGGGAGCCAAGAAACATGCTTTGGTGAGGCATCATTGGATCATGTAGTAACCAAGGAGTCTTATGAATAATCTGAGGTAGTTGAAGTGCAAGAATAATTCATATTTATAGGTTATTTTTTTGAAGTTGTCCTAGCTGCATTAAAATCCATGCCAAGAAAATTGGCCAACACCATGAGAAAGATGAAGGATTCTATGCCAATGTTAAAATGACAACATGTCTCATGTATCCCTTAATTTTATGAGGAAATAAGAGTTTCATACTTTCCATTTTATCCAAGAGGGATATATTCTTTCAGGATAGTGTGTGTTTAGTTTGGTTTTATTTCAATTTGTTGTTGTGTTCCCTAAGTGCTCTTGAAGCACAAGTTATGTATTTATTTCCCTTTGTTGGTGTGTGTATTTAATTTTGTGTGTGTGGGTCAACCATATTTTCTACCTTGAGTAAAAGGTATGTTCAATTCAATTTTAGTGCCTATATGTGTGCCTTCATGCTCAATGGAAGGATTAAGCAACTAGTCTTAGGCATAGCTGGCATGCCACCCCTAGGAATTACCAAGAATGTTTACCAAATTTGACCTCAAGTAAAATTGATGTCAACCCAAAATAATTTTAACTTTATAATAAGGTTTCATGTCCTTTGGGGTCTCATAATGGTCTAAACATCTTACTTATCCTTCCCCTAGTCCTTGTCTAAGTTCATCCCTCTTGAAATGGCCTAGTCAACCAAAGTCAACATTGGTCAACCTTGGTCAAAGATGGTAAAAGGATAAAATTATTTTGAAAATTCTCTAAGATGGACTTTAACATGTTTTAATATGTTTCTAGTTCATTATTTTATCTTTCACCTTTTTTCATATGCAAAAGGGTTATTTAGCCACATTTTTAACTTAATTAATGACCTATGGATTTTTACAAGAAAAACATTTGTCACAAAGATATGGTTAAACGTGGGAGAGGTCATATAATGTCAATATACATCATATTATAGCTATATAATTAGTTATGATTAGGAAATGGTAGTTTTCTTTGAAAATAGGCTCATTTGTAGCACTTGTACGAACTTCTCAAGTGCACTTGTAGCTAAAAACATGGTGGTGTGAATCTTAACTCCCAAAATGTAGTTTAAACTTTTGTATTTATAATATTGCATAAAAAATTTCATTTATAACTTCTTTTCCTTCTTTTTCCATTAGAAAGCTAAGGAAGGGCAAGTTCAAGAACTTACTATGGGTCATACAAGCAGAGTCAAAAAGAATGATTCTACAGGTGGATATTACTATAATTAAACTTCACATACATAATAATAAGTCTAAAATTGGTGGATTCTCCTTCATAAACAATCACTTTCACTCCAAATAGATTTTTATGAAATTGCATTCAAGAGGGGTATAAGTTTGTATCTATTTCTTATTTTCAAGAATCCATGGAGCTATGTGAATTTGATAAAGTGTTTTCAGGTGGGAATAGGCCTTCTCAAATGGTGTTTTCATCATATAAAATTTACTCTCTTAATTTCCTCAAAAGGGTTTTCCCAATTATGCATATTTCTAAAAGTTGGCAGTCATGGGTGCATAACCCGAGTTTCCTCTACATGGGAGGAGATCCATGAAGTGTTTTAATATGCTTGGAATCATGTTTTAAATTTTAATTCATTAAATTTACTTATGATAAATTAATTTACATACTCCTTCAAAGTCAATTTTCCAATTTTCCTTGTTCATTGCCCTGTTAGTAGAGTGTGCTCACAATCAGCTTCTATAGGAGTTCAAGAAGTTGTACGAAGGTGGGAATGTTGAAAAAATATTATGGAGTTTATGTTTGAAGATATAAAATATTCAAAGGTTCTTATATTTAATTTTATTAAGGTTTATATGTTATGCCAAGGTAAGGTTTTCACTTTAAAGAATGATCAGGCCATATTGGGTTCTCGGTCCCTGAAAATTGCAAATAGAGGTCTTGAAGGTTTTTGAGGACATCACCAAATTCACTTAAAATGTGATACGAGAATTAAATTTTGACATCTTGGTATCCCTATATAACTATAATAAATTTTCCAATTTTTAGGTCAAAAGGAGTGGAGATGGAGTTTGAACACCCTCAAAGTTTTCAAAAAACCACTGAGTGTTGACAGTGAATTCTATAGGGGTGTTAGTGGAAAGTTGATTTTATACCTCATATGGGAGGTTGTAAACTATACTATCAAGTTAAAAAAATATCAAATTAGTCCAAATAGAAATAATAAGCTAAGGTGACTAATAAAATTTAAGGTTTGATCCCAAAATAGTCCTCCCCTGTCTATACAAGCCTAGGAACACTCATTTATAACAGGCCTTAGTAAATATCTATCTCAATTAGGCTAGTAGAAACCAAATTAGAGGTATATGGTGAATTGTATATTTTTAAGATACTATACCTGAATTTAATTTTCTTCTTGTCACCATCATAAGGCCTAAGTTTTACCAAGAAGGCACCTACAGGGGAAAAACAAATGGTCTCAATCCAGTCAAGGTAGGGTATCCTCCTTAAGGACTTAAGCATGAAATAATGATAGTTTGAAGGATTTATTGGTAAGTTAAAAGAAAATTATGGTATGGTGACCTAAGTAAACATGTAAATAAGTCCCAAACATCAACTAAAGCTAACCCATAACTACCTATAGGTTGGCTTGTCTCGGTCCTTAACGAGCAATGGCCTAGTCTTAGGAATGTGGGGCACATTAGTGCAAAGGGTGGAGCTTATATTTGAAAAAATTATGGATGAAAACCCATATGAGTTTTTGAAAAAATAATAATATGTTTTTAAGGTGTATTCAAATAATGAACCTAACTCAAAGAACCTATAACTAGGCTAAAATAGTGATTCCTCTCCTAGGCAATTAAGGACCTAATCTATGCTTCCAAGAGCATAAAGAAGGTGTTTGATGGGAAAATGAATATAAAATGGTTTAAAAACATCATTGGAGGAATTAATGGTACATAAATTAAATTAAAAATTTCAATTCAATCTCTAAAACCTCTAAAGTTAGTTCCATCTCTTGCCCACCTTCATAGGCTACCTACTAAAAGCCAGCTTAGCAGATTGGAAGAGTTTGGTGGTCTAATGGAGGAATTATGAGATAAAAATAGGTTAAAACCATAATTATTGGTTGAATAAGGTTATACAATCACTAATTTTCCATGAATAATGGTGTAGACCCTCTTTATTTTGTCTCAGATTAGGGGTAATTTTCTCATGCATGAGAAGACAATTTAAAGGAAAAGTGGTGAGATGGATGGACCAAGGGTCAAGAAATCCAAAGTGATGATTGGATAATTTGGAGGAAACCTAAAAAAATATAAAAAAAACCTTTATATAATATTTTAAATCAATCAATATGCTCTAACTAAGAAGGGTTACAGTCATGCATGAAGGAAACCCTTAAGCCTAAAAGCCAAATTAAGGGTCATGTGCATTTTTAACCTTATCCATGATTTAAAATTGACTATTTCATGCTTTTATGGGTATTTTATAGATTTTAAATCCATCAAAAAATCTACAAACTCCATTAGTCTAGCTATAGACTCTATCAGTCTAGTTACATACTCTTACAATACAACTATAGACTCCATCAATATAAACCTTGGTTTAGGAATTAATGGAGGAATTGAGGCTAAATGTGCCTCCAGATGAATGAATTTGACCATAAGTATAAAATATAAGTTTTTTACAACTCCATGAGGGTCAAATCCATTTGATTACATTATATGAAATTCATACAAGTGATGCAATAAATAGGATTTCTTGGCATTTTCTTATGTTTTATAGGTCCTGAAGATGATCATGAGATGAAAAACACTTGGGAGGGTAGATTGGGAATTGAATAAACTCCTCATTCCATTTTTATTGCATGGGAATTCTCACAAGTATCCCTGATAAGCCTTTCACTTTAGCCTATCTAAACTGGCATCTAGAATGACATAGTGAAGAGTATGGTAGCTCATGTTTGGTGGATTTTTATGATGTTTCTAATGAACCCAAACATATGAGGTGTCTTAACACATTCAAAAATACTCCTATTATTTATCATTTAGGGAAGATACAAATATTCTAGTTCCAAGTGTCAAAACAAGCCTATTAGAGAGTGATCATGGTTATAAAGTGATGATGAGATTGTGTAAGAGAATGTCATGATCAAGAAAAATCCTAATGCAGGTGGAACCATCTTTGTAACTCCCTCTTTTCATCACACATGAGACATTTATCTATCACTTTCTTTGGAATGCTCAAGAAAAGCCCATGATGAATGTATTTTCATAAGAGAGAATGATTAAGAAGATTTGTTATGCCACACTTGGAGAAGAGGCTAATTTGGGATGAGATGATGTGTAAATCAGTTTCATGAATCCTTTTCAACTTCATCCACATGTATTTTAACTAATTCTTACCTTGGGACACTTATCCTTGTGTCTCTTCAACTTCTCCTTTCTCTCTCATCTTCCAAGTTATATAAATATGAGCCATTTTGGCTATTAAAAAGGATTCCAACTCTTGGTATGGAAAATCCCTACCAAAATATTACCTTGATTTGTACTTAATCTAATGATAAGTAATCTGGGTATACTCTAACTCCATTTTCACTATGTGTTGAAGTGATCCATCTTGAATGTCAAGTATAGATTGAGTTCATCTTATTTTCATGCAATCCTTGAATGTGTTACTAAAAATGACTTCTCTCTTAATAGGTTTCATGAATTGTATGTTGATGCAATAAACTCTTGAAGTGTTTATGAGTTTGGTAGTGTCATATCTACCCTTCCCTTCACTTACCTTAATTTTTTGGGTTGTTATTTTCCTTCATGAGAAACATTAATGCTAGGGAGCTCCATTAATGGTGTTGAAACTAGTTTGGTTATCTTAGTTCATTATGCAAATTCCAAGTGTATGAATGGAATCATCTCTTGGTGTATAACCTCCTAGTTTCATTTTTATTTATGTATATTTCTCTCCCTTTTCACCCATAATAGGCAATTTTAGTATTATAATCACATCAAGTCATATCTAGGGAGCTAGCACTTTAAATCTAGAGGTTTACTTCTACTATAGGTTCCCCACACACCTGGAAGTATTCCCATGTTGGCCAAATCTTGAAGAGGCTTGAACAACCTCTTCTAGGGTGTAATATTTGGATACAACACATACTCCTAAGCATAAAATAGGAAACCTAAGAGTAGACAAAAATCTCTAATTGTACACAAAATATATTTAAAGATTGAAAACACATGGAACTCATCAAAAAGAAGTGTATAGACCTTTCTGAGCATCTAAATCTTATTGACATTTCATCAATCTCATTAGTCCACCTAGAAACACCCATCTAACCCAACAAACACTCCATTCATAACAAAACTTTCTTCTCCACTGAGATGAGTCTCTTAAGAATCATAGATAGAGACATTGTCTGCACCATAATGCTATAAAACAAAGTGAAGCTAGAGTGGCCCACATCTCCTCAGTAACTACTAAAATCCTCTTATACCTATAAAAATTCTTGCTCTTGTTTTTCTTCTTCTTAGTCTTAATTATGAAAAATAGTTCCTTTTCTATATCACTCTCCTTCTCTTCTAAGAGAGAATTGATAACACATGGAGCAACTATGGAATCTTGACATACCTTTTAATTTGAAGAATAAATCTTGTAGATCTAGACCTCATCACTAGGCACTAACAATTGATGTTATTTCCATGAAGTTTTCTTAACAACAACAAGATGTTCACTTGGATCCATACATACCTTAGAAATAGCATCAACCAACACCTTGGTCTTCTTCTTGAACTTGGTCTCTTCATTCACAATATGAGTAGACAATGGGATCCCTTGTCACTCTTCATTTTTTGAAGTATTCTCCACCATAGAAAATAGATTACTTAGACTTAAAATCTCATCATGACTCATACTTACCACCTTTGGATTCTATGAGTTGACTTTCCTTCTTCCTTTCACTTTAAGAGCTTGATTAAAATCATTTTGACTTGATGACCTTTGCTTTCAGAACCTAACAATGTGGCCAATCTTATCACAATTGTAGAAAAAAAATACTTGTTGATGGAAACACAGTTTGTCTTAGCTTATTTGGATATAAACTTGGAATGTTTCCTTTGTCATAATTGCTAAAGCACTTGATTTTGTTTACACATTTTGACTAATGACCCCCATCATAGTCCCATGCAAACTCATTTCTAACAGGTCTCTTGCATTCTCTAGCTGTATGCCCAAATTGATTACATGTGAAATAGTAACCATTGAAAATTTCATACCTCATATCATTTAGCTATTTGATCTAATTTGTTTTCATTCTGCCAACACCTTCTTTTCTTGTCTGATAAATTTTCTTCAAACAATGATTCACCTTGTCCTCATTGACATTCATGTCAATTTGAGACTTTGGGCTTTTTGTTAAAACCCAATCTAAATCTATCACTACTTGACTTTTGACTCTTTAAGAGATCATCTAGATCATTTGAACTTTTATCAAACTTGAAAAATGATTTCACCTTGCTTACAAACTTCTCTAACTCATCTTACAAAGAAACAATCTCATAAGCATACCTTGATAATTCTTCTTTTTTTCCTCTTAGATTTACAAACATTGATTTTAATTTAAATTAAGAAACATGACAACACCTTCATGGTCTCTAGAGTCTTCAACCAATCTTGTGTCAAACACACTGAATTTCTCCTAATAGTCTTTAAGATTAGATTTCATCTTCTTATTGATATTCTTCTCAATCTTAAGTTCTTTAAGAGCATTCATCAATTCAGTCTCATAGTCCACATCATCTTTATCCTCATCTAAATCACTCCAAGTAGACTCCTTTTGATATGAGAAACTTCCTTCCTTAGCCATGAATAGGGATTCATATTAAGTAGGACCATCATCTTCATGATCATATTCTAAGTCATTATCTTCACTCTCACCTGATGAGCTAAAATCTTATTTGGTGTAGAGATTCTTTATTTTCTTGAAGGACTTGTTCTTATTGTTATACTTTTTGAATCCTTTTTTATTATGTCTTTTTGTCTTCATCTTGACCTTTACCATGCTCTTCATCATCATCCTTCTCATGATTATGATGGTATTTATGAGCAAAATCTCCTAGCTATACATAGTTTAAACACTTGAAGGGTAATTTACCCTTATACTTCCTTGAGACTATATTCAATTTATTATTAATCAAAGCAATCAGTTCAACTTTATCAATGTCAGATATCTCATCCTCTTTGGGTTTCTTACCTTGGAATTTCTTCTTAGTCTTCATTTTAGTCTTTAAAGTTTTTTCTTTCTTTGGTGGCATATCATCATTCTTCCTCATCTCATAGGTAGTAAGGGTGCTATGAAATTGATCCATATTTAACAAAGTAAGATCATGAATTTATTCTATAATAGATACTTTTGGATTAAAATTAAGAGATAGAGACATTAATACCTTTTAAACCAAAATAGCCTCTTCAATGTTCTCTCTAAGACCTCTGATGATGTTCATAATATCATTAACTCTCTACAAAAAGGATGCCATAGAATCTTCTTCCTTCATTTTGAGACTTTTAAATTGCCTTCTATGAGTATGTAACTTCTTAACCTTTGAATCTCCTTCACAAATGATCTGCATTTTGTCTCATATCTCTTTAGGAAATTAATAATGGATTACTTTGGTGAACTCAGTCTTTGTAAGACCACAAGTGATAGCATTCATTGCCTCAGAACTATTCTCAAATAGCTTCTTATCTATAGTATTATATGGAGGAGTAGTAGGAGCAACATAACCATCCACAACATATTTCCATACATTAAATCCTATGGACATAATGTATGTATTCATCTTTTTACTCCAAAAAGCATAATTGGATCCATTAAACATCAATGATTTCTTAGTAGAGAAACCTCCTTGATGAATACCCATTTTTTACCCTGGATCACCTTCAATGTGTCAAGCCTTTACCAAAGGACCTGATCTGATACCAATTATTAGAGGTTCAATAACTGATGGGGAGGTGAATCAGTGAGCCTAGATAATCTAACTTTAATTTCAATCCTTTCAAATTCTTAATAAATTATCATAAGTACTCATGAAGCATACATAGCATTCATAGTAATGAACAAGAGAAACAATGCAAGATCAAGCATATAACACATGACATATGTGGGAAACCCTCTTGGGGAAGAAACCCCACTAGAAACTATAATTTTAATACTATCATATAATAACAAGAACTGATTTATACTAGTTGTAACTGATCAAGGAACTACCATCCCTTATTTAGTGAGGCCACAATCCTATAAGGTGATACCACACATGTCTAGTTGAGTTGCCATAACAACTAGACCTTTAACAAGTTTCACCTTATAAGGAAGATGAAACCCCCTAGATTTTTAACTACCACAACAACACCTTTAAATAATTCGACCTCTGAATTGATGTCTTCAACACCTAATGATGGACCTCTGGTTATCACTCTTCACTTTTTCTCATACTCAATCTGCAAGAGCACTATTATGCCAATAAAATTATGAGCTATATTTCATACATTCATCAAATAATCTAATAGTCACCCACCCTTTACTTTAATTCACAACACTATGCTCTCAAATCCAAATTACACACATAAGCCTCTCTCTAGTCTAGAAACCATCACATTTGGTTTCATTATTTATAGGGCATTCATGATCATCACCATTTTGGTAAGCCAATAGGTAATACTTAACCCTTAAGTAATATATATCATTGAGACACAACTCAATACCATTCCACATAGGTTGGCCATAGCACCCATGGGTCACCCATAAGCAGTTGCACCTTTCAATTAGGCCCTTGTAACTCTTAAATGTCTCATGGAGACCTATTCACCTATTTATCACATAATAAATAAAAAATAAGAACATATTACCACATAAAAATGCATGTAACTATTACACATGACCCATTTAACATCCTTAAATGATCATAGTTTCCAAAACAATCTTTTGCTAGAGCACAATTTGCTCAAACAACAGGCTGTGCACATAGTCACAATAAGCGAATACATAATCAATTTATAAACCTTTTTTCATACTACATGTGATTGTTAAAACCTTAATAACTGACAAAAATTGTCTTAATGGAGTATAAAACATTATAAAATATCTAATTTATCATAAGACATCAAAATACCAATAGAATGATCTTAATTACCCTTCTTGGGTTACTTGCAGAACATGCATGAACACATTCAAATTTGGACCTCAATATATTTGACTGTACACACTTTCAAATCTTAAAATTTATATTTAAAAATGTGCCTTTTATTCCTATACATATTTTATTTTTTCTACATGGTCAAATTATTTATAGATCAAATGATATGGATCAAAAGCTAGACACTAGTTTTTCTATTGTAAAATTTAAATATTTGAATTCAAACGGTCATAGTTAAACATCAAACACTATGATTTCATCTTGTGCCCTCATTTATTTAGATAGATAACACACCATATATATTATTTTATGAATATATACCTTTAAATCATAGTGTACCACTACCAAATGTTAAACCTTGAAAAATTAACCTTATCTCATGCAATCTTGCAATAGTGACGCATCATGCACTGTCAATCTCTATGGATCAACCAGGTATTTATCTTATATCCCTAACCATTTTATATTTATTATAAACCCAATGATAATTAAACTTGGAACCCTTTCATGACTTTTGAGTACTTATACAATTAAACAACGTGCACTTCTTACCATCTCTCTCAACATGCACCATTAGATCAATCTTGTATGAGCACATGTACACCAATGGATCTTCATTCAATCCTAATATTTAACTCTATTAATCAATAAAAAATTTGACCCATTTGAATTAATATGCACCATATATCTATATGTATTAAATCTCACAAACCATTGGATCTCCATTTGATCCTGATCTTTAATATCATACAAAAATGACTAAGTATGGGGACTATTACTTATCTGCCTATAAGGTCAACTTTACACCTCTAATTATTTTGCTTCACTCAAGTGAAGGTTCTTAAATTTAGATAATTTGAGCTCCTCACATATAATAATATAACCATGTTTAAATCTATTCTTGAAACCCTCACATGTGTGAGATATAATGACATTAAAATTATCACTTAGATTTATCTCTCACAGAGCCAACTATGTCAAGAACTTATCTATAAGGTTAACTTTGCACATGCATTTCTTTTGATTCACTTCATTTACTAATCTAAAAATTAGTACATATAAACTAGGCAAAAAACTAAATAAACCCATATTATCACCTTCTCTTTAAACATCCACATGTGTGAGATATTCCACCATCAAAATGTTTACTCAACTTTACTTACCACATTGCAAATTTGGCTATGGGAAAACACTGTCAAAATGCTTGAGATCCTAACTTTTCACTTTCATATATTTTATATCACTTCATCACTATACTTGAGACTTTATGCATAGAAACTATGGAATAATGTGATCAAAACCATATGACTAACTCCCCATAACTCATCCAAATGTGGCAATTATGATGTCAACAAACTGCCTACTTAATTTTTTTGTCACTAGACCAAAAATGTCTAAATTAAAATAATGATGAACTATATGAAAACCACTCATGCATAAAATAAGTCAAAACATTCTTGACTTCTGATAGGACCATTTTCACAAGCTCAAATCACCATACTAATCACTAAACATCTCTAAACATGCTAAAACTAAATATCAACCAAGTCTTCTTCAAGCATGCTAAGACAAACACATTACACACTTTACCATTGTCACTTAGTCTATCAAGACACTTCATCCACTCACTAGGATACCTCCATGACATTACCATGACATCATTGACAACTCTCCAATAGAGTTGATTTTAAAAGTCACTAATGAAGGTAAAAATCATGTTAATAATGATATGCATATGGATGTTTTTCCTAATTTCTAGAGGGGATGTGAATTTTTATTTTATAAATTAGGGACTTAGGCCTCATGAGCATAAATTTAGATTTTCTATATAGAATCATATATAAGGGGAAAAGAGTCTCAAAGAAAACCAAAATATTATACATAGACACATCTCTATTTGGATGGCCTATGAGCATAGAGATGATAGGAGTGACTAGAGTAAAGGCAAGAGGAATTCAATTGTCCTACCAAATAGGATCAAACCTAAACTCAATATAAAAGTGAGAAAGAATGAAAGAGTTTGTAATGAATTTTAGGTAGGAGACTTCACAAGTTTCATGGAAAGAATTGAAGGGTTTGACAGACATCTCTCTATCATGTTTGAAAAGGCTTGGGAGGAAATGTATGTTACCATCAATGGTGTCACACTTGACATAATAGAGGAGCTTATCTCTCATATGATGTGCCTTAAATTTTAGGAGACCAAGAGATACTACACTCCAAAATAATTCAAACCAGATAAAGAGGCTTTTCTAAAAGATGGTGAATATTTGGAGCAATTACATAATGGTTTTAATAAGGAATCTCTTCCAAGTCCTTTCACTAAGGTAGTTTTTCACCTTATTCAGTATATTAATTTAGAGGGCAGATATAATGTGGTGATATGGTCTATATTCATAATTCTCAATTACTTTAAGCATGAATTGTCTTTTAGCCTCCCTTTCTTTATTCTTAAATCCATGAAGACATCTATAATGAACCTCAAGATTGGGAATTATTCCACTATGAGACATGAGGGGGTAATTTTCCTTATTTTCAAATATTTCAAAGGTATGAACTAAATCATGCTTGAAATACCCTAGAACCAAAAGGAGAAGCTGAAAGAGGGGCCAATGGATATAAGGAAGATCAAAAAAGTTTGTATTAAGTATCAAGGTAGCTTTAGTAGGTTTTTAAGAAGTAAGAAAAAATCTATTAAGAAGGAATTTGATAAGAAAGGTATCATTAAATAACATGAAAACATTAAAAACCATATTATAAGTTCTTTTAAAACCATTGATCAAGCAAAGAAAAATAGGGGAACCAGGGGTACAAGAGCTTACAGGAGATGCAAGACAAGAGACGTGTTGAGAAAGCCATAGATGTGGATAGAGTCAGTATAGAGTTGAAAGAAATTAGAAACAAGGGAGAGAAGAATAGAGAGTAGGATCAGGCATAAATGATGCCTAATAAGAATAAAGATAAGAAGGGGATTATAACTCAAAATAAAGGGGAAACATCACATTTTTAAAAGATAAAAACATGGATCAACCATCTAGTCAATTCTATCAAAGGCAAAGAGAATGCAAATAAAATAGTATAAAAACTCGACCTTAAAAAAGCTCTAATGAGGTGGTTCATGCATGAAATTATGATTCTTAAGAGTAAGTTGAATGTGCTTCAGTAGGAGAATGATAAATTATCTCAAACCTTGGCACAGAGAGAGGAGGACATCCAAATTCAGTGCCTAAATTTTAGAGTGGACTTACTTGAACCTGCTAATGAGAATATGCAAAATAAGATAATTTTCCTTGTCAATTGTATCAAGTCTACAATGAATAAAGGTATTCAAAACATGGAAAATCTTAGGGCTCATCTTAGGGAATTATTTAAACCTAGATATGTTGGAAAAGCTAAGGGGGAAAAGGGGCAAATTAGTAGTGCCCAACACACTATATATCATGAAAGTTTATTGTTGTAGATAGATATGAATCTCAAGAAAATGAAGGGTTGATACGAAGATGTGTCTATAAAAATAGAAATAGGATATCTTTTTTTTTTTCTTTTAAAGCTATTTTGGGTTTGTTTTATAGATGTTTCTAGATTATGTTGGTCCTTGTTTCTCTATTTGTCTTGGTTAGCCTTTTATCTTTTTTGTATTTATTATTCTCCTAAGGTTTGGGGACCTTAGTTCAAAAAAATCCTCCCTTTAACCTTAATAAAAAAAAATTGTCAAGGCTAATTTCAAAATCAACTTAGAATACTAAGCTTCATTTAAACAAAAAACAATCTAGACAAGAATCAAATGGTATAACAACACTAAGTAAAGATCTCAAAAAGGCACATGTGGCTTTGGTTTTGAAATGGGAATTTGCTTAACTATGTTATCATGCTCTAAATATGTGATCAAAGGTTTGGTTTCAAGACTCCAAGGCACAATACTAGAAATGAATTGGGTAGCGTAATGACACACTTTTCAATCAAGTGATATACACACAAACAAATTTGTCAAAAGACCAAAGAAAAGGTATGGTGTCAAATGGGTAGCATAACACCTCCTAAAACAATAATGTATAAACAAGATTATTTTTAATGTGGTTTGATAAACAAAATAATTTAGACTTGAAAACATGCAAAAAAGAATAAAATGACACAAACACCTAAGTGTAATGTCCTTAATCCTAAAATTGATAAAGTTGCATGATACTGTCAAATTCTATCAATATACTCACTCTTGAAAAAATTTAATTTTTTATCCAAAAAATAAAAGCACATGAAGAGTATGATTTTTAGGCCCCTTATTCTCAAAAGATTTTATACTGTAACATGGAACTTTATGACAAGATCTAGAACATAAAGCTCTGATACCACTTTGTCAGGATTAGGAGCACAATTGATTACCTTGTGTAAATTGCCCTACTCAAAATTATTTAGCCCCTTGAGCTGATCTATGTCTGTCATCTTCTCCTTGAAAACCAAGGCTTTCCTATTCTTGTCAAAAACATTAGATATCCTCTTTATGCCATAAACCTGATCCTTTCTTGTAGCATGTGTTTCAAGAAACCTCACTTTCTTATGTTGCTTATAAAAATCTCGATTTATGCTTTCCAAATCTGAACTCTTACCTTTTTGACTCAAGAACATGCATCCCCTTCTTACTCATGTGACCAAGCCTATGGAGCCACATCTTCGCATCTACATCTGAAGTAGATAAACCAGAAGGAGAATCAGTAATACAAGTAGATAGATAAAGAGCACCTACTTTCTTACCTCTTGCTAAAACAAGTGCGCCTTTGGAAACTTTCCAAGAATCCACTGTGAGATTTACTGTGCATCCCTCATCACCCAAAATTCCAATAGAAATCAAGTTTTACTTTAGGACTAGGACATGCATGACCTCCTTCAACACCCATGTGTTGCCCGTCTATAATTTCAGCTGCACTTTCCCTTTACCAACCATTTGACAAGGCTTACCATCCCCTAAATAAATCTCTCCAAAGTCTCCTTGGACATATTCATGAAAAAATTCTCTATTTGGGGTTGCATGGAAAGAGGCACTAGAATATAAAACCCAAGATTTCACTTTATCCAAGGAACATACAAGAGCATCCTATGCAACAATATTTGCAACATCTACTTCTTCATTTCCTTCATGCTAATCTTTAACCAACCTAAATTTTTTCTTTATGTGCCTTGCCTTTCCATAATTCCAGCAGATTATTCTATCATACCTGGAATTGGATCTCCTACCTATCTTTGACCTTGATTTCCCTTGCTTGATCTTCTCTCTTTGCCTTCCCTTGCTTTCAACACTTAAAGCATTCCCTGATGATTCACCTATGCTTTTCCTATAAATTTCTTCATTCAAGATTACACTAAAAACATCATCAACTTTCAAGATATTTAAAGTAGACGCAATATTACTAATTGCCATTACCAAACTATCCCAACTTTTAGGTAATGAGCATAAGATTAAGAGAGCCTTAATTTCATCATCAAAAGCAATATTGACTTAAATTAACTGATTTACTAATCCATGGAATTAACTAAGATGACTGTGTACCAATCCACCATCCAACATTTGCAAATTAAATAATTGCTTCATAAGAAATACCTTATTCAAAGCTGAGGGTTTTTCATATAAATTTGCCAAAGATTCCATTAACTCTACCGTTGTCTTAGCCTATGATAAGTTGGAAATCACAGACGATGCCAAGCTCAACCTTATAGATCCTAGAGCCTTCTGATCAATAACATTCCATTCTTCATCTTTCATATCTGTGGGCTTGCTTGCAACCCCACCTAATGGTAAGTACAGATCTTTTTGATATAGATAATCCTCTATCTGCATCCTCCATAATTGATAATTCTTGCCATTGAATTTCTCCATTTTTAGCTTACTTTCTTCTGCCATTGCTTTACTCCCACTCAATCAGAAGCCCCTGAGAGTGACCTGTAATCAAACACTAACTTGCTCCAAACTAGGCTCTGATACCACTTGACATGATCTAGAACATAAAGCTCTGATAACACTTTGTTAGGATCTAGGAGCACAATTGATTACCTTGTATAAGCAACTAAACATGGAATTTAACTAGAAGTAATAAGTAACTAGAAATTAGAAATAGCACAAAATTTGAGAGACAATACAATCTTGTATTCAACTCATCCAAAAGGAAATACAATGAGAAATTACACTCTTCCCACACCTCTTGGGCATACCAGTAACTCTCCATCAAGATTTCTTTCTCTCACAAATAATTACAAACACAACTCAAACACAGAGTTGTACCCTCCACCAGTCAGTAACAATACTGCCAGTACACAAGTAATCAAAGTACTCCAAGTAGATCTCCCTTGATCTTGCACAACTTGCAAATCAAATGATCTTACTTACCATGTAGATCTCCCCTGATGTTACAACAACTTACTTATCAACCTAGTCTTGCACACCTGCAAACCTAGATCTTATAATCGGAAGGATCTCTCCCTTGTCCTTGATTACAATATAGCCCCATGAGTCTATTATATAGATCCCATGCAAACAATAATTAGACTTCTAATTACAATAATTAGAAATGTAGACTCAAGACTAAAATTAGTCTTTTACATGCAAAGAAATTGTCTATCTAAAATAAGACCAGTTTTGGAAGCGCATGCACACACAGGCTGTCGACGTCAATTCCTGTCTGACAGATGTCAGCTGACCCATAACCAACATCGATTACTACAAACACTGAAGATGACCGATGTCAGTTGCGCTACTGTCTTCAATTTCTCTATAACTCAGCAACCTCCTCCATGTTTACATCAGTGAAGCTTTTAGCTCCACAACCTAACACTTTAGGCTACTTGCCCTGCATCAACAATATGTCCATGACAAGTTGGGTTGTTATAAACTATCAATTTTTGTGCATTTTTAGATTGTCCCAAATATGCCTAACACAAGAGATGCTCACATCAATCATATCCACATTAACCAGCTTGTGAAAAGGTCTTATCCTTTTCACAACCACTACATCCATAAATTTATCAATGTAATGTGATGTTTAAGTTACCCCTATAGTTTGAGGCTGAGTACAACTAGCAGATTTTATTAAATCACTCAAATAAGCATCCCAATAGGTCACCCTTAATTTATATACCCCACCATAGAGTGGGGGTGAAATGATGCTGGGAGATGAATTCCTAGGTCAATACTTCCTTAGAGAACCTTTGAGGAGGTGATGAACTCCTATTCACAAGCCAAAATACATGAAAATAAAAGACAAGTGAAAAGACTTTATGGCCATTTTAGGGTCACCTAAACCATACAGATTTGGGGAGGGCCATATCAACATTATTTTCAAACTTTTGGACTAAAGTAACCAAGAAAAAGAATGAGCTCTTTTGGTTACATGATTTTCCTAAAGGGAATAGGGGGAGACTATACACACATCAATATTTTTGATAAAATAAACAACTTTAACAAACAAGCATAAAACAAAAAACTCTTAGGAGTATGTAACTAACTATGATGTTCATTTTATTACACCAAAATGAAATGTGTTGTGAAATTTTAGCCCTTTGGAATTAGTTTGTTATAAATACTATTAGCATAGGTTATTGAAGCATCAGAACATGCTGAGGATGAAGATAGATATGATATACTTCATGGGCACATAATAGTTTATTATATAAAGAAGGAATTTAGATGACATAAATATAGGAATTATTAATTATCCTACGCTATTGACGAATCAAGAACAACCAATATTACATAGATTGAAATAATGCATTTAGAATAGTTACATAGAAAGTAACCAACACATTACACATGAGAATGCATGAAAGGAACATAATTAGTAATCACATAGGTGACCATAACCAAAAAAGCTCTATTGATATCTTTAAAAGTGGAGGCCTCTTATTCTTACAAATGAAAATATATATAGATGTTTCCAATCTATGACTATTCATATTTTTCTTGAATTTGGCGACAAAAGCAGAGTCTATCCATATTATAGCATATTACAAGTCATGAATATAGGATAAAAGAGACTTATACAATGATAAAATGAGTTCATAATGCACGAATATTAGACAAATATCTTACACAAATGTTATTGTACCAATACTTTCCCAAACTTAAAATGTTGTCTCATCCTAAGATAATGTCATAGTATCTCCAAGAATGCATAAGTGATAAAAGGTTAAATAAATGGTTAGACAAGTAATATTTTTAGTAATCACCCAAGGTGATGTTTCTGCTTTTTGCTTCTTGTGCACTACTTAGTCACCCTTTAAGGTTTTCAACTAAGTAGCATACCAATTTACCACCCTTTACAAGTTTTTAATAGGATAACATAATTAGGAGGTCACCTTTTATGGGTTTTCAACCAACCTAACCCTAATTATCTTATGAAGTCATCCCCAATACAAAATGTTATACAAAATTTGTACTCAACACAGTACTTAACTTGATGATGGTGGTATGGATGTAAATGATGATTGAATAGAAGAATACTTAGGATGGGATTGTACAGGCTTGAATCAAGTGATGATCTAGTTATATCTCTGATGATGGCTTATACATAGGTGTATTTATAATCTAGGCAATTGCACTAGCGATGGGAGTTAGATCCATTTTGTAGGCATTTGAATCTAGAATCACCTCTTAGATCAATCATAATAGGGTGCACAATAGAACATAAAAGCTAATGATCTACTTAAGATCTACATCATTAGTTATGGTCAAGGCTTCCTTGGTGTTTTCAACCCTTGTCTAAATTTATCCACTTAGTTACTCCATCTTATTTGTGTGTCATTGAGCTTGGAGGTTGGCAAAAGAACTATGCAAAAGTTGACTCTACCAATTCAAAAGGTTGTTACGTACATTATCCCTAGAATTAAGTGATTTATAGAGTACTCCATCCTTATCCTCCCTGATTTCTGTATGGATGGACATGATTTATTTGGTGGTGGAGGCCTTTATAAAGTCTGCACTAGAATTGTCTAAGGAGGTATCCAATTATTGCTTCTAGTCTAGCAAGTTGCATGCAACTTGTTGAGCTTGAATTATGGTAGCATCAATAATTCCTTACTATTCCTCTAGTAGAGTAATGAGAGTAGAAACCTTGGCCTTAAAATATTGGCCCAATTTTTTGATTGTGTAGATTTTTTGCACTATGCACTAATCCTATGTTAACTTAGAAATAAGTGTCTTGAGTCTATGTTGGTTAGACATTACTTGGTACCCAATTGCTTGAGTGACCAACTCAGGACAAGTGTCATGGATAATCTTGGTAGCTTTGTGTATTCAAGCCTTTAAATTTATGTTCTCAACCTTGGATTGATTAATCTCTTATTCTAGAGAGGTGGACTTCTACACAATAGAATCTTGTAATTTCGTAGTGCCCTCTAACTACTTCTTAAATGGTAATCTAGAAACATATAAGTATGATTCTTAATAGAGTGAGAATGATTCTAGTATTACCATATTAGCTAAAGGACCAAGTCATGGAATGGTAATAAGTGGAAGTGAGAAGGTGGTATGTTAAGCACCCATAATTAGAATGTCCCATAGCCAAACTCCTCCCAGAGGTAAATCTGATTTATGCTCACTTGTTGATATGTAAACTAAAACTTTTAAAAGTATCACAATTAAATACACACTAATTATTTCAAAAGATCTATATTTTTTAATAAAGAAATTTAAAACTAAAAAAACTATATTAGAAGAGTACATACATCAAATAAAATAGAGGTAAGGATAGAAATAACTCAAGTCGATTTGATAATGGAGTTCGACATTGTGAGCCTATGTCTCTAGGTCCACTCCAAGTGAGGACCATTCCATTAATTTACAAAAATTATGTTTTATGAAGTCTTAATGGATGCCTTCAAATCATACTCAACTCTTAAACACTACCCTTTTAATAGTCTCTAGCCAAAATACATAGCTTTAGACTCAACTCTCTTCAAGTCTTTGAAGATCTTCACACATAAAAAATTATACCAAAAAACCTCCTTCAAATAGGAGTTCGTTAGCATTGATATACAATTTCATCCCACAGCTAATTTGGTTAAAACTGTATCTTGTTTTTAAAGATAGTATAGTTCAAATCCCACTATCAACACATCTGTTTCAACATTCAATGGTTTAATCCCACATTGGGGAGGTGACAGACTAATTTAATATTTAAATTCTATAGTCTTCATGGTTATCGACATTGAACATGATTTTGTTAGGCATAAGCTATGTGGCACAATCTAAACATGGGTATACAGGAGCTAATACTAGCATTGAGACTTGACTCCATAAGATAAAGTTAGATCTGGTAGTCTATGTTGAACTTGATAGTTTAGATTATCAACTCAACATATCTTGCATTGAATAATCATGTTTATGTTTTTGATCTTTATAATGTGTCAGTGTTGGGCTCAACCAGGTGGTAACTCGAGTGGGTACCTTTTTTTAATATTACAATGCCATACATAATATCCCACATGCATGGGGTTATAGAACATAGTGATGTTTAAATAAAACTAAGAATATAATGCATTATGAAGTAAAGGTGGCAAGGCACCCATCCTCACAAAAAGTGTGATGACCCTGGCTGAGGGCCCCTATCCAAAAAATAATGGGGCCCATTTTAACACCACCATACGTTGTCAAAGACCAAGAATAAAAAAAAACCAAACCTAATTTTTTACACTGTTATGCCACCATGTGTCATGCCTAGATTAGGCCACTTCACATGCTATAATTATGCCACTTGTCAACCTGTGACACCATTTTTTACCTATTGGTTCAAAAATTTAGTGCATGATAACTTTCACATATGGACTCAAAATTATCCCATTCAAATTATGCCAAAAATCTCTCGATGATCTCTATGTTTTGCCAATAATCATTCTAGAATTTGAAGGCTTTATTTTGGAATAGTTGTGGGGATCCTCTTGGATCACTGGTTGTAGTTATAGATGTTTCTTCTTATTTCCCTGTCTTCATCAATCCCACTGGTTGTTATACAAGGACTTCTTTTTGTTGTGGCATAACATTTACTATAGTCTTGAGTTGCTACACAATGTCTTCATCCTTTTTTATTTTAGATTCCTTCATTGATTTCATATTGAGATCATCCTCTAAATCTTTTTTCTCTCCTATTCCTCCTCTTATAAATTTTATGCATGCTCTTCTTCCTTCTTCTATTCCTCAGGTGCAACAACCTTATCTTGTTTAGCCTTAGCCTATATCAATGCCATAATTAAGCATGTGCCTTAACTACACTTGTTTTTTGTTCCTATGCTTGAGCCTAATATTTATGTAGGGATTCATCTTCTTATTTATTCTTCTTTGAAGCTTCCTTATCCTTTTTTTATGTGAGAGTGGCATCTTCTAAAGCCTTCTTTACCTACACCAATGTGTCTTGTTATTTCTTATCTTCTTATGCCTTCATTTTGGAAGTGAGTGTAGCCTATTTATTATTATTATTATCTTCATCCATATTCTTCTTGTGTGCCTTATGCCACCTTGAAAGCCTTTTTTTAGTCAACCTCTATGTCATTGGCCTTTTTCACTGCCTCAGCTTCTTCAGCTTGATGACTTACTTGTTAAGATTGATGTTGTTAGGATTTCTCATTTTAGCACTTATTTTTTTCTTGTTGGACTCACAATTCTATTATGCAAGCTACTTCTTCCCATGATATCTATTGTTCTTTAGTTATAGGTTGATCTGGCATGAGATATTAGACATTTGAGGCTTATTCTGGAGGTAAAGAATCACTTAGCTAGACCATCGAGATGAAGATAAATGATTTATTACACCCTAAAAAGTAACTAACCTACATTTGGGTGGTGGTGAAGTCAAAGAAGGATAAGTCTGCACTTCTTATGTTGTGGTTGTCTTACCAAATGTGCATTCTTTTAGGGTAAGATAAATCCTAGCCTCTTGTCAAGTTGTAGGTTGGTACACCAAAGACTCATATGGACTTTATGGTAGTGGTGCAAAGATGTTGATGATGTGAAAGTGGTAGATGGTTACTACTAGAAGAGGTTGACCCTTCACTACATTTTTTCAACTTTATTTTACATGGTGTTGATAATGAAAGATGCAAGACATGGTGATAGTTCCACCTAAAGACTTGGAGGGATATTCTTATACATTTGGACCATGTACACTACCTTCTATAATAAGAAATCCTCAATCCTCAAATTTATATAAACCACCTACCATATCTATGACCATCACCTAGTAGACCTCACACTCATCCATTCTCATCTGAGGTAGGTCATAGGATATTATGACTTGGGGCATCTTGAGGTCATCCAACCAAGTTATGGTGCTCCTCATATTGTGATTTAATGTAGGTGATGGTAGTTATTGTTCAATGGAAAGCTTTTGATTTCCTTTATATTACTATGAGGTTATGGCTTTCATTTATTGATGCACTAAAAGGACTAATTCACTAGGTGGTATGGCTTGGAATGATGTTGCACACCTAAATGCATAGGATTTTTTCTTGGTAACTTTGGCCTACATCATGGACATGGCCACAAAAAATGGTAGGGATCTAAATGGAGACCTAGGCAGCTCATGACTATAGATGAAAACACATTTTGGGAGCAAGGTGATAATAACATGTTATCCCAAGTACTACATGACATCTAGTGGCACCTATGGATGTGTAGCAATCAACTCCAAACACTTATCCCACCACATCTTGAATTTTCCCTCATGTGCTAGGGTGCCATGCTTAAGTTTCCATATTAAATTGCATAATTATTACACAAGCTAGTAGTCAATGTTGGGGTACACCTCTCTTTTAGGGAACTTTCATTAGGTGAAACACAACATAAAGATGAGAAAATAGTACTAGAAGGTCTACTTAGAAGTCATGTGGTACTTGTCGATGTTTGTAAGTAGCTCTTATACAAAATATTTGGGCTAATTAAACTACTCATTATGTTGGATCATGAGATGTGTAATGCCCACCACTCCTTTAAGAATTTGTTTTATAGACTTGGTGGTCTACTAAAATCTCTATGTGATATACTCGAACAAGATGCACAATATTTCATCTTAGATTTATTCAATTAGGATTCTTTTAGACCCCGAAACATATAAGTCTCTAACCTCTTGAAGGATAGGATATGTTTTTGTCTTGTATGGATCAAGAGAATCATCTTGGATAGACATGCCCAAAGTTTAGGTTGTTATTTCAGTGTTGATGACTATAGTGGTTTCAGGGATAATGTAAATGTTTCCATCATTATAGTAGCCAAGAAATATTTGCATAATCTCCCTTAAGTTTCCTAAGGTGGATATGTGAAGTAGGTGCTCAATTTATATGTTTTAGAATTGATGTGGGGATGCAAGTGCAAGTGGTTGCACAACATCAAATAGATCTGTTCAGAAGATTTTTTTCTCTACCATTTAGAGGTAATTAAATGGATCTAGATTTGAGTATTTTGTCTACCAAAGTGTAAGGTCAATGCCTATTAATTCCTTTTGAGAATATATCAAATTCATGATGAGCTATGAATGATCTATGATATTTGAATACTAAAATTGAAAAACTTTGTGATTTTTACATAGTAGAAATTAGCTTAGCTCTAAAACTTCAGCTCATAAAATATTTTCAAGAATGAAATGTAGACTTAGTTAGTAACCTTATACCTTTATAGATTTTTCTCCTATTGATTTCTATGTAAATGCCATGTTGAGCTATCCCTTTGATATCAATGTGAATGTTAATGTGGAAAATCTTATCTAATCTAGAAATTAAGGTAGTTAGTCATTAGTGCATGAATCAATATATGCCATTATAATCTTTGCTATCTATACTATAGTATGAATGGATGATGTTGACCAGCCATCAATTTGGTGAATATTATATCAATAAAACCTTGGATCTAGCATTAATTACTTGGGGATGATCATTATACAGCTAATATCTTAGATATTATGACTTGACCATATATTTTCAAAATGTAATTGCTTGTTTTTGCTCCTATTGACATCAATACTGGTGCACCTAAATTCTTATATGCACGGTTGATTCACACCATACTTATTATCCTAGTTCTAAAATATATTGAAGAGATCATCCAAAAAAACACACACATACACAGAAAAAGAAACATGCCAAAAAACATACAAAAATATACAATCTTAATCTAATTGGTGCTACTTAGCACCCACTCATTTGTTAGAAATATATCAATTAAGACTATTGGTGGTAGGGCCTAAGCCTACAACCATTCACCAACCATGGAAAAGTGGTTTCTATAGATATCTAAAAATAATAGTTCCTTACTTTGATATTTCATGTATAATGTAAGTCCCTTTCCACCTAATTTGTAATTTACCTAGGAATGCTCTAAAGTGACTATCATATTATAAAACTTGTTGATCTTTGTGAAATTCCTTATAGCATAGATTCTTGTTGTGCCATAATTTTTGGATCTTCTTATGAACTTCTTGGTTCCAAGATGCTCTACATCAATACTCATCCATCCTATTCAGTTCAATAAGCCTATTTATGAGAGACTCACAATCCCCTAGTCTCATAACCTTTATAATATAGAGACTGGGTATCAAGTATTCGATTGGCATTATTGCTTCAAGCCCATAGACCAACTGAAATGGAGTAAAACTTGTAGCCCTATTATCATGCATTTAATAGGTCCAAAAAAAATTAGGAATGAAATATTCCCAATCATCCCTCTTGAAATTATAGATCTTTATCAACATCCTGCCCAACACTTTATTAGAAGACTTAGCTTGGACAATAGCTTGTGGATGGTACATAGTACTTTTATGATGAGAGATCATGAATTTTTTAGTAAGAGATTTGATAGTATTATTCAAGAAGTGTGTCCCTCAATCACTGATGAGATTGATGGGGCATCCAAACCTTATGATGATATTATCATAAAGTAACTTTACTATGTCCTTCACCCCATTTTGGGTGGCACAATAATTTCAACCCATTTGGTAAATTAATCTATTACAACGATAATATATTAAGATTTGTTGTGTTTACTTAAGGGATTGATAGGTCTTATAAAATTGATGCCCCACTATTTAAAAGGTTTTTCGGCTAACAAAGGATGCAAGGGCATTTCATCCTTTTGGAGTGGCCTACCCATTCATTGACATACGTAATAATGATACACTACTCTATGTGCATATTGAAAAAGGTTCAACCACCATAACCCATTATGTAATAATTTACTTGAAATAACTTCTCTGGTAAAATGACTTTCCATTATTCCTTAGCATGCTTTTTGTAAGAGTTGTGGTCATTCATATTCTAAAACTACCTTGTGTAGTACTTCATCCTTCCATAAATGATATAATATCCCATTTATAATAGTATATGGCAAGAATTTGGTGATAAATTACTTATTTTCCCCTTCTTAGTAGCTCACAAGGAATACTCCTTACTCTAGGAAATTAAAAATTGCCTCAAAATTCTCCAGTATCACAAAAACCCAAAATAGATGAGCATCATGAGAATCTTCCTATAGTTCTTTTAGTTTTTTCCCATTTGTGATGTGACTGAGATGATCTATCCCAACATTTTATCTACCTAGTTTGACATTTATGAGAAATTAAAATTCTTAAAAATCATCAACCATCTTGAAATGTGTCCTCCTAGCATAGGCTTATTGACTAGGTGGCACAGAGCTTGATGATATTTGAAAACTTCAAATGGTGCCATAAGAAGATAATATCAGAATTTATGTAGTATAAATACTATAGCTAGTGTTTTCCTTTCAATTATCATGTATTTTTTTCTATGTCAGATAACTTTTAGATTGTAAAATGAATGGGGTGGTCTAATCCTTTATTGCCGGGCTACATAAGAACAATATCAACTATGATACTAGAAGCATCAATGTACACATGAAATAGCTTGATCTAATATAGAAAGATGAGAATAGGTGCAGTGACAAGTCATTGTTTCAATTCTATGAAGTCTACATGACACTTGACAGTCCATACAAAGTTTATTCCTTTGTTCATAAAATATTTGAATGGAGATGAAATGGCTACATATCATTTGATAAAATTATAATAGTACCCTATATGGACAAGAAAGGATTAAAATTATATGGATATAAATGGTAGAGGCATGCTAAGAATGACTATAATTTTTTCCTAGCCACCAAAATCCCTTCACTACATACTACATGACCTAGCAGGACATTAAAAATTGTAAAAAAAAAGCACTTTTTCAAATTCAAAGTAATGCACAGAGCTTGGAAAAATTATAACATGAGGTGTAACATGGATAAGTGTTATTTGAAAAAATAAAATACTACCAAATCATATAGATATACTTCCATAAATTCATGTATGAAATTCTTAATCGTAATCACCACTACTCTAGAAAAAACTACATGTGCATTCTTGTGGCCAAAAGTCATTATCTTGTATGCAAAGGATCCCCATTATGTAGAAAAAGTTGTTTTGGATCTATCTTATTCTATGATGGGTATATGATGATATCCACTGAAGCCATCTATGAAAGAGTAAACTTCATGACTTGTGAAAGATTTCAAAACTTCATTTGTGAAGGGAATCAGAAATTGGTCATTCACACATGCATCATTCAAAATTTTATAGTCACCACATACTCTGATCTCCCTTATTTTATCCAGTTTAATATTCATTTTCAAATTCATGTTTTTATTCAACTTGTATGTCCATTTCTTTTTGGGTCATGAACACTCCTTGAGTTTGATATGCATTTCCCCTAGGAATCAATCTACTCCTTTGACTTCTAAATTTTTTGTGGGGAATACATCTTGATAATCCTATAGGAGTTGTATAGCTTATGAAATTTTAGATTCAGTCCAATAGTCACCTATATATGCCAATTTAGTAATCTCATTTCTTTTGATGTTTTCCACATTCTCTTTAATAGGTTACTAATAAATCTTGTGATTTTCCTCAACAATAGATTCTTGAAACATTTTTTCCCTTCTTGCTTTGGAATCTATATGGTGCACAACTTTTCACACTCAATGGATCCTATGACTAGATCCTTTAATATTTTTATTGGTCATTCAAGTTCAAAAAAATCAATCGAATTGATATTACTATTAGTATCTAAATCTTCAGTTTTCTCCTCTTCATTTTATATTTGGTGGCATGGCTACATAAGAGATTGTTCTTCCATCTTGGTAGATTTATATCTTTATAATGTTGTATTTAAATCACAGGTAGTCTTATTATATAAAGTAGACTCTATCATGGTGCTTAAATATTATACACACCCATGGAATAAGAAATATCTAATTTTTAGTAGTGAATTATGAACCAGAGGATTCTCATTTTTAAACACAAAAGTATGTATGATGTCACTTTGCATTTGTGCCCAAGTTGTCTCCCACTTGCATTATTGATGCATATACCATGCTAATGGTAAAGGGGCAAGTGTATAGTGAAATATATGAACCTAACACATAGGTGCCACACATTATTTAGTCCAGTCCTCAACATATTTGTGGATATGGATTTAGATAACTCACCTTCCTAAAAGTAAGGCCAATTACTTCTGATGCCTATGGTAGCTAAAATCTAGTAATCATAAGTTCACATGCATCATCCCAATTGAGTGATATCTCTATGAATTTTCAACCATGTCACTCTAACTCCCTTTATAGCATATTTAAAGGTGAAAACCTATTGACTAATCATAGGCACATGAACTTGTAGGCACAGATTGAATATTTTGATGTCTTCAGATGCATAATACAAAAGAAGTTGTCTTTTTGTGTCAAAGTCCATTCTCATTGGAAAAATTTTATGATCATCAAAATAATAGTTGAATAAATACATATTTGAGTCTCCAATTATAGATAAAGATATTTACTAAGGCAAGGTGCCTTCTTTGGTTAGCTCTATATAATCTTACATATGATCTACTTGATAGAGAAAATCAAAATTTGAGTATGGGATTTAGTAGACATAGATGCATAATTATCTATGACAAAATGAGGTGCCAATGACTAAGTAACTACTAGCATAGGATTATATTATTCACATGTCTTCAACTATTGAGTGAGTAAAGATTGTACCTAAGGTTTAGTATGCTTATACAATAAATTACACTCAACTGGATGTAGAGATTTTGGGTTATCCTTAGAGTTTAACTTCATCCAATTGGTTTCTTGTGTGACATAAAGGGAGTCTAGGTAAACCATAATGATTTCAGGTTTGTGTACCTTATGTAAAGATATTACTACAATCTTATCTCCGTGATGTGCCTTTAACTAATTTTGCATAGTATTACTAGTCATTTGACCATCATATGCTTACTTATTGCCAATAAATGTAGGGTAATGAGTTGATACTATCTTCATATATATGAATTCAAAGTAACATTTTAGGCTCATTTCTATGACTTTGATCTCAACATCTTCTAATCTTCCAATGGGTTAACTCTTCCATAGTATTCTAAACTTAGAGTCACTAGGCTGTAACTGAGAGCTGGTCATCCAATCACTTCTCATGTAGACCTAGGGATCATGTTGACCATACTACCATAATCAAAGACAAAATTTTGAATTTCATATCCTATAACTTCAATGTTGATTCATGCATCTACATCCCATGGCTTATTTATTTTTACATGCTAAACAAGTTTTTTTGTCTTCTATTACCCTCACTATGCACACTTTAGTAAATTATTTAGCAAGTTTATGATATTCTAAGAAATGTATTATTGTGTAATGTACTTATTAGCTTTAATAAATCTATCATCATAGTAAAAACTCCATCCTATCACATAGTACACAATTTTACCATACATTTGCGCATCTGTTACTACAACATCTCCTTCACTAATGTTTTGGTGCTGAATATTTTTAAACATTTGTGTAGCTTCATATATGAGCCCCTTTTCTATAGCTAGGTCTAGTTATTTGTCATATTTTTATTTTCATATTCCTTGTCCTAAGGCATTTTGAGATGAGGAAATCATGTCTCTGTGTGTTATTGTCTTGTAACGACATTAAAAAATGCGTCCTCCTTAGGTTGCACATTTACCATGTTAACATTCTTGATGACCTTTTCCTTTCTTTACTTTTCTAAGATGGGATAATATTATATCTCATGTTACTAATATACCCTATAATATGCATAGTAATATTTTATTTAGGGATTCAAAGGGTAATTGCATTGCACATGGTTATACTCTCTAAATAAGTAACATTACAAACAAGGGCATTGGTAATTATTTTCAATGCCACCTTGGTAACCCCCTCTGTGTCCACCCCTAGATCCTCCTCTATTCAATTGGTAACCTCCTATATAACCTCCTTGTTACTATGCTATATTCTAATTTTGATGATACTAGGTATTATCTCCAATCCTAATTTGTTGTTGTGAAATTGGTAGGGTCCAACTAGTTTGTTGTTGTTGTATCATTGCCAAGTTCCAAGGTGCTGAGTACTGGTATTATGAAGATTGTGGTGTCTAACTCGATGAAAGAGGGGTACATCTAACCAAATATTGAGGTTTATACTAAGGAAAAATAGGAATCCATTACAGACCTACTTGATTTATATAACCCTTATCGATAGTTGGGCCTAGAATCATTTTCTTCACTGAGGGTACTTACTTTACAGTGACGATAAATACATTCTTTGTGATATTTTCTTGGAGATCCTAAAAATATTTAAAATTATTTTCATAATGATTTTGAGACTTAATTTTTTTGAAATACTATTGCAGGAGATGGTATTGTGTTGTTACATGCCCTATTACTCTGTAAATTTCACATAATTCTATCTTTATCTTAGGACAATCATTCATGTGATGTCCTTCTTTTCCACACTCCATGTACCATAGATTTAGTTTAGGTTTATCTACTTAATGATATTGTTCCATCCTCTTCATAAATTCATTTAATGTATTTTCAATATTAGAACCTATTATGGGAGCTTCCCCATAATCTTCAATTTGCTTCACCCAAAGAGCAAAATCTCTAGCATCTACCTTCATAGAATATTGAGTATGAACTATAGCAAACCTAATCTTAGAATGCAGTCCTTAGACAAACCACATAAATTTATCTTTATATACTAAGGAAAACTAAACCCTATTCATAAAATCTAAGAACATGTGATTCTCCTCTAGGTCTTAAATAGTTTGACTTATAAATTTCTTTATTTTGAATTCTATGATGAGCCACTCCTTAACCTATTGTATATTTGCCTAAGTGATTTCTTTATGGTAAATAAAATAAAGTGATATTATATTTAGTGCCCCTATTAATTCACTCTTATTTATATCCCCATCAGTAATACCCTTAGCTTTCCATCTCATCTCACATGTTAGTTTTTACTATTTAGGGTTTGTAGACCCATCATATGTCACCAAGTTGATAAATACTCCTACAATACCCATATTAGAAACTAGTGTTGAAGTGATTTGATGTACATATATTATAATGGGAGGTTTTATTCTATGCAATCCTACTTCTACACTATGAATATTTGCCTACGTACTAGGAGAGCTAATCTATGTACTCTATTTTCTATGTTTCCTACATTTATTTATTTGGTTTCAATAAACCCTATGGCCTTCAAAACCTTAAAAATTAAGGCTATTTTTTACCCCAATGATGTAATTTTTATAAAAATATATCTTCATAACTATTGTCTACCTATTATTCTATTTTAAAACTTCTATTAGAATATAACAAATTAGGTTGTGGGTATGTGCGCTCTTTTGGTGAATGATTCTTTCTTATGAATTATTCTCATACTAAGATTGAACCTGTAATTACTATGTGAGTTTATTCTAATTATATACTTAATAATTCATGTCTTTCTTTTGATAATACCCATTCTTATAGCTATGCACTATACCTATCATCTAATTGATCTACCTCTACACTATTCTCATCTTCATCTTCAAACATCTCTTCTTCCTCTCATTATTCATCACTTATTTATTTCTATTGACATTCATTTTATTATTTCATCTCATATTTATTCATCCTTCATTATTCATCTCTTTCTTCTCATTAATCATGTACTCCTACTCATTCTTCATCTATCTTTCTACTACTCTTAACTCTCCTCACAGCCACCTAGGTATTTTTCTATTTACTCCATCTATTTTATTATCATAGTGCATGTTCTAAATCCAAACTCTTATTCCCTCATGATTCCATTATATATTTAGGTTCAAGCCTTATTTGATCATATATTCATAAATCACTATCATTACACACACCCCCACATACACCTGAAGTGATTACTCCATATTGGCTAGAGTAGGCACCATGGCCTTATCCACAACAAACATCTTCACAAGGATAGGTAATCACTGCAAAAATTTCCCTTAAATTCCATTGATGAATAAGTCCTTAATAGCTTCAAAATTTATGTTTCCTTATACTAAAAACTTAATTATATATCTATCTATTATAGCATCAACCCAATGATCTATTGATCTTATGCAGTCAATTTCAAATCTTTGAAACTGATCTATCTTTTCTCTAGTTTAAATTATAGTTTCTTCTATCCTTGGGTTAAATCAATAATATTCCAATTATGCTAACTAGTTAGCTAACAATTTAGGTAAATCACACCAAAAAAATTCATAAATTTATTCATAAATATGCTCTCAAATGATCTCTTGAATGGTAAGTGTTAGTAATTTGACTTGTCAAGGCTAAATTACTACCCTCATTATATGAAACTTTCCCAAATTTGGTCACTAGCCTTTACAACTAGTCAAACTAGTGAATTCTCACCTAAAAGGATAAATTTTTGTCAAAAATGTAAAAAAATGGTTTTAAAAGGGAATTAACTATTTCAAAATACTTTTAAATATGTTCAAGAACATTAAAATTACCTTTTCCTAAAGTTTCAAATCTTGAAAAGGTGATTTAATATTCTTTTTAAGCCAAAAACCCCATCCTTTCCCCCACACATGCAACATTTCCATATTTGAAACATGATAAATATTGAAAAAAGTCTAATTTTTCATGTATTGGCATGTAATCCTTGTCAACTCTTCTTTTTCAAGTGGTGGAGACCTGAGTTGGATTTTAGAAGCCAAAATAAGGCTTATTTCTCTCATTTCTCAAGTAAGAGTATGAATTATGTATGGATTCTATACATACAGGGCATGGAAAATAAATATCAATAATTGAAAAAATTCATCAAGAATTATATGGCAATTGATGGCCATTCAAGCCCTAAACCAGTCTCCTCCTTCTAATTGACAATTTTGCACAAAAGGACCTGCTTGCAGCTTTTCTGATGGTATGGACTGATGGAGGAGAGTACATATATAAATTTTGGGATGAAGAAACTAGATTCAAAGAGATTATTAATTGATGAAGTGTTTTTTCAATTGGATTCTCCATGCTCATGAACCTTCCAGTTGAAATCAGATAATTTTATACAGCCCTATAACCAGAAAGGCAACCAATTTTCTTCATTTTCTCTTCATCAGGGCATCATTTCAAGAAAATTCCAATTGGTGAAACTTATTAAGGATACAACATACCATCTCATGTATTTTTTTAGGTATTTTTCACATGTTTAGTATTCAAACAAAGGAGATTTATTAGGAGTCCATTTCTATTGTTTATGAGTTTCAAAGGTGAATTGTACGGTCAAGAGGAGAGATGGATACTTCAAGTTTTCAATCAAGTTTGTTTGTAGGGTCCTCCATCATGTTTATCATGGTTTTCAACTAGAATTATTAGATATTCTCTAGTATTCATAGCAAGAATCCTATTTCCATGCTCTCAAAGTGCCTAAAAGAGCATGTTTAGCATAATTTAAGGAAACTTTACATATATTGAGGTTTTTTGCATTGTCCTAGGTTCCAATTTCATATTCTTACCTTCCTCATATGGCCTCTAAATTGGTCTATTAGGTAGTTTATGGTTTGTGTTTACATATAATTTTCATCTTGGCCTTTATCATGTTCCTTCATCTTCCTTTCCCACCTCCATTTCATGCATGCCATCTCACTACCAAACATAGCCATTTCCCATTATTTTCAAGATTTTTGTTCACCCTCCATCTTGTTTTCATACACCACTTTTCCATTCATAGTCATACCAAATACCACTCTTACACCACCTCCATTCCATGTTACCATCAAGAAAGCAAGAGATGGAGGTCACCATCAAAACATGGACAAGAAGATATATGCCAATGGAGCATCATGAACAGTAAACAAGATGATGACCTATAGTCATGATAGTAGTAGATGTCAAGGCTTTTGGAAGAGCAAGAGATACCTTTGAAGGTTTTCTATTCAAATTATCTCCTCAAACCAAATGGTTGAAAGATAGGAATATGTTCATAAATGATGATCTTCCTCAAGGTCAGTTTCAGTCAAATCCATACAATACATTTATAACATAGTCATTTGATAGTGTGGGAATTAAATAATTATTGTGTAACTCATTATTATATAATTATGGGGTCAATGAGGTGGATTTAACAAAGGTATTGATCTTGTTAATAGCTTCAAGCACATGAATTTAAGTTTTTTCAAGGGAAGTCTCAATGCCATGATGACCTACAACCATCAATAGAAGAAAATATAACCAACTATAGTTTACCCATAGTTAATGAGGGTGTTGGTCACTCAAAGGAATTATCAAAGTATATTAAGGATATAAAAAGCATAATCAAGTACATCAGACATGTACGAAACATTACTATCTAAAAACTTTAAAAACATGATTTGAGTGTCATAGTGTTATCAATAGCATATGGTATTAATTCTAAGGTGATGTGAAGGCTTCAAAAACATCATGGGTGATTTTTTTCCTCTTAAATACCTCATTTTTTTAGTATCCACCACCAACAGTATACACTCAGTCATGGGAAGGCCTAATTGCCTTATTTTAGGGTTAAAGCATGTTAAAAAGAAGAGGAGAGGATTCTTTAAAGAATTGTAAGGGTATTTTGAGATAATTTAAGATGATTTTGATCTATATAACATCTAAAAAACATGAAATAACCTATTAAAAACATGAAAATACAATCAAGTATGACACAGTCCATGCAAAAAGGGTATTTTTGGAGGAAATTTGAGGTTTATATCATCTACAGGAAGATTTAAACCACAAAATTTGGTGTGTAACATAATGAGTTGATAAATAATCCATAAATTTTTTAATTCCATTATACAAGTGAAATTTCTCTCTATTTGGTCACAATCATCAGCATGTCTATTTGAGGTCACCAATTGGAGCAGGCAGTGTTTGTAAGTACCACAGAGGTTGTTAAGCCTAGGTGAGAGTTTGAAAATAATGGGATGATGATTTTAAATCATAATAATACATTTTGAGAGCTTAAAAACTCGAATATATATGTCAACCATGCTCATATAAGTTATTTCAAGTAAACAAGCATATAAGCCAAAAAAGTATTTTTGACTTTTGATCAAGAATTTAATTTTAGAGTGTTTTGATAGAATTTTACATACCCCATAATTATTTTTTTAGGAATCAATAGGTATGGGAAGAGTAATTTTCATCTTGGTGAATAATTTTAGTTTCTGTAGTTCTAAACACCCTTTCAAGCCACTTGTTTTGATGCTCATATATTTTACCACATGAAGAGTTTATTTGAAAAATATTAGTATGTTTTGAAGACCCATATGTAATAATAATTCATGAATAATTAATTTTGGTTTAGATGATGCATTTTATGAATAATCGCTAAGATTGTAGGTAGCCTAGAATGAAAGCAAAACCCTATAGGCAAAATTCCTCCACATGATAACTTTGTACATCCTTTGCATGGGAACCAAATATTTTAAAGGGTGTTATGGGGTCAATATGATACACATATATTTTAATGGTTTTATATTTGGAGGTCTATACTTCATGAATCATCATTTTAAAGATTCAACTTTAAAACCCTCTTAAACCCTTAAAAAACTAGTTTTACAAAAAGTTGATTTTATTACCATAAAATCACCATGAATCAATCTAAAAAATATTAAAACATAAATAAAAATCTAAGAGGATTCCATAAATTCCAATTTTATGTATTTATCTATAGGTATTAGGGAAGAAATCATGTTTTTGGTGGAAAAAAGCATGGAAAATGAGGTACAAGGTGATATACATGAAACCAATTCATGAAGATGGAAGCTTGAGACTTTTTATTCATCCTCAAATATTTATTTGGTCACAAATTTTATTGAAATTACCCCTATTATATCAATAAAAATGGCTAGTCTATAGGAAAATGGGGCAAAGTGGGCCTAGTCAACCTTGTTGATTAAATAGCGAGAGTTTTCTCATCAAAATCACATATCTTGTGATGAGAAAAGTTGTTCCAATTTTAATACCATTTTTTTAGGTTTGATGGTGTCTTTTTTTAGATTTCATTGATTCCAAGTACACATATATGATATTATGCTTATTTGGCCTAATAGGCTTAATAGGTCAAATAGTCAAGTTTGAATTTGGCATTGGATGGCTATCAAAAGGAGCTTACATGGAGTTTCCATGCTAAATATATGATATTAACATGGATTTTTATGCACATTTTCATCCTTCAAGTGACATTTCATTCAAGGAGGAGCTTAGTGGAGTAAATTGGTCTTACACTTCAGTTGACTAGTTAGCCAAGATCATGCATCTATCCTTGATTATCATGCAAAGAAAGGATTTCAAGTATTTCCAACTCAGCTTCAAGATTGAGTTAAGGCATCCAAGTTGGTGTATCATCATGCAAGGAAGGATATTTATTTATAAAAATGGGCCCACCACTTTTCCAACATTAATTAAGAGCTTTATGCAAGACACAAAAACCAAAAAATACTATTCAAGACTTTGTTATCATTTTTAAAATTTGAAATTAGACTTGAGTTCATATAGAGTTAACCTCCTCTTCTCTTGTTCAAATCCAATCTCTTGGATATTCTATGATTTTGATATATATGCAAGATTTTTAGCCATTTTTCAAGATCCATCCTATTGACCAAATTTGACTTTTAGGTCAAATTAGGGTACCCCTAGGTAAAAAATTGACTTTTGATTATTATATGGGTCTAATATAGATGTCACAAGGTGTTTTATAGGCTAATTGATGTCATTTAATATTTTACAAGCCTTGGTATTTAGTTATTTTATTCCCTTTAGTTATTTTGAGTAATTTTGAGGTAAAAAATTCCCCTTTGATCTAGGATGGAGTTCTCATCTCAAGTTAGTGTTTGAATTAGCTTGTTCAGTTTAGTG
Source organism: Torreya grandis (assembly GCA_037957365.1). Lineage (NCBI taxonomy): Eukaryota > Viridiplantae > Streptophyta > Pinopsida > Cupressales > Taxaceae > Torreya > Torreya grandis. Next base: position 1,888,450 of record JARHVA010002184.1, read on the forward strand.
TGTGTGTTCCATAAGTGCTCATGAAGCACCTGTTTGTTGTCTTTTTTTGTGTGTTTGATTGATTTGAGTGGTTGAGGTAATTAGTGGTCTTGTTTGATGTTCAATGGTCAAAGGTTTCCTTATCTCATACTTTAGATGACTCTTAAGCCTAATGGATTGATAAGGCTACTAGTCTAGTTAGCATAGTAGGCATGCTACCCCTATGAGTCACCAATTTTTTGATCGAATTTGACTTTTAGGTCAAATTTGGGTCCCCATAGGTAAAAAATTGACTTTTAGTTGTTATATGGGTCTAATATAGATGTCAAAAGGTGTTTTATAGGCTAATTAATGCCATTTAATGTTGTACTAGCCTTGGTCTTTAGTTATTTTAGTTCCTTTAGTCATTTTGGGTCATTTTGAGGTAAAAAATGGTGAATTTAATGAGTTTTATATATTTATTGGGAAGTGTGAAGGTTTCAATATATGATTTAATGTACCATGTGTCCTAATATGTCTTAAGTAATTGAAACCAACTGAAAAGTGGTAGGTTCCTTAGAAAAAGGTAGTTTTCTTGAGGAAAAGAAGTTTGGAACTTGTATAGTTCTTTGGGAAGTGTGCCACATGTGAAAGGATAATTTTATGTCTCATCATCTTCCCCAAGCTTATTTACACATTTTGTTTGCTCTGAAAGTGACATTTTTTCCCAATACCATTCTACTCCTTTTTTAGTCCTCTTGGCAAGTGAAGTGACCTTTAGGTTTGTGCTTAGTAGAGATAGCTCAAGAAGTTTAAACTCAAACACCTTTGGGATGTTGTAGTATAATTATATACATTTATTTAAATATATTAATTTTTAATAATGGCTCCATGTGCTTCATGAAACATCCTCATGAAGTTGAATATACTTTTCTACTTACAAATCTATGTACCCTATGGGTTTTGATCAATTATGGTCAAATCCTTATGAACCAATTATTGAGTTTGATTACATATTATTTAGACATAATAATTAGATGATTAACATTATTGGTTTCAATTTTTATGAATATTTTATATTGTAATCATTTTAAGTTGCAAAAGGAAGCATCATTCTATGTTACAGGTAGATTTTTCTCTATTTGCAGACTCTTCATGTTTTGATCATGATTCCAAGGTTTTGATGACTTTTTTCCCATGTCTTAATTTTTTCATATGTCCCATAATCTTTCAAATTCATTCTTAAAATCATTTGCGATGAATTTGGAAGCTATTTGCAACATTCATAGGCAGGCAACCATTAGTGAGTAGATACAGGGGCTTTGAAGGAAGCTTCCACATTAATAAGAGGGATTTGAAGTTAGTTTAAAATGATTTTAAATATTTAAAATGTATTTGGAGGTATGAAATTTGTTTAAAACTCTTTAGATATCCAAATGTAATGCTTATTTCCTACATTCATTTTTGTTGCCTGCATCCCAAAATTACCACCTATAGGTGGTCTTGATAGAAGATTGAAAGGTTATTATGGAGTACTGAAATATGATATGAAATTATATTTAAATTCCTAACATTAAGTGAGACCATAAATGAATTTGGAAACCATCTCTAAGGAATTAAAGACTATTTTAGGCCCACTTTCCCTAAAATGATAAAATGGAGGTCTCAAGTGTTTTATTGGTGTTTCAGAATAGAGATGCAAAGGAATTTGAAGAATATATTTAAATTAGTTTTATAACCTATAAAAAGGATAAATAATATTAAAAATATGGAAGGAAATAGTTTATTGGGGGATATAATTTTGATAGCCTAAAGTGGCTTATACGAATACTAGATTCGGGTAGTCTGATCTACAGTTCTGAGTCAAAAGGAGAATTTTGTCACCCAAAGATGCAACTTTACCTTGAAAAATGGTTTAATTTACCATTTTTTACCTAAAGGATCATCAATAATGGATGAAATGTGGTTTTTTGTCCCTTATTCACACCTATAGTTCGTACAAGTTACCTAGACACACACCTACAATAGGGTATACTAATAATGAGTTGACATGAGTGTTTAGGTGTTGTTTAGGTCACTCAAGTTTAATTTAAGTTTAAATATATGTTATATTATCTTATGGTATTAAAATTTAAGTATTTTCACATCATGACTAGGTTTCAATGAGTGAAAGCACCTACAAGCAGGGTTCTAAGAGCAAGTCACAATTTGAACCAGGTAGAGAACAAAAATAGTGCTTTGATAAGGGTATATGCCTACACAATATGAGATGAATGAATAAAAAAAAACTAAGTGAATATAAATTTTTTATAAATATAATTATATCACATTTTTAGAATCAATGTGTACTATTAAACTCTTATTCTCCAAAACATAGTTGACTGTGTTGACTATCACAAACAGTGAGCTAAGGAAGAAGCATTCTTTGGTGATTGGTATGTTCCAAGCTATTCAATGGGTAAAAGTAAATGAATATGATCATGGAATATATAATAATAAGATTTTTTAATAAAATTTTTAACCTAAAACATGCATAAACACCTATAGGTAAGTTTCCCAACAACAACATAGTTAGGCAAGTTATGCAGACAATAGGTTAGTTTTAGTGTTTTAGTAGTGTTTTGAGGTACCCAAGGTGAATGTAGTAATATAATGGTGTGAGGAGTTTATATTAATATTATTAAAGGTTTCAAAAGTACAATACATTCTTAAAAACCTATATGTAGGGTCCTAGTGATTTCAACATAATCATTTACCTATGATTGATCTTATGAGCAACCCAACCCCAATCTGTGAAGAACATGAAAGGAAATCGAAAGATTAATTTGGAAAGGATTAAGATAAGTTAATTTAAATTTTTTAAAACTAAAACATTATAATAACCTACAAGAACACTCTAAGAATAAAAAAACATAGTCTACCTGCTAAAGGAAACCCTGCACATAGTTTTCTCAACAAATCTATTTTAGTTTTTTATGTATTTGAAAGGGCAAAGGGTGTCACCAAGGGATGAAATTTAATAAGGTAATAAAAAATTAAATAAGGACTTAAAATACTCATATATCTTGATAAATTAGGGTAATTACCCCCTATTTTGTCTCAAAAAGGGAGTACTTCTCCTCATGCACAAACTGATAGTTTTAAGAGAATAAGATATACATATGAATCCAGAAGATGTAGGGACATTGAAAGAGGATTTGGAAAGATGAGGGAAACAAATATAAATTATGGAAAACAATAATATATGAGTATAACTCAATATAATAACTCAAACGACAAGGGTTGTATTCATGACTCATGAGGCATGGTTATGCCCAAAGGCTAAACAAGGGGTCAGTTTCAATTCTAGTTTTAAGAGATCTTTATAATGAATTATATAATTTTTATTAGGTAAATATAGATGTGTTTTAACTATTATAATGTATTAAATACATCAAAAAGTTCATTATGAGTAAAGTTTGTAGGTAGGCTTATTGGGCATGGTTAGACCTAGTGTCCAAATGAAGAGTCACTTACACTTTCAGCTCTTAGTGAGCCTTCCAACTAATTTGAGCATGTTTTTGGGGTCAATAAAAAGGTGAAAAAACTTTTGGAAGGTAGAGAAAATGAAAATAAGCCATTTTTAGGCTCAAGACAATCCCAAACCTACAAGAAATAAGAAAATAGGCTCGATAGGTCAAGTTCAAATGCTCACATATTTTTGGAGGATTTGAATGGGATATAGAGGAGTTTAGAGATGTTATAAAAGGTATTTTAATATGAATTTTTGGAATTGGTTGGAAACTACAATGTTAGTTTTTTATGAATGAAACTTAAGAGGTCAAATAAGTCTAAAACCCTTTAAACCCCTTGCAAGTGACCAATTTATGAAAATGGAGTTAGAAAGATGAGAAAATGGAATATTTTGCTCATGAAACCTATTGTAAGTTTTATAGGACTCACTCAATCTCCCTTCCATGTTTTTTATCTATAAAAACTTGTATAGATGGGGTAGAAATAGGTTTTTCTTGATAATTTTATGCATTTTTTAGTCTACAAGAGGATTCTAGAGATGAAAACAACTTTAGATAGAATATTTATACTTTTTATAAATCTTTATGGTCATTTAATTCCAAGGAAAAACTTATAAGTGTCCATAATAGGTGCTTCATCTCAGCTAGTCAAAATTGGCCTAGTGGACAAGCTAGTGAGAAGGGTGAAAAACTTTAAGTGAGATAATTTTAAGGTGTCCATGATGATTCTAAGGCCATGAAGGGTCTTGAAAAGTATCATCTACTTCCTCCCATGAATTTTCAAGAGTATCTGATGCCAATTTTGAGGACAAGTGTGTAAGGTGCATGGAGGAAGGTTTTTCTGAACTCCAAATGATGGTAGCTCCTTTCTAGATGATTTCAGAGGACCAAGCCTAAAAAAAATGCATGGAAAGTTATGCTTAAACCTCTTACCAGTTTTTTAAATCATTATAACTAGTCTTAGTTATTTATGAGGAATTTAAACAATGCTAATCATGAAGGTAGTTTTCTAAGCTAGAATGAGGAGTTTTATGCCACTTTACAAGAGTTTGATGACTTGTATGCACACTTGGGATTCCTAAGCTTACATGGTTCATCCCATATCCTCTTTTCATGCACAATTAATTGATTTTATTAGCTTTACAAGTGTCCTTGTGACCCTTGGACTTCTCTCTTCTTCTCTCTCTCTCAAGTTTTATAAGAGCTAGCCATTTTGGCCATTGTAATCTATACTCCACCTGATTATGGTGAATCCCTACTTATTTTCATACCTTTTGATCAATAATAATAATAATTTTTATCTCTTCCATGAATATTTTTAGTTTTTTCATATGGAATGTTTTATTTTGCATAAGTGATAACTCTTATTTCCTTTGCATGATTGTTTCATTCTATCATCTATTTGTTGTTGGAAATCTTCTTCTTATAAGGCATGTGAAGTGTTTTAGGAAATGTCAAGGATTGAGTGAGTTATTATTTTTATTATTTCCATTTAAGGCCTCTTTTTTAGTCCTCTTATCTTTTCACATTCATCCATAGCCTCACAATGTAATATTGATGTGAAAAGATGAAGATTGAAGAAGTGTATGTTCAGTTTGTCCCTTGATTTCAAGTATAACATGCATATGGTTGGAAGTCATCAGTATATTTGGTGTATCACCTCCCTTGGGATAGTTTGTTTTTATTTATCTCTCTCCCTTTTCACCCCAAATTTTAGTTTTAGTTGCAAACTAAAGTGGTACATCAAGATAGCTATCCCTATATAGAGATTCCCCTAATTCCTTAGGCTAATGACAAGCCTAGAGGTGTTTCTATTATGCCACTTGGATGAGGAGAGATTTTTCATCTCCTAAAAGGGTGTAAATCCAAGTGACAACATATCCCTCTCTTGGAAAGATCAAAATTTTCCAAGATTGAGTTTTTTAGCCTTTTTAAATAAATAAAATGACTGTTTCAAATTTCATTATGCTGGTATAATTGATTTGCATGTGTAGTAGAGATTTCTCCCTTGTCAAGTCATGATTCTTACCAAGTTACTAGTTTTTCAGATTATGTAGGTCATGTTTAGTGTTTGATGTCTTTTCACTTAGCTAATAGTGGATATAAGTGGCTGATTAGTACCTTGAATTAGGCCTATTCCATCATTTCCCTCAGGCTTTGATCACCAAAGAAAACCTCTTCATAAAATACTGATGCATAGGAGATATTTGGAGTTATAGATTTAGTCTTTACTTATCTAATTAGTGTTTTAAGATCTCAAATATAGTGTATGAACTAGTAATATAGGTGTATCACCAATAGTAAAGTAGGATTTCCCTTTCAATTTCCTTCTTCCCCTTTTCATCCCAACAATCAATAGTTTAGTAAGTAGTGCAAAGTGATACATCAGAGGAGCTAGCCTCACCAAAATCTAGACGTCTAGTCTGAGTTCATGTGTCCTAAACCTTAGATCATTCTAATGATAGTCTAGGTGTGAAGGTTTTAGAGCCAAATCTATCAAACCTTCAAGCAAGGTGCTAGCTAGGTTGCTAACAATTTTAGCATGCTTGATGGGACATGAATTCAACTATTAGAGTATAAGTTTGCAGCACATTCATCTTCAAAGCTAGTTTATAGTACTCTTATGGCCCTTATCTTAAGGTAAAAGGTACATTGTTGTTCATAATCTTAATTTTCATGATTTTCTAGGCCATGGTAGCCTATATAAAATAGTTTTGTCATTCTTCTCCTTACCAACAATTTTAGTATGATCCTTATGACTCATATCAATTCTATCATGAGCTATATCAACCATATGATGAGTATATAAAGCCTTATAAATAGTATGAAATATCATACCAGTCCTATAACCACTCTCATGAGTATTTTATCCTCCTAATTAGCCTAGTTAAGTCCCAAATCAATCCATCTCAAGTTTCAAGAAAACTTTGTTTGGCTATGAGAAAGAGATGATAAGTATAGACACTAGAAAGAGCTATGGTGAGGATATTTCCAAGTATGAAATTTAGAGTATGAGAGTAAATTTATAGTGGGATAAAAAGGTATGTGAAACTTTCATAAGGCAAGGTCACTCAAAGTCTAGTTTTGATATTTTAGACATTGGTGGTTAATAATAATATTTGAAGAGAGGTTAGAGGTTTATGAGAAACCCTAGGGTCATCATAATCAACAATATGCTCCCATAGAGCTGCCCTTTTCCATTTATAATGAGAAAACTAATCTTTATCATAGCCCTCAAGATTCAAACCAAACCTTGCCTAGCTTTCCTACCTGGAAGTCTATCCAAGAGAGGTCTCAAAATGTTTTAAAAAGTATGTTATGAAAAGTCTAATTTTCAGGTTGCACATCAGATCATACAAGAGCCTACATATTCAAGTTTGTAAGAATAAATCTCCAGTGATTTAGTTCATGATTTTAAGGCTAATCTAGCTAGGAAAATCAAGCTTACAAATCAACATCTCCAATATTTAATGGTAGATGTAAAGTCAACACCATAGAAGATTCCTTCTTTCACATCCATGTTTGACACAAGTCTAGTTTAAGAAGTTTCTAAACCCAAGTTGATGACTTGGAATTAGGTACAATAGTCCATATAAAAATAAGAATATTCAAGCATGCTTCAAGATGCTAAGTTCAAGAGCAAACCAGAGATCATTCATCCTCCACTCATTTCTCCTTAGAAGCCAAAACATTTTCCTTTATGGAAATCAATTAAAGAAATAGTGTATTAGGGAGAGGAGGTGATAGTTGTTCAGTTTTAGTAGCCTCAAGAGAAAAATTAGGTATCTATGGCACAACTATTAGATCTTTCTCATCTTATTTAGTAATTTTAGGGATCTATTGTGACTATCCTAGAGAAGGAACCCATCCTTTTTAAATCAAATGATGAAGTTGCAATTGATGTAGATGAAGATGAAAGAGTTTTGATTGAACATAATGATGACATAATCATAGATACACTCAATTTAAATGAAGAGATTGATCCAATCATACAAGTTATACAAGAAATTGATGAAGTCAAAAAAGTTGTTATTGTGATTTAAGATCAGTTGAGAGTAGATGATGAAATTCAAGAGGAAGACACTCTAATTGTTCAACTTGAAGGTGTTTTCCATGAACTAATTAATCCAAAAATAGCTTCCACCCATCATGAAGAGAAGACACTTGAAGAAGATGAGATCCTTGAAGAAGATGAGATGTCATTCTCTATAGAAGATGAAGATGAAGAAAGTGCAATAGATCAAGAACCTTCATAAGACTCCATCCAAAAGGTAGAAATATGTGATAGAAATGTTTCAAATGGTAAGAATACTAATAAATTTCATGTCCTTTTAGTTGATCATGATGAAGAAGCCTTTTGGGATGACTTGGAGAGTTTTTGTGCAAAGTTTGATAATCCATCTCCACCTCATATAGAGATTCAAGAATGTTATATAATAATTACTATTTTAGTTGTTCATCAGAAATAAATTAAATAATTAGAGCCAATTCTAAATACTTATCAAGAATATGAAGATTTGACAAAGTACTATCTCAAATGGAGCCTAATGAAGACATCAATCCAAGTATACTAGCTGAATTGCCAATACAATCATTGAATGAAAATGTGTCAAATCATAATCATGCTATGAATGAGGCAAAGTTAGCATTATTTATACAAGAAAAAAGAATATGGGAGGAAGATGATTGGATATTGGATCCATATCTTCAATCCATGTACCTAATAATAGAATTTGGAGGTCCAACTACATCATCAAGAAGACATGAATATCCATGTTCTCTTATCTGTAAGAAGATGCCACCAAGAGATAGAAAACATGTTATAAAGTTTTATGGTGCATCAAATAACTTTCCATTTGATCCTGGAGGAAAGCATCTTACTTTAGGTTAGTTTTTCTAGGTTTACTTTATGTTAATAAGAATTTATCATAAGAATAAATTTACTTCCCTTTCATTATTTCCTTATTTTCCTTAGATGAGTTGTCATTGATTTCTTGTTTAGTTTTTTTTCCTTTGGTCTTATTTTGTCACAATCGAAAAGGTATTACAAAACTCAAAAGAGTTTGTTTCTTAGTTAAGAAAGTCATTGAATCAAAGTTGTTATGTCTCAGCTTGCCATTATCACATGAAAACCAATGAGTTTTTTTTACCAGCAAGCTGGTCAACCCTTGAGAGTTACCAAAATTGCTAGTAATTTAACTTATCAAGGCCAAATTACTACCCCCATCATATGAAACTTTCCAAAATCTAGTCAATAGCCTTTACATCTAGTCAAACTGGTGAATTGTAGCTTAAAAGGATATATTTTGGTAAAAAAATGTCAAAAATGGTTTTAAAAAGTAATTAATTATTTCAAAATGCTTTTGAATATGTTAAAGAACATTAAATTACCTTTTCCTAAAGTTTCAAATCTTGAAAAGGTGATTTAATATGATTTTTAAACCAAAAAGACCCCTCTTTTCCCCCAGACATGCTGCATTTTCATATTTTAGACATGATAAAGGTTGAAAAAAGTCTAATTTTGCATGTATTAGCACAATCCTTCTCAACTCTTCTTTTTCAAGTGGTGGAGACTTGAATTGGATTTTAAAAGCCAAAATAAGGCTTATTTCTCTCATTTCTCAAGCAAGAGTATGGATTCTATGAATATTTCATACATACATGGAATGGAAAATTAATATCAAGACTTTAAAATGATTCATCAAGAATTCTATGGCAATTGATGGCCATTCAGGCCCTAAACTAGTCTCCTCCTTCTAATTGATAATTTTGCACAAAAGGATCTGCTTGCAGGTTTTTTGATGGTACAGACTGATGGAGGAGAGTACATATATAAATTTTGGGATGAATAACCTAGATTAAAATGGATTCATGATGAATTAAGTGGTTCTTCAATTGGATTCTCTAGGCTCATTAACCATCCAGTTGAAATTAGATAATTTTATACAACCCTGCAACCAAAAAGGCAACCAATTTTCTTCATTTTCTCTTCACCATGACATCATTTCAAGAAAATTCTAGTTGGTGAAGACTCTTAGGGATATAAAATACCTTATCATGGCTTTATTTAGGTCATTTTCACATGTTTAATGGTCAAACAAAGGAGCTTTATCAGGAGTCAATTTCTACAATTTATGAGTTTCAAATGTGAATTATACAGTCAAGAGGAGAAATGGATACGTCAAGTTTTCAAGAAAGTTTGTTTACAGGGTCCTCCATCATGTTTTTCATGGTTTTAAATCATAATTATCAGAGATTCTCCAATATTGATAGCAATAATCCTATTTCCATGCTCTCAAAGTGCCCAAAAAAGCCTGTTTAGCATAGTTTAAGGAAAATTTGCATATATTGAGGTTTTTTGCATTGTCCTCAATTTTAATTTCATATTCTTAGATTCCTCATATTGCCTCCAAACTAGTATATCAAGTATAAGATAGTTTTTGTTTGCATACAATTCTTCATCTTGGCCTTTGTCATGCTCCTTCATCTTCCTTTCCCACCTTCATTTCATCCACCCCATCTCACTACCATATATAGCCATTTGCTATTATTTTCAATGTTTTTTTCCACCCTTTATCTTTTTTTCATCCACCACTTCTCCATTTATAGTCATACCACCATTCCACCACCTCCATTACATGTTACCATCAAGAAAGCAAGAGATGGAGGTCACCATCAAAACATGGACAAGAAGATATATGCTAATGGAACATCATGAACAGTCAAGAAGATGATTGACTACAACCATGATAGAAGTAGATGTTAGGGATTTTGGACAAGAAATAGATACCTTTTAAGGTTTTATATTCAAATTATCTCCTCAAACCAAACGGTTGAAAGACATGAATATGTTCATAAATGATGACCTTCCTCAAGGTCAATTTTAGTCAAATCCATACAATACAGTCATAACATAGTCATTTGATAGTGGGGGAATTGCATAATTCTTATTTAACTCATTATGATATAAGTATGGGGTCAATGAGGTGGATTTAACAAAGGTATTGATCTTGTTAATAACTTTAAGAGCATGAATTTAAGTTTTTTCAAGGGAAGTCTCAATGCCATGATGACCTACAACCATCAATAGAAGAACCTATAACCAAATACAATTTACCCATAGTTAATGAGGGTGTTGGTCACTCAAGTGACTTATCAAAGTATATGAAGGATCTAAAAAACACAGTTAATTACATCAGACATGTATGAAATATTACTATCCAAAAGATTTTAAACCATGGTTTGAGAGTCATACTATTATCAATAGCATATGGTAATAATTATCAGGTGATATCAAGGCTTCCAAAACACCATGGGTGATTATTTTCCTCTCAAATACCTCCTTTTTTCAATATCCACCAATAACAACATATACTTAGTCATGGGAAGGCCTAATTGCCTTGTTTCAGGGTCAAAGCATGGTAGAAAGAAGAGGAAAGGATATTTTCAATAATTTTAAGGGTATTTTGAGCTAATTTAATACGATTTTGATCTAGATAACATTTAAACACAATGAAATCACCTCCAAAAAAACATGAAAATACAGTCAAGTATGACATAGTCCATGCAAAAGGGGCATTTTCTTAGCAAATTTGAGGTTTATGGCATATATAGGAGGATTTAAGACCTAAAATTTTGTTTTTAGCATAATAATGAGTTGATAAATCATAAATAAATTTTTAATTCCATTGGACAAGTGGAAGTGCTTGTTGTTTTATCACAGTCATCAGCATGTCTATTTCAGGTCACCATTGGAGAAGATAGTGTTTTGAAGTGCCACAGAGGTTTCTAAGCCCAAGTGAGAGTTTTAAAAACATGGGATTATGATTTTACATCATAATAATACATATAAATATTGTAAAACCTCTAATATATATGTCGACCATGCTCATACAAGTTATTTCAAGCAAGCAAACATATAGGACAAAAACATATTTTTTGACTTTTTGAGAAAGAAGATACTTTTAGATTGTTTTTATAGAATGTTATAGAATAAATAATTATTTTTTATTGAATTTATAGGTATTTGAATATTCATTTTCATCCCAGTGAAGAATTTCAATTTCTATAATTCTAGACACCCTTCTGAGCCACCTGTTCAGATGCTCGTATCTTTTACCACATGAAGAGTTTGGAAAAAAAATATTAGTATGTATTGAAGACCCATATTAAATCATAATAAATGAAAAATTGAGTTCAATTGAGAGGTTTTTCTTTATTCACAATCGCTAAGAGCATAGGCAGCCCATAATGCAAGCAAAACCCTATAGGTAGTTTTCCTCCACGTGATAACTTTGCACATATTTTACATGGGAACCAAATATTTTGAGGGGTGTTAGGGGGTAAATTTTATACACATAAATTTAAATTGTTTTGTATTTTGATGTTTTTATTTCATGAATCATCATTTTGAATATTTAGCTTTAAAACCCTCCTAAACCCTTAAAAAACCAATTTTGCCAAAATTTGATTTTATTGCCTTCAAATCACCATGGAAAAATTTTAAACCTCTTAAAATATCAATTAAACATTGATAATATTTGATAAATGCCAATTTTATGTATGGATCTCTATGGATCAGGGTATAAATCATGTTTTTATGGAAAAAACATGAAAAATGAGGTACAAGGTGATTTACATGAAACCAATTCATGGAAATTGAAGCCTGAGACTTGTTATTCATCCTAAAATATTAAATTTTTTATGAATATTCTTGAAATTTCCCCTACTAGCTCAATCAAAATGGCCAGTCTATAGGAAAATGGGGCAAAGTGGGCCTAGACAACCCTGTTGATTGAATGATGAGTGTTTTCTTATCAAAATCACATATCTTGTGATGATAAAAGTTGTTACATGTCTAATACCATTGTTTTTTAGGTTTCATGGTGTATGTTTTTAGGTTCTATGGAGTCCAAGTGCATAGATAGGCTATTAGGCTTATTTGGCATAATAGGCCTAATTGGTCAAATAGTTAAGTTTGAATTTGGCATTGGATGGCTATCAAAAGGAGCTTATATGGAGTTTCCACATTTCATATATAATCTTAACATGGATTTTCATGAATATTTTCATCCTTCAAGTGTCATTTCATTCAATAATGAGCTTAGTGGAATAAACTGGTCATGCACTTCAATTGACTAGTTTGCTAAGATCATGCATCTATCCTTGGTTATCATGAAAAGAAGGGATTTTAGATACTTCCAACTCAACTTCAAGATTGAGTTAAGGCATCCAATTTGGTTTATAATCATATAATTAAGTCTCTTAACTTGTCAAAATAGGCCCACCACTTTTCCAATGCCAATGAAGAGCTTCATGTAAGACAAGCAGACAAAATAATATTAATTCAAGACTTTTTTATCATTTTTAAAATTCAAATTAGACTGGAGTTCATATGGTGTTGACCTCCTCTTCTCTTTTTTAATTCCAATATCTTGGATATTCTATGATTTTGCTATATATGTAGGCTTTTTAGCCATTTTTCAAGATCCATCCCTCTCTTAGGAAGACCAAACTTTGTCAAGATTGATTTTTGTAACATTTTTAGATAAATAAAATGACTATTTTAGATTTAATTATTCTAGTATAGTGTATTTATATTATTTTATTTGCATATGTGGTAAATATTACTCCCTTGTCAAGTCATGATTCTTACCTAGTCACTATTTTTTAAGATTATGCAGGTCATGTTCAATGTTTGATGTCTTTTGGTTGAGCTTATAATAGATATAAATGGCTAGTTAGTGCCTTGAATTAGACTTATTACATCATTTACCTCAATATTTGATCACCAGATAAAACCTCTTCATAAAATATTGATGCATAGGAGATATTTGAAGTTGTAGATTCAGTCTTTACTTGTCTAATTAGTGTTTTAAGAGCTCAAATAGAGTGGATGAACCAAAAATATAGGTGTATCACCAATAGTAAAGTAGAATATCCATTTTAGTTTCGAACTTCCCCTTTTTATCCCAATAATCAATTATTTAGTAAGCAGTGCAAAGTGATACATCAGAGGACCTAGCCTTACCAAAATCTAGAGGTCTGATCTAAGTTCAGGTGTCCCACACCTCAGATCATTTCAATGTTAGTCTAGGTGTGAAGGTTTTAGATCCAAATTTATCAAACCTTTAATTAGGATGTTATTTGGGTTGCTAATAGTAAGACTAGTTTTTTTTATTCTTCTTCTACAAAATTACATATCTTCTAGTCTAACCATATCTCAATATCTCTCTACTTTGGTAACCAGCTTAACATAATTTTCTCTAAAAAGGAGCTCCATGCTGACCACATCATTTTTAATAGAGGTTCTTGAAGCATAAAAACATGCTAAGGACTAGGATAACTATGATATACTTTGTGTGCATAGCACAGTTTATTATATAAAGAGAGGAATTTGAATGATAGAAACATAAGAAGCAATAATTATCCTATATTATTAAAGAATTAAGAACAATCAGTATTACATAGAATAAAATAATGTATTTAGAATAGTTAGATAGAAAGTAACCAAAACATTACACACAAGAATGCACAAAAAGAACATAATAAGAAATCACACAGGTAACCATAACTAGAAAATCTCTATTGATCTCTTAAAAACTAGAACCCTCTTCTTCTTACAAATGAAAGTATATATAGATGCTTACAATATATGAATGTTCATATTATTCAAGTACTTGGCACCAAAATTGGAGTCTCTTTATATTCTATCCTATTACAAATCATGAAGATATGATAGAATAGACTTATAAATTGACAAAATGAGTGCATAATGCACAAATATTAGACAAATATCCTGCATAGATTTACAATTCATGTTCTTCTACCAATAAAGACTTGAAAAAAACTTAGAAAATAATAACTAATGGCATGAAAAATAACTAAGTTCATTTTAAACACCAAAGACAAAGTTTGTAAGTTTTATCCATGTTCAAATTTGGCTTTTTCCACCTTATGACCTATAATTTGTTTGAGGGTTTTCTTTCTTAGAAGCCCAAAAGTGAGTGAGAAAATAAGATTTTAGATTTAACTATTCGGTTTCCTATTTTTTTGTCTCAGAGTGATGAATGTTGATCCACATAAGGATCAATGTCAATCTATAGAGGTTGACATCAATTAGAATAGAGGGGTCAACATCAGTTGATAGAGATCTATATCGATTTCTACAAAAACATAGGAAAAACATTGGTTGATTTCACAAAAAGATAGTCAATGAAATGAGCTTAAAATCAACAATTATCACAAGATCTTATAATGAAATGGTCAGACAAACAATATTCAAGCTCTTAAACACATAATCAAAATCTTAAAACTTGAGAAAAATCCTCATGAATCACATTCCTATTGTGATCTATTCTTCACATAGGGGTCAACATCGATTCTAGTAGGATCAACGTCGGTCTCTATATAACCTGTGTATTGGTAAAAAATATAATTACATGAAAAACAAAGTTAAAACTCAAAATTTGAAGATTATTAAGAATTAATTAGAAAAACTAGATTTTCATATTAATCTCCTTGGTTGTATTGGATGCTCTTGGTCCCACTAGGTGTGCCATTTTTTATTATATGAATCCAAGATGGGAAGTTATTATAATGTTAGTTAAAGTAATATGCCTCAAATAAGCACACTAACACTTACACTCCTAACCTAGATACTTTGGAGAGATTAGTAACAAAAACTAAATAAAATCATAACAAAAACATAAAATATAATAACTCTTCTACCTTCCTTGGGAGCTCTAAATGGCTTTGTTGAGTGGCTTGTTCAACTTGTGCATCAAGAAGTCTTTGATATAGAGATTGTGTATCTCCTTCTCTCCTTAGCACCTTGTCTTGTGATATTTCTTGGATTAATATTTTGGTATTATAACACTATTGGTATGAGTCTTAGGGAGCAAATCTTGCATAATAACTCTATAATATCCAAAAAAATTTCATGAAGAGACATGGCCTTGTATTTATAGCCTTAGGAATTAACTCTCACCCAAGGTGATTCAAGGTTGAGTTTAGTCTTGTAATAGGTTCAAACTAAAACTATGTGAGTTAAAACTAACTATATTAGAGTTAAAAATCATCAAGTAATTAAGATTTACAATTACCAGGCATGAATCTTAAAATTAGATATTTTAGGATATTTTCAAAGAGCTTGACAATTCATAAAGGTAATGATGAAAGGCTAGGATATTTTGATTTTTGAATTTATTTTTTTAGATATCATTAATTTTTTATGGATAATTAAAATAGGATTTTAATCTTTTTTATCTTGTTAATTGATTTTGATTAGCCTTTTAGATCTTTCAAGATTTTATTTAGTGTGCAAGTACCCAACTTAATAGGACCATAGGCCAAATTGATAGGTATGATGTTGTAATGTGATTAGAGATGAATCCATGAGAGTTTATTATTTCATATGATAGAATACCCCAAATAGGGATACCATGATTCTGAGCTTTGATGAATGATGAGCAATTGAATTTTGGATGTTTAGTGATTCTTAGGCTTAATTTTCAATGGTTGGTATGAATCAATCTAAAGTTTGATTGAAATCTAGTTATGGTTTTAGGTATCTATAAATAGAGTATATATAGGAGGTAGTGGTTAGTATTTTATCATCATATTATGAATTCTATTCTTATTGAATTATTATGAAGTTTCCCCCTCTAAGTGGATCAGTCATAATATTCAAGTATTCTACTTTTTCACTAATTGTTTTGTGTGGATCTACTTATTATGATCTTAATTATACCATATATAAATCCATTATTATGAATCATCTAAGTAAATTCCTTACAAGTGGTATTAGTGTTGGGAAGGTTTTTACAAGGTAATTTTTTTCTTCTTCTTTGGATTTAGCATCCTGAGCACTAGAAGGTCAAAAAAACATAACTTGTGATTTGGGAGGAATTGATTTTTTTTGTCACTGCAGTTTTGTTTGCAAAGTTTTTTTACATAAAAATAAAAATAATTTCTAGCTAAAAAAAAGTATGGATTTTTTTTTTACCTTATACAAATTAGTAGTCATTTGATTCATATCTATGAGATGATCTCAATGATATATTCTAAAGGTACACTTTTTTGGGTTAAACATTTTCACCCCTATGTATAATAGAAGTAGTCATATTCATCTCATCAAGATGATCACAATGGTGTATTCCATTGGTACATTTTATTTTTGGGGTTGAATGTTAAACATTGTTCCTATTGTTGAAGTTTGGCATTGATGTTGTCATTGATGCCAAAGGTTCTTAATAAAGGTGTTCATGAGGTCATTAAAGAATGTTTTTGTTTGATAGCATCACTGAGAGGTATGAAATTTTTTGAGGAGCATGTAAGGAATGTGAGAAAGGTATAAGAGCATCAATAAGTTTTTTAAGGTCATTTATCAAGTTTCAAGTGCTTAAAAATCCTAGTTATGACACTAGTTATATCATGAAGAGACTTTAAGAGAAGGTATGAGCTTGGTGGTTTTATGAAATGAGTGAAAACATGCCTAAATGTATGTATAAGGTTGATTGATCTTGTATATGAAGCATTGGAAAACTCATATGAGTCTTAGGGTGAGCCTATAGGGGTAGGACCTACAAACCTAACATGCAACTAGACCACTTCTAGACCTTACTTGGCCTAATGAGGCATCATGATCTATTGTCAAGGGATATGAAGGATGTTTAAAATTGTTTGAGCATGTTATATTTTGTGTGATAATGTAAGTGAGGTGGAAAGAACATGGAAAGAGTCATAAAGGTCAATTTCAAGGCATAATATGATTTACAAGTCAAAGTCCAAGCAATCAAAGAGAGAGAGTATGGACTAATGGGGTATCAGGATCAATTTCCAAAAAAAATATAAGTATATTATCATATAAAAATGTATGATACAATGTTTCAAGAATGCTCACAAATTTTGAGGTCATGGTTTATAATAAAAGGCATGAAAAGTGATTTTGAGGTCTCTCGAGTGCACAAAATGAATGGTTCTCAACCTCAGAAGGACTTTCAAGTGTTCATTGACACATGTAACCTTTGCATGGGAACCTAATATATTAATGGTAGATGGGGAATGTTTTTAGATCAAATTTATAGACATTAGTTTTTGGAATGATAGGATAAGCTTTATGAATGATTGCTAATAGTGGAAGATAGTTTAAACCCTCAAAGAACCTTAATAGTGACATGATATGAAAGAAGTTGTTCTAAAGTGATCATAATGCATCAGTATGAATATTTAAGTGATTTGAGGTTGTATTAAACTCTTTCATCCACCTCAAAGGGTGATTGGTTTTTCAGGTGTGTGAGTAGACCATACATGAAAGTGCTAGTTTCTCAAAGATTTGCTATAGTAGTTAGATTTGACCAAGTCAAAGCTGCTAAATTTATGGAGAAAAAAGTTTTATACTTTTAATTTGTTTCAATTATTATTTCTAGATATTTTATGTCTCTTAAGGGTTATAAATTAGTCATCCAAATTGACCAGTTGCTAATAGACCTAATGGTGAAAATAATGAGAAACCTAGGCATTAGTGAAAAGATATTTAGGGATTTGTTATCATGAAATAGAGATGAATACAAGTGCATGGATACATTTTTAAATAATTTTAGACATTTTCATGTTGGATATAAGTTTTTGAGGTTAGTGGATATGATGAAAATGTTGCTCATAAGTTGACTTATCTAGTTCAGATGAGAAAATGAGGTACAATATT
Source organism: Torreya grandis (assembly GCA_037957365.1). NCBI lineage: Eukaryota > Viridiplantae > Streptophyta > Pinopsida > Cupressales > Taxaceae > Torreya > Torreya grandis. Next base: position 1,906,627 of record JARHVA010002184.1, read on the forward strand.
ATGAGATTGGTCTACAAGACCAATATTTCCATTTGACCATTATATATTTCTATCTAATAATAATTTAATTATCACATAGTATCATCCAAATGCATTAGTAGTATTTTAAATAGGTCATATAGGTGTTGAAGTTAAAAATCACCATGACTAGTCTTTAAAAAAAATGGTAGTTCTGAGTGAGCAAGTTATAGGAGTATTTTTGAGTCCTTTTATGGGTTTTGGGGAGAGCCTAGACAAAATTATTTTCATGCCTTAGATAAAGGCACAAATTGAAATTGAAAAGGTGTTTTTGGTCACCCAAGTTACCTATAGGGGATGGGGGAGAGCATACATGAACTCTTCATTTTGCACAAACAAACACATTTAATAATGTGAAATCTAAGTGTTAATTAAATGTGTAAATAAAATGTTTTGATGAAGTTTTTGGCCCCTTTGGATTAATTTTGAAAATATTTTAAGAAATTTCAAAAACCAATTTATCACAAATCACCTAGGTTCCTTTTAAGCACTTAAATCAAATGTTTAAGATTTAACCATTCTTTTTATGCACCAAAATGAAATGCTCAAGAGTTTAAACTTAAAAAATTATGTTATATTCCCACCTTGGTCCTACAAATATTAAATATTTTCCTCCTATTATGAATCACATTTATGGATGACCAAAAAAGTTTTGAAAAGATAGTTCTCAGGTTTCTCTATATTTTTTACATAGAGTTTGATGTCGATCACCTATGATCGATGCCAGTTAAAAAGTGACTGATGATGGTTGGAAATAAAATGATGCTAGTTAATAAAGAACAATATCAGATACTTGTGAACCTAAAGACAAAAAAAAAATGATTCTAAAAATTTTAGTTGGCTCAAAATATGATTAAAACTACTTAAAACTTGCAATAAGGTGATTAAACAGGGAATATTCAAGCCAATGAAACCAATAATTAAAAAGTAGAGTGATAAGAAGATTTAAAATCCTAGTTTTTTTACTATGTTTTACTTTGTACCTTGATCGATGATGATTTCCCATAATCTATGTTGATTAGATAGAACCAATGATGGTTTAGGTAGAATTGATGTCAGTTATGCCTGATCGATGTTGGTATCTATGTAAATATGAGTTTACACTAAAAATAAAATATGGAAAAAACAAAGTTAAAAAAAATCCATATTTTAACATTTTGAAGCATTCATTTTAAAATTTAGGAGTTGCATCTTTGTCCCGTTGGTACATGGGATGCTTCTAGAGTCCCACTAGACATGCCATTTATGATCATAGGAATTTGATAATAGATAGGAGGTTAGATCAAGTGTTAGTCTATAAAACAATGAAATCAATGCACTAACATGCTAATTTCTCTAATCCTAGATCATAGGGGGAGCATAATAAACAAAATTCAATTTGAAACCTAACTAAAATTCAAACAAAATAATCCTTACCTTAATAGCTCCAAATGATTTGTTAGTGGCTTGCTTGATTTGTGCTCAAAGAGTCTTTAGCAATGGAATTTTGTGTAGCTTCCTTCCTCCTTGGCACCATTATGGCTTGAGGCTTGATATGGATTGTGATTAATTGATGGAGATTGGCTCAATATTTTGGCATTATAACATTATGGATATAAAATCATGCTATAAAACTTGCATTATAACTCTACAATTTCCAAGCTCTGAAATGAAGAGATAAAGGCTTGTATTTATAGGCTTATAAACTAACCCCAACTCAAGGTGAGTTAAAGTGTAGTTTAAACATGGAATAGGTTCAAACCTAACCTAATTGATTTAATTAACCCTAGTAGAGTTAAAAGGTGTCAAGAATTAATGATTTACAATGAATAAGCATGGGTGAGATATTTTGAGATATTTTCAAATGCTTGACAACTCACAAAAGGTAATCATCAAAAGCTAGGATATTTCATATTTTTGAATTTTCTATTTTAATAATTCATTAATTGCACATGAATAATTAAAATAGACATTTAATTTGGTTTAGCTTATTAATTAATTCTATTTAGCCATTTATCTTATTAAATTTTTTACCGTCTAGATGGTTCCAAGTGTGATTAACACTAGAGATGTGTCATTTCAATTGAGTTCATATCAATTAAATTAATATGAAAGGGTGTATTATTTTGCATAGTGATTGTATATGTGTACTACTTATTAGAATCTCCTAGTTACCTAGACATAACTTGGGTTTTCATTATGAAAAAAGAGGTTAGCCACTCAACCACCTGACTCTCACAGTATACATATCCTGATACCCCACTATGGAGTGGGGTTGAAACAATGTTGAGAGATGAAAACCTAGGTCAAAGCTTCCCTAAAGAATTTTTGAAGAAGTTATGAAATCCCCTCCATAATCCAAGTTGCATGAAATAAAACTAAGTTAAAATACTTTAGATGTTGTTTTTAAATCACCCAAACCATACGAGTTTTGGGGAGAGCCTAGATAACATTATTTTCACACCTTAGAAAAAGGAACAAATTGTAAGTGAAAAGGTGCATTTGGTCACCCAATTTTCCTAAAGGGGATGGGGGGAGAGTCCAAGTTTTGATCAAATAAGGTCAACAAGCAGTCAATGTTGGTCAAAACTAGAAAAATTAATGATCTTAGAATGTTTATGAACCAGTTCCATGATGTCGAGGTTCCAACCATATGCTGAGTGTCTATATTTGAGGTCATTTGATGCCTATAAATTAAGCTTTGCAAATTGTGTAATGGTCAATATAAAGGCTAGTCTGTATATATATCCTATGTTTTGAAGGACTTAGAGAGCTTTACACTTCTTAGCGTAAACTAGGGATTTATCCTAGACTCTAAGATGATTTCAATAATATGTTTAAATCCATATGATTATTTTTGCAAGATAATTTTATAATTCCATTTTTGAGACCTTTCTAATAGTATGTAGAAATTTGAAAACAGAGCTCATATGCTCTTAGTGTAGCTGATCAAAGTTCTAGTCAAAACAAGTCAATAAGTGGTCAAAGATGGTTAAACTACAAACATTAACTAGAATAGAATGTTTTTAAATCAGTTCTATGGTTCAGCTCTCATCGAGAGATTTTTGTCACATTTTATGGTTCAAAAAATGGAGTTTGTATGTACAAATTATGACCAATCAAAATTATGGTCAAGCCCGATGATGTGAAAATAAAGTGACATGGAAATATGATTCAACCCAAGTCTTTAATATTTGGGGATAAACATATTCTATCATAAATTGGAGAATAATTATCACCACATATTTTTTAATGTGATGAATAATTTAAAATCCCATAAAAATTAGGTATGGGATAATTATGAAATTTATTAAAATAATATTGTGGATAATCATCCCAATAGAAAAAATGGACCCATAAAAAGTATATAAAGGGGTCAGAGGTTCATTTTAATTCATTCAAAAAATTTCAAATCTCTCATCCAGAGCCAAGAGCCAAAGAGTCGAGAGATGAGAGTCAGAGCCAGAGGTCATCAAAATATTCATTTGTAGATCAAGATCCCCTACTAGGGATAGATAATGTACAAAGTGGTTTTTACATCAATAATCGATCAGTTTCACCTTTGATCAGGATTCAAAGACATAGCTTGAATGGCGGGTGAACTCTGTTATCAACCTAGTTATAATGAGTTAACTTTTGTGCTTTCTTTTTTGTATTTGATTGATTAATTAATCATTTTGAATGTAAAATTTAATCACAATGGAAATTAAAAAATATTTTTAAATACTCTAGGTTTTGAGATAAACACATTTTTAAAGGTCAAATTTTAATTCATTTTCATGAATTTTTTGATAAATTATGTGATTTGACTAAAGGATCCAAGGTAATTTTTTTTGCATGAAAATAAGTGTCAGTTTACAGATCAAGTTGGTATCAAAGTGATTAGTGTATTGGGCTAACTTCTATGTAGACATTGCTCTGATATGTCAAGTTTGGTCTCAGAGCTAAATTTGTGATTTTATTGTTTTAGCTAAACTCAGCTATTGTAGAATAATGGATCTAATGCTAGCTCAAGTTTAGCTATTGCTAAATACGATTGTCATTATATTGATATAATAATTAAAATTTCAAGAATGATGATAATAAGCTATAGAATGAAGATAGGAGTTATAGATCGAGAATCTCTAATAAAGCATTGATGCTCTGAGGGCAGAACTACAATAAAAATGTCATCAAAAGAATCAAATGCGAGTGGAGTCAAAATTCTATGGATACTACTCTAAATAAGGTCACATTGTGGATCAATGTTGGAATTTACACATTCATAAAGCTCTAGCCTAGTACTAGCAAAGATGCAAAGCAAAGGGGAAAGAACCTGCTAGAGAATATACAAAGCCCAATTCTTTTAAGCATCAAGCAACAGATGAAGGATTCATTTGAGACATGTTACCAAGTCAGGTACCAAATATTATGTTTCATTCTAAAAATGAAAGTAATGAAATAAATTCTTATAATCATATTAATAATGTTATGGATACTTTGTGTTCTAGCTCTACACATTCATCAAGTAATTATGCTGATACATTTGAGAAGCACACAAGGGGAATAGGTTCTAATCTACTAGCCAATATAGGATTTAATGGAAAAGGTCTTGACATTAATGGTCAAGGAATTATCCAACCTATCGAAGTTATGAAGAGACCACTTTATATAGGATTAAGATATGGAGATGAAGGATAATCTATCTAAGAAGCTTAGTTGAAGAGTTACTCAAATAGAAAGTCAGAACACCTTGAAGAGTTGAGGAAATTATTATCAAAAGATGAAGTATTTAAGTCTGATGAGACATCTTTAGATGACTTATCAAGGTATGAAAAGAATAAATACTCAAATGTATCTTATAATTATGCCTTAGAAAGCCTTAGAAAGATGCTTAAGAGACATGTCAAGAAGAAGACTAAAAAAACAAAATTACCCAAAGACATGAAGTTGGGTTTTTACTTTAATGTTAAGGGGAAAATGCTAAAAGAAGATAAGAAAAGTTATATACAACCTCAGGAAAAGGTTGTAACTGTAACTTCAATTAGGCAACAAACAAAGTCTTATCAATCAGAACTAGAGACAACATCAATAAGGGAAATGATAGTCAATGAGAAGTTGACAGTTCAGACATTGTCATCTTGAAAAGGTAAAAACACTTATTTAAAAGAATAATAGTTAAGCATTCTAAGATAGATGTTATCTTTGATAAAAATTATCAAAATAATATGATTTATGAAGATGTAAAAACCCTTGGTTTAGAAACTAAGCCACATCTCAAACCATATTCTTTGGATAGGATAGATGATGACAGTAACGTACATGTAAGTAAAACATGTAAACTAGGATTTTTAATTACCTCCAAATTTTTAGATGAATTTGAGTTTGATGTGGTTCCACTCCATTTTAATGGTATTATCATAAGAGAACCATATTTATCTCTGAGAAAGGCAACTTTTTCCAAGAAATAAAATCAGTATAACATTATAAAAGATCGGATAGAATATCTTGTGTGAACATATCGATAATAATCATTACAGGAGAATGGTTCATTTAGTGTTATTTTGATCATGTATGTTTTAGACAAGAACACTATCGGACAACATGAAGATGCCATCATGAGAAGCATCAAGAACAACCTAGAATATAGGTTGTATATTTTAATTTGTATGTTTTAGTATGTGAAAATAGGTATGCATGTTTGAATATAGGCATTATTTATAAATGCATAAGACCCAAGTATGGTAAATGTTTTTAATCATTATGTTACATTGTTTGTAAAGACCCAAGAAGGGAAACATTTTTAAATTATGTTACTATGTAAGACCCTAAGAGGGAAATTGTAAAATGGTGATTGTTATAACACTAGGTGACATGCAACATTTTCATAGTTTTAGATCTAAATATATAATGAAATATATTTAATGATCATCAGAGGTAGAGCCATGAAAAGATCTTCACATGGAGTACCAAGTCTAATACCAACTTTTTGAGGACAAAAAGCCTTCTTAATGGAGAGGATTGATCTGGAGGTTAATTTGAAAAAGGTACCATATCAGATATAAACATAAACCATTATGTAGGTCTTATTGAGACCTTTATAATAGTATGTAGAACTTTAGAAACATAGCTCGTATGCTCCTGGTGTAATTGGTCAAAGTTCTAGTCAAAATAAGTCAACAATTGGTCAAATCTTGTCAAAATAGAAAAATTAACTATCATGTAATGTATAAAAATTAGTTCCATGGTGTAGATCTCATCTAGAGCTTTCTATCACATTTTACAGTTCAAAAAATGGAGTCCATATGTACAAGTTATGACCAGTCAAAGTTATGGTCAAACCTGATGATGTGGTAATAAAGTGACATGGCAATATAATTTGACCCAAATATTTAATATTTAGGCATAAACATATTCCATCATAAATTTGGTAATAATTATCACCCCATATTTTTAAATGTGATGGATAATTTAAAATCCCATAAAAATTGGGTATGGGATAATTATGAAATTTATTAGAATAAGATTGTGGATAATCATCCCAATCAGAAAAAGTGGACCCATAACAAGTATATAAAGGGGTCAGAGGTGAATTTAAATTCATTTAAAAAAAATTAAAATCTCTCATATAGAGCCAAGAACTAAAGATCCAAGAGTTGAGACCCATAGCTGAGAGCCAGAGCCAGAACCAATTGCCATAAAGCCAGAGTTAAAGGCCATAACAATATTAATTTGCATATTGAGATCCCCTAGTGGGGATAGCTGATGTAAAAAGTTATTTTTACATTAATAATAATTTTTTTCTACCTTTGATTAAGATCTAGAGACATAGCTCGAGCAATGGGTGAACTCCATTATCAAAGTAGTTGTCTTGAGTTGACTTTTGTGCTTTCTTTTCCGTATTTGATTAATTAATTAATCCTTTTGAATGTAAAATTTAATCACAAAAAAAATTAATGGAGATTTTTAAATACTTCAAGTTTTGAGATAAACACATTTTTAAAGGTCAAATTATGATTCATTTTTGTGAATGTTTCAAGAAATTATGTGATTTGACTAAAGGATCCAAGGTAATTTTTTTTGCATGGAAATAAGTTCTAATTTATAGATCACTAGTTAAAAATACCTAATTTAGGGTTTCATTATGAAAGGAGAGGTTATCCACTCAGCCCCTTGGCTCTCACAGTATGCATACCTTGATACCCCACCATGAAATTGGGTTGAAACAATGTTGGGAGATGAAACCACAAGTCAAAGCTTCCCTAAAGAACTTCTGAATAAGTTATGAAATCCCCTCCACAAGCCAAGTTGCATGAAATAAAACTAAGTGGAAATACTTTAAAGGTTACTTTTAGATCACCCAAACCATACAAGTTTTGGGGAGAGCCTAGACAATATTTTTTCACACCTTTAAAAAAGGCACAAATTGTAAGTGAAAGGGCATATTTGGTCACCCAATTTCCCTAAAGGGGATGCGAGGAGAGCATACATGCACTCTTCATTTTTCACAAACAAATAAAAAAGTAATAAACTAAACACTTTTAAGAATGTGAAATCTAAGTGTTAATTTTATGTACCAAATGAAATTTTTTGTTGAAGTTTTTGGAACCTTTAGCTTAGGTTTGTAAAGATTGTATTAAATTCCACAAAAAAAACTTAACACAAATCACCTAGGTTCTTTTGAAGCACTTAAATCAAATATTTAAGATTTAACCATTCTTTTTAGGCACCAAAATGAAGTGTTTAAGAGTTTAAACTTGCAAATTTATGTTTTGTTCCCACCTTGGTCATGAAAATGTTATAGATTTTCCTTGTATTTTGAAGCACATTTATGGATGATCAAACAAGTTTTAAAAAGATAGCTCTTAGGTTTATCTATATTTTTTACATAGAGATCGACATTGGTCACCTATGACTGATGTCAGCTAAAAGATGATCGATGTTAGTTGGAAATAAACTAATGCTAGTCGATAAAGATCAATATCATCTACCTATGCACCCAAAGGCAAAATAAAAAATGACTTCATAAATGTTAGTTATCTCAAAATATGATGCAAACTCCTCAAATCCTGCAACAAGGTGATTAAAAAGGGAATATTCAAGTCAATAAAACCAAGAAATAAAAATTAGGGGTACTAGGAAGATTCAAAATCCCATTTTTTAAGCTATGTTTTACCTTACACCCTGACTGATGATGGTTACCTAGAACTAATGTTGATTAGGTTGAACTGATGATGGTTTTGGTAGAACTAATGTTGGTTATTCCTAATCGATGTCAGTCTTTATGTAAATATGAGTTAGCACAAAAATAAGATATGATAAAAGCAAAGATAAAACTCTAATTTTTGAGATTTTCAATCATTCATATGAAAATTTAGGAGTTGAATCTTGGTCTCTTTGGTATATGGGATGATTTTAGGGTACCACTGAGCATTCCATTTATGATCATATGAATTTGACAATAGAGAGGAGGTTAGATCAAGTGTTAGTCCAAAAAATAATGAAATCAACACACTAACATGCTAACATCTCTAATCATAGATCATAGGGGGAATAATGAATAAAATAAAATAACAAATCTAATAAAAATGTAAAGAAAAACAATCCTTGCCTTCCTTGAGAGCGCTTAATGATTTGTCAGTGGCTTACTCAGTTTCTGCTCAAAGAGTCTTTAGCAATGGAATTTTATGTAGCTCCATCTCTCCTTAGCACCATTATTGTTTGGGGATTGATATGGATTTTCCTTGCTTGATGGGGATTGTCTCAATATTTTAGAATTATAACATTATGGATATAAAATCATGGTAGAAAACCTACATTATAACTATACAATTTCCAAGCTCTCAAATAAAGAGAAAAAAGCTTGTATTTATAGGGTTAGGAACTAACCCCAACTTAAGGTGAGTTAAAGTGTAGTTTAAACATGGAATAGGTTGAAACCTAACCTAATTGTGTTAATTAACCATATTAGATTTAAAGTTGTCAAGAATTAATCATTTGTAATGAATAGGCACGGGTGAGATATTTTTAAAGGCTTGACAACTCACAAAAGGTAATCATGAAAAATTGAGAAATTTTATAGTTTTGAATTTCCTTTTTTAGTAATTCATTAATTACACATAATTAATTAAACTAGGTATTTAATTTGATTTATCTTATTAATTAATTATTTTAATCCATTTAACTTATTAAATTTTTGATCATCTAGATGGTCCCAATTGTGATTAACACTAGAGATGTCTCACATCAATTGAGTTCATACTGATTAACTTACTATGTAAGGGTCTATTCCTTTACATAGAGGTTCCATATGTGTACTTCTTAGTGGAATATCCTTATTAACTAGACTTGACTTAGGTTTTCATTATGAAAGGAGAGGTTAGCCTCTCAACCATCTAGATCTTGCAATATGCATACCCTGATTTGTAAACCCCATCGTATAGCAAGGTTGAAACAATGCTGGGAGATGAAACTGTGGGTCAAAGATTACCTAAATAACTCATGAATAAGATTTGAACTCCTATCCACAAGCTAAGTTGCATGAAATAAAACTAAGTGAAAAAATTTTAGAGGTTGATTTTAGATGACCCAAACCATATAATTTTTTTGGAGAGCCTAGATAACATTCTTTTTATGTCTTACACAAAAACACAAATTTAAATTGAAAAGGTGCTTTTGGTCACCCAAGTTCCTTATAGGGGATGGGGGGTGAGCATACATACACTCTTCATTTTTCACAAATAAGTAAACAAGTAATACAACAAATACTTTTAAGAATGTGAAATCTAAGTGTTAATTTTATGAACCAAATGAAATGTTTTGATGAAGTTTTTTTGGCCCCTTTGATTGAAGTTTGCAAAAATTGTAAGAAAATTTCACAAAATAACTTAACACAAATCACTTAGGTTCTTTTTAATCACTTAAATCAAATATTCAAGATTTAACCATTCTTTTTAGGCACCAAAATGAAGTGTTCAAGAGTTTAAACTTGAAAATTTATGTTCTATTCCCACCTTATTCTTGTAAATGTTATAGAGTTTCATTCTACTTTGAAGCACATTTATGGATGAGAAAACAAGTTTTGAAAATATATCTCTCAGGTTTCTCTCTATTTTTTACATAGAGACCGACATCGGTCACCTATGACTAATTATAGTTAAAAAGTGATTGATGTTGGTTGGAAATAAACCAATTCCAATTGATAAAGACTGATATCAGCTACCTGTGAACTTGAAGGTAAAACACAAATGATTACAAAAATGTTACTTAGCTCAAAATATGATGAAAAATACTAAAAATTTGTAATAAGGTGATTAAACAGGGAATATTCAAGTCAATGAAAGAAATAAATAACAACTAGGAGTGCTAAGAAGATTCAAAATCCTTGTTTTTAAGCTATGTTTTACCCTACACCTTGACTAATCATTATTACCCAAAATTGATGTTAGTTAGGCAGAATCAATGTTGGTTATTTGACTAATGTCTATCTCTATGTAAATTTAATTTAACACAAAAACAAAATACAATAAAAATGAAGCTAAAATTCCAATTTTCAAGATTTTAAAGTATTCATATGAAAATTTGGGAGTTGCATCTTGGTCTCCTTGGTATGTGGGATGCTTATAAGGTCCCATCAAGCATGCCATTTGTGATTATAGGAATTTGACAATAGGGAGGAGGTTAGAACATGTGTTAGTCCATTAAAAAATGAAATAAGGATACTAACATGCTAAAATCTCTAATCCTAGATCATAGTGGGATCAAAATGAAAAAAATACAATTGAAAACCCAACTAAAATGATAAGAGAAACAATCCTTACCTTCCTTGAGAGCTTTAAATGATTTATTAGTGGCTTTCTCAGTTTGTGCTTAAAGAGTCTTTGGCAATGGAATTTTGTGTAGCTCCCTCTCTCTTTGGGACCATTGTGGCTTGAGGTTTGATATGAATTATGCTTGCTTGATGGGGCTTGGATCAATATTTTGGCATTATAACATTATGGATATAAAATCATGCTACAAAACCTATATTATAACTCTACAGTTTCTAAACTCTCAAATGAAGAGACACAAGCTTGTATTTATAGGCTTAGGAACTAACCCCAAATCAAGGTGAGATAAAGTGTAATATAAACATGGAATGGGTTTAAAACTAACTTGATTGAGTTAATTAACCCTGGTAGAGTTAAAATGTGTCAATAATTAATGATTTGTAATGAATAAGAATGGGTGAGAAATTTTCAAAGGCTTGATAACTCACAAAAGGTAATCATGAAAAACTAAGATATTTCATATTTTTTAATTTATTTTTTATTAATTCATTAAAAACACATGGATAATTTAACTAGGCATTTAATTTGGTTTAGATTATTAATTAATTCTGTTTCACCATTTAGCTTATTAAATTTTTGACCATTTAGATGGTCCCAAGTGTGATGAACACTAAAAATGTGTCGCATCAATTGAGTTCATATAGATTAACTTACTATGCAAGGGTCCATTCCTTTGCATATCAATTCCATCATTGTATTGCTTAGTGGAATCCTTTGGTTAAATAAACTTGACTCACATTTTTGTTATAAAAGGAGAGGGTAATTGATCGACCCCTAGCTCTCGTAGTATGTGTACCCTAATTTATATACCCCATCATAAAGTGGGGTTGAAACAATACTAGGAGATGAAACCTTGGGTCAAATATTTTATGAATAATTCATTAAGAATCTATGAACTCCCCTACACAAGCCAAGTTTCATGAAATAAAACTAAGTAAAAAAAATAGACGTTGCTTTTAGATCACCTAAACCATATGGGTTTTGGGGAAATCTTAGATAACATTCTTTTCATGCCTTAGAAAAAGGCACAAATTTCAAGTGAAAAGGCATTTTTGGTCACCCAAATTCCGTATAGGGGATGAGGGCAGAGCATACACACACTCTTTATTTTTCACAAATAAATAAACAAGTAATAAAATAAACACTTTTAAGAATGTGAAATCTAGTAAGTTATAATTTTATGTACCAAATAAAATGTTTTGATGAATTTATTATCCCTTTTGGCTTAAGTTTACTAAGCTTGTAAAAAAATTCACAAAATAGCTTAACACAAATCACCTAGGTTTCCTTTTAATAACTTAAATCAAATGTTCAAGATTTAACCATTCTTTTTAGGCACCAAAATGAAGTGTTCAAGAGTTTAAACTTGTAAATATATGTTATATTCCCACCTTAGTCCTAAAAATGTTAGAAAATTTCCTTCTACTTTGAATCACCTTTGTGGATGAGAAAATAAGTTTTGAAAAGATAGTTATCATGTTTCTCTATATTTTTTACATAGAGAACGACATCAAGCACTTATGACTAATGCTAGTTAAAAGGTGACTGATGCCAATTGGAAATGAACTGATACCAATCGATAAAGACTAATATCAAATACCTATGAATCTAAAGCCAAAACAAAAAATTATTCAAAAAATTTTAGTTAGCTCAAAATATGATGAAAACTCCTTAAAACTTAGTACAAGGTTATTATACCCAACATACCCTCTTTCTTTACAGAAATAGGGACCCAATTTTTCCAAACTATGGTCTTGACTTTAAGCCCCTCTTCTATATTTTTATGTAAAATTTTGGAGAAAATTGATTATTGGATTTTTTTTACTTTAGTAAAATGGCATTGGTATTATGTTCATAGACTAATTCTTTCTATCAGACTTATTCTATTGGGCTTATCTTTATTAGACTTGTGCAATTTATTTGTATCAAGGTTTTTGGCTTATCTCTTCTAGGATTTTGTCTTCAAAAATTTTGTTCCATAATAATTGGTCTTGGTTTTATTATGTTAGACATTTTTTTGATACAATTTCCACGTAGCATTTACCAAAGCCAATCAAATTCTTTCAGACATTTTTCCCAACAAACATTCCTTTGGACATTTTATCCAAGACATTTTGCCTGATGAATATTCCTTAAAAAAATTTATCTAAGACATTTCTCCCTTTAGACATTTTAAACATGACCTTTGGACTTTGTGAAACCTACGCTTCAGGACTTTTATCCCAGTCCTTTTCCCTTCACACCTACTCTTTTAGACTTTTGTCGTAGGCCCTTTCCCTTCACACCATCCTTCAAACATTTTGTCTGAGACATGTTACACTTCACACCATTCCTTTAAACATTTTGTCTAAGATATTTTTCCCTTCACACTTATCCTTTGAGACTTTTATCCTAGGCCCTTTCCCTCTGAGACTTTCCCTTTGAGACTTTTATCTTACGCCCTTATCCTTTGAAATTGCCCTTCAAGAATTTTATCCCAATCCCTTGCCCTTCAAACATGCCCTTTGATATTTTTATTCTGGGCCCTTACCCTCTAAGACTTACTCTTCAAGACTTTTGTCCTAGGTATTTTTCCCTACATCCAATTCCTTTGGACTTTGTGTCTCAAAATTTTTGTCCAATAAAAATGACCCTTCAAGATAATTACTTCAGATAATTTATCTAAGAGAATTGGTACTTCAGGATAATATTTGTAGATATTTTATACAAAAAAATTTCTCGATGGAATTAATCTATGGATAAAAAGACCAAAACAATTACCCCATACAAAAAGGCCACAATAATTACCCTGAAACAATACCCTACTACCAAGTGGTACCCTTGCTTGGAGAGAATTTTATTATGTTTTGAGCTTAATTTAAGCGAAGGTCCCAAATTTTATTTTATTCATGTAATTAATACCTTAGGCTAGAATATTCATGTCGGGTCCTTTATATGTATTTCACAAAGTATTATGCTAAGTCCTCTTTTCATTTGTGATTGCAAAGTAGAGTGGACCAAAAAATGATAAGTGTCAAGATCATAAAGAGTTAAGTTGATTTAACAATCATGTGGATGTCTTTTACATTTGTGTGAACATCAAAATTAATATTAAAGATAAAAGGTTTAGGTTTAAATTATGATGGTTACATGGATGTCATTGATGATCATGAGGATGTCTTTGACAGTCATGTAAACATAAAATTTAGGCTCAGCAACTAAAAGACACTGGATTAAATTTTGATGGTCACATTGATGCCATTAATGGTCATGAGGTGGTCATTAAAAATCACACAAATGTCAAATTTAAGATCATAAATTAGCAATTTGTAATCAAAGGTTAGTGGGCCCATATAGATCGATAGCCAACATTGGTCTGTATAGTTGATCTGATAGTGTAAGATTGATAGACTTTTCAAATGTCTCATGACTAGTGAAATACTACCACTTGGCATAAAAACATTTGAGCTATGAATATAAAGAGCACAAAGGCCCCATGAAGCTACCAAATTGCATGCCCACATTCCATCATGCAGAAGATCTGACAATACAAGGTCAATGATGGAATTTTCAAAGATCCAAACTCAAAGAGAGGTATGGGAAACATGTAATGCATAGTTATTTTTTATTAGTCATAGTTTCACTAGTTTTAAATCAATGATACAATGATACTTGTCTTTGATAAACAACCTACATTTCTAGTTTCCACTATCATGACCATTCAGACCATGCAACCTTAAAAGGCTAAAAATTTGTGCATGTGTAGTTTTTGTAAACAACACATATATTTTAAAGTTTTGCATGTAGTTCAAGATATAATTATAAAAATGTTACCTTCATCTTCATACACATGCACATGGTGCATATATTTTTTAAAATTCTATTTTAAATTGATATCTATAATTGGACCCTTATATAGTTTTAGACCATAGTTACAACCCAAGTTCTAACTATCACATGTAATGAACTTGCATGAACTTGGAGGATGAGGTGACCCCTTCCCCAAGTCTATATAAATAATTATAATCCAATTTGGATTTTCATCAGATAATTTTGAATACAGGAGTAGCATTAATTTTGATCATCAGTGAATGTGTTTGTGTATTTTCTTTCCAATTTTTGTGTAATCAGTTCCTACTTTTTGGTTCTATGTTTTAATAATCTTTAATGTGCAATAGCTACAAATGGATTTTTGATTATTTTGATTGATTTACTAATTTGTAGATGTGAAACATCTATTTAAAGGTTATTAAATATATTAATTAAGATAATTAAATTAATTGATTCATTATTTTGACTATGCATGATTGTTTAATTGATGTAATTTTTTTTGTGTGTAAAAACTACCTCAGATACTTCACTAGCCTACTCCATAATATCTTAATTAAGGATGTGCAATAGCTACCCTAAAAGGAGCAACTTTTATCTGAGGCTTATGAATTTATTGCATCATTATCTCCTCAAATTTATTAGCCATATCTGATTATGTGTGTGTAGTTTCTTCTAAAAATATTCATAGGTTTTGATAGCACTTGTCCTTTTAGAAACTAGCCATGAGAGTAGTTCTTGAAAACCACAAAGCCTTATTTTCTACCTTACCCTTCCCTCTTTTTTTGAGTTTTTTTAGACCTACCCACTTTAGATTAGAAGCTAACCATCCATCCAACTCACATAGAGATTCATTACCCTTATTAATAACCATACATCTATCCAAAAAAACCTTGTCAATAACATGCACACCCTACTAGCTATTCCATCAATAGGTTATTCAAACTACATACCTACAACTCATTCCATGGAGTGGAGTTTATATTCATTGAGATCTTAAAACATTAGTGGATACCTCATTACACTGTGGTGTGCATAAAACCTGCATGAAAAATTCATTGGTGCTAAAAGGAGGGCCACACCCCCAATAATAGTAGTTATCCTTTATATAGATTTGCACTGGAGTCACCCAGGAGAGTGACTAAATCTAATTCTTAGGTTGGTTTTCTAATCTCACCCCTGACAAATCTTAAGAGACCTATAACTGTGCCAACAACCCTAGTTTAGAACAATCCTCTAGTAGAGAACCCCTTACTTATAATGAACCCTTTACCTATTAACCAACCAATGGCTCAGCCCTAGTTGATTGGATATGCTATTGTTATTCCTAGACACATGCATGATTTACCTTAGAATCTCAAAAATTACTTACCATCCTTTTCTCCTATAGAAGAAAGGATAGTAGAGGAATATATCAGATTTTTTAAAGCTAAATTAAGGCTAATGAATGTTGTCCATGAAGATGTTGCATGAAAATTATTCCTTTTTACTTTAATGGATGATAATTATGATTGGTATTTAAATCTAATAAAAAATTCCATCACTTCTTAGGATGAATGTCAAATAGCTTTTCTTGCACAGTTTCGATAGGTCACTAATTCTGGTTTGGTATACCAACACTTGACTAGCATGAGGCGAGGACCTAATCAACCCATCCATGATTTTAACACAAAGTTTTAAAATATGTACAACTAGTTGATCCCAAATTAAAAACTAGATGAGCTATTAACATTAGAGGTGTAAAAGAATGCCCTAGATTCAATCACTATCATGTTCCTAAGAAGAGCATATACTACCAACAATTTGGTGTTAGTATATGAGGAAGATATCAATATAAATAGATAGCTCAATCCCCATATACCTAGAGTACCTAATTCCAAAAATATATTTCTAACACTTAATCCAATACCATATGTAAAGCAGAATGTTCTCATGTTCAATCAAAATCAATTGTACACACTACCTCCACTAACATAGACAATACAACTAAATTTCAACTTCTTGAACAATTGTATGATAGGAAATGTTTACCAACAAAATTAATAATCTATTACATCTTATATTAATATTATATAGGGCATCAATTATACAAAGGTAGAACTAGATTCTATCCAAAAGATGGTTCAAAATTTGAGTAATAACTTATTGAATATGCAAAGGAAGATGGGCAGTGCTAATCAACTGACAATCAGAATGCTGGATTCTAAAGATACAACAAACAGTTCAATAGACCTAAGTATCCTAACAAAATTTTGGAGATCAACATAGAAAAAATGACTCTTCCTAATTGGTGTAGAATTCATAATACTTTTAAGCATGGTGAGTTTAACTATGTTGAATTTTGTGTAGCATTTTAAATATTTCAAAGAGAGGTGGTTAGACAAGATCAAATGCATAATCTACCTGAGCATCATCTAGATCTTGGCTCTTTCAACACTACCTTGTTCTTTGAAACTCATGAGTTTCCCTTCCCAGGCGAAGATGATAATGAACCAAAAAACAATATGGATGAAGTTCATGCTTTTTATTAGTTATAGAGAGGTTAATATAATCTAAAGAATAAGAAACCATTTACAACATTGACTACTCCAAATACCATGGTGATTCCTCCTAATCCTAAAGCAGACAATAATCCACCCCTTCGAAAGGGGAATGATCAGTAGTATATCAAGGAAGAATCAAGTAAATAAGGATACAACATTATAGAGGATATGAAAAATATCAAGGTGAATATAACTCTTAATGAGTTAGCTTATATCCCTAAACAGAAAGAGCTACTATAGAAGTCCATTACTAGAAAATATCCTATGGAAAGAGATAAAAGATATATAGACAAAGTGAAAGTTATTGATGCCAACATCATCTACAAGATTAAGCTAGAAGTTCCACCCTTTTAGCTAACTATCAGGGCATTTGGTAATAATATTCATAATTATTTAGTTGATTCTAGAGAATCTACAACTATCATTTCCACATCCATATGTCAAAATCTTGGTCTCACTCCAAGCCCCTCAAATAAAATTGTTTCACAATTAGACAAAATAATAGTACCAGTAGTTGGAAAATTGACCAATGTGTACATTCAAGTAGCATATGAACCATGAGTCCAAATGACATATGATATTATTGTGGTAGACATACCTAAAGGCTATAGACTATTGCTAAGTAAGGATTGGTCCAAAATACTCAATGAATATCTCTGTATAGACTTCTCTCATCTCTGGCTACCATGAAAAGGAGTTACAAATCAAATAAGGATTGACAAAGAGTCAATAATTTCTTATCTCATTATAGAATACAACATCAAAAATGAAGAGGTAAAGTATGAGTCACCCAGCCTTAGTATTTATACTTTTACTACTCAAATTAAAGTACAGAAGCCAAAACTTGAAGGTTCCAATTAGTTATGGACTCTACACTTTGATGACACTAGATCTAGGCAAGGATTAGGCATGAGAATTAGCTGATTGATCCATAAGGTGAAAATTTCTTGGAATCATACATGTTGTAATTTTCATGCACTAACAACAGAGCTGAGTATGAGGCTTTAATTCTAGGATTACAATTTGTACTCAAGAATAATGTAAAACAAATACTAGTATTTAGTGACTTAGAACTGGTAATTAACTTGGTTAGAAACAAATATCTATGCAATGTGTCTTATTTAAGAAGATACAAGTATAGAGAATAAGACTTGATTAAAAGATTTGAAGATTTCAACATAATAGCCTTTCCAAAAGAACAAATCAAGTTGATGATTCACTAGCTACTATTGTTGTTAATCTGGAGCCACTACAATAATCTAAGGTAAAAATTTTCTCAATTGAATTGGTATCATGTCCTTCCATTATGGATAATATATAAAATTTCTAGGTCATTGATGATGACTAGTAGATTATTTAGTTTTTAACTAACTCAAGGGAATTTTAATCTCAAATCATTGATGATAAGGACATTAATCACCTCTATCAAGAGGAATCAGACAAAGAAGGCATTCTCTAGCTCAAAGAGAATTGAATCCTAGCTGGGTTGGTCTCTTTGGAAAGACGATTCAATATAGAACCTCAAGTTTAGCAACCTAGGTAACCCAAGATCAATGGATTAGATTTCAAAAGAGAAAATCTAGGAGATGAGCATGACCCATGCCATGCTAATATCGGCCTCAACATCACCCCAAAAGAAATACAAGTGAAGGATCTAAGCTTGATATAAGGACATAATCACTTGGAAATATGAGGATTTGAAAGTTTATGACCCTTAGGTCATCACTCATATTATTCCCTTGAAGCCATATCATAGACTATTTAGGTAGAGGTAAAGGCTGGTCAATATTATTCTAGATCCTCTCATTCAGAAAGAAGTGGAAAAGCTGTTAAACACAAATATCATCTTTCCCATAAGACATTCTACCTAGGTGGACAACTTGGTCCTAATAATAAAGGATAATGGTGAGATCAGATTATATGTGGATTTTAGGAATTTGAATAAGGCTTCTGAAAAGGAAAATTATCCCCTACCTTCTTTGGATGAGGTGATACAAATAGTAAGTGGTTCTAAAATGATGTCCTTTTTGGATGGATTTTTAAGCTATAATTAGGTACTAGTACAATCTAAGGATATAATGAATATGGCATTCACTATGAAATGGGTAAGTTATGCATATAAGAGGATTCCATTTGGACTAATAAATGTAGGAGCTACCTTTTAATGTGCCATCGATCACACTTTCAAAGGACTGATAGGAAAATGTATAATTATCTACATGGATGATCTTATGATGTTTTTAAAGCATCAAAAGACCACATAAGTCATCTATAGTCCATATTTTAGAGATGCATAAGGTTTGGTATTTCACTAAACCCAAAGAAAAGCATATTTGGAGTCACCAAAGGAAATCTCTTGGTGTACATCATCACCAAGGATGGGATCACCATTGATCCAGATAGAGTTCAGGCAATATCAAAAATTCAACCACCAAAAAGTAATAAGGAACTTAAATCATTCTTCAAAAATATCAACTTCATAAGGAAGTTCATCTCAAGATTTGCAAAAAAAATTAGACCTTTTAACACCATGCTCAAGCAGGATGCCAAAATAAAATAGACATTCAAGGCCCAAAAATCTTTTTAGGACATTAAAGATGTAATATCATAGGATCTAATATTGGTCAATCTAGATTTTAATAAATATTTTTACTTGTATTCATTCACTTTAGAATATATGATTGTAGCTGTTGTCATGAAAAATAAGGATGAAATTGAGCATCCAATTGTATTTATGAGCACAAATCTAAAATATGCCGAACTTGGGTATTCCATGATTGATAAACATATTTTTTCCATTGAAAATTTAGCATTACATCTAGAGGAATAAGACAATCACCATTTTACTTGATCCTATTGTTAAGATCACCTTGTCATAGAATGAGTTAGGATAATGTCAAGGAAAATGGATGGCCAAGCTAAAAGAATTTGACATATAAATCAAGCCTGTAAAGATCATTTGAGAGCAAGGAATTATTTATCTCATGACTAAACTAGATCCACACATCACCATTGAATAGGTATGTGAATCTCAAGTATCTAAAGGAGAGTGGTATACTGATATAATATATTATTTACTTACATGAAATTATTCCTTGAAGCTCAACAAAGAGAGAAAAAGAGATTTAAGACTCAAAGTTGCTCATTACATGATCAAGAAGGGAGTCCTCTATAGAAAAAATTATGAAGGTATTTACCTTAGGTGTGTATCTCTAGATGAAGCTAAAGAAATATTAGAGAAATTGAATTAGAAGATAGGTAGTGGTAGTCCCTTTCGAAATACCATGATCCATAAGATCTTAATAATGGGATACTATTGGCCAATAGTTTTAAAAAATTCTCATACTCATGTCAGAACATGCCATGAATTCCAAGCTCTAGCCAAGAGGGAAATACATACAATAATGACTTTATAGACAATTATTAAAGGAAGACCATTTACCTAGTGGGGTTTAGACTTCATTGGTCTCATCAACTAAAATTCCTTATCTAGCCATAAATTCATGCTTACTGCCACAAATTATTGCACTAGATGGACCGAAGTCATAGCCACAAAGAACTACAAAGCATAAGATGTGAATCATTTCTTGGAGGAACATATAACAACCATATTTGGCACATCCATTTATTTGGTTTATGAAAATAAACTAGATTTTATATCAGTATAATTTCCTGAGTGGGCACACAATAACTAGATTATTATTAGGTCAGCTTCTAACTATTACCCCTAGGGAAATGAACTAGCAGAATCAATAAATAAGAATCTGATCAATGCAATAAAGAAATCAGTTAGAAACAAGCCTAGGGACTAGCAAAATATATTAAAGTAGACTCTTTGGAAAGACCAAATAAGATACTAACAAGCCTTTAAATCTTCACCCTATCTATTGGTATATAGATGCAAGCCTGTATTCCCAATTATGCTGAAGTCACCCACTTATTAGTTCATGCAAGATTATATAGATCCATGTGATGAAATGGAGTCAAGATTGTTAGACATAATAAAAATGGAAGATTCAAGGATTGAGGCCTTACATACATTCATCAAGAACTAGGATGTGGTCAAAAGGTGGTTTGATAAGAGAGAAAAATTTAAAGCATTATGGATTTTGGATTTAGTGCTACTTTGGGATAAATCCCATGAAAAGAAAGGACAACATGATAAGTTTGCCCCACTATGGATTGGACCATACCATATTTTAAAGATCATGGGAAATAATGCATTTCATCTTAAGGACCTCTAAGGTAATGAGCTTACATATCCAGTCAATGTATAGTTCTTGAATCACTACTTGAGGGTTGTGTTGTTTTCTAATGTTACTCATTGACAAAACAAATGAATTTAGACATAGAATTAGATTAGATTTTATACTTTCTTAATTTAATTTATTGCTTTCATATATTAGTTTCTTGCTTTCTAGATTAATCTTTCTTGCTTTTAGTATTTTTATTTCTAGATTAGAGTTTATTGCTTTCACATATTAGTTCTTTGATTTCTTAGATTAGTTATTCTTTGCTTTCTCTGATGATCAAAATTATGTTTGCTTTGATTATAACTAAACTAAAAATCCAAACCAATTGAGCCTATGATTTGCACAAAAAAGGGGAAAATTAAAATATTGACACTTTGGGACTAGTTTATAGATTAGGTGTATTTTTGTTTTTTTGAGTCTTTAGGATAAAGGTAGGTAATCATGGATTATTCTAGATGGTGTCATAATTGAATAATTTTACCGAGCATGTGGAAGTTTTTCTCAAAGTATTTTATAAAAAATTATAAATTTTTCTTATTTTATTAGATTAAATGCACTTATCATATTAAATACATGTTGGAAATTAAAATTTTGAGTATAGATGTGGTTGAAAAGGATGTTCTAATAATGATTTGTTTTATAATTATACCAGTTCACTGGGGTTGCAACTCTTCTCTTTCCATTCAAGAATAAAAGGAAAGAAAACAAAAGAAGAAAGAACTAATCAGTTTAAAAGAGAAAAATAAAATCTAAAGCAAATCAAAAGGCTCACATAATGAAATAAGGTCAATGTACCATGCATCATGATCAAAATAAAATAATGGAATGAGAAGAGAAGGAGTCCAAGGTATCTCTGTTGAGGCTATGGATGCCTGGATAATAGTAGAGTAATGCTTGAGCTTCCCTTGTTTTTATTATTTAATATATACTGGAATAAAATCTTTATCTTCATCAAGCCTTTGAAAAACTTATCATAGTAGGGGTTAAATAAATTACACATTTTGACACACACAGATCCAAGAAATTAGAATGCAATTATGTTGTGTGAAATAACTTAGAAGTCTTTTTCATGTTTCTTATTTAATTATTATTTTGTATCACACTTCATGATTGTTTTACAGATTTAAAACTAGAGTTATGGGTTCTTGAATACTCAGAAGTATTCCCCTTATGAGTCACCATTTATTGTACCCAACATCTCCTCTTTCTTTATGGAAATGGGGACCCACATTTTTTAGACTGTGGTCTTGAATTTGAGCCCCTCTTCTATATGATTATAAAAAATTTGGGAGAGAATTTATTATTGGCATTTTTCCTACTTTAGAAAAATGGCATTGGTATTGTGTTCATAGACTAATTATTTATATCAAACTTATTCTATTGGACTTATGTTTTTGGGCTTATCTTTATTAGACTTATGCAATTTGTCTCTATCAATTTTTTAGCTTATTTCTTTCAAGATTTTGTCTTTGGAAATTTTGTTTTACAATAATTGGTCTTCAAGTTTATTGTGTCAAAAAATTTATCCAATATAATTTTCCCATAGCATTTCAGTGAGCCAATCAAATTCCTTCAAACATTTTGTTTGATGAACATTCCTTCAAACATTTTTTCTGAGACATTTTGCTTGATGAATATTCCTTTGAACATTTTATTTGAGACATTTTTCCCTTCAAACTTTTTAAACATTCCCTTCAGACTTTGTGCAACCTACCCTTAGGGAACTTTTGTCCTGGGCCCTTGCCCTTCATGCCTACCCTTCAAGAATTTTATCCTAGGCCCTTGCCATTCCATTCCTGGGCCCTTGCCATTCCTTCATAAATTTTATCCAAGACATTTTTACCTTCACACCATTAATTTAAAAAATATATATGAGACATTTTGACCTTCATAATTACCCTTTGGAACTTTTATCTCAGGCCCTTTCTCTTTGAGACTTGCCCTTTGGGACTTTTATCTCAAGCCCTTACCCTTCAAAATTTCCCTTCAGGACTTTTGTCTCAAGCCCTTTCCCTTTGAGAATTTTATCTCATGCCCTTGCCCTTTTCAAATTTTGTCTTGGGAATTTTTCCATATGAGCCCATTCCTTTTGACTTTGTATCTTAGACATTTTGTCTGATGAAAATGACCTTTTAGACTTTTTGTCTCAGACATTTTATCCAATAAAAATGACCCTTCAGGATAATTGATTTGGATATTTTATTTGAGAAAATTGGGACTTTGTGAGAATTATTATGGAAATTTTATTTGAAATAATTCCCTTGATGGAATTAATCTTAAAAAAAAAAGTCCAAAATAATTACCTAGTGCAAAAAGGACATAACAATTTTCTTGAAACAATACCCTACTGCTAAGTGCACTCATGCTTAGAGAGTATTTTATTATGTTTTGAACTTAATTTAAGATAAGGTCCCAAATTGTATTTTATTCATGTAACTAAGACCTTAGGATATAATATTCATTCAGGGTCATTTATATGTATTTCCCAAAATATTATTCTAAGTCCTATTTTCATATGTGATTGTAGAGCATAGAGAACCAGGAAATGACAAGTGTCAAGATTGCAAGGAGGTAAGTCAATTTGATGGTCACGTGGACATCTTTTACATTCACATAAATGTCAAAATTAATCTCAAAGATAAAACATTTAGATTTAAATTGTGATGGTCATGTGGACATCATTGAGGGTCATAAGGATGTATTTGATGGTCGTGCAAATGTCAAATTTAAGCTCAACAACTAAAAGTCACTAGATTAAATTCTAATAGCTGCATGGATGCCATTGATGGTAATGAGGATGCACTTTATGGTTGTAAAAATGTTAAATTTAATCTTATAAATTATCTATTTGGAATCAAAGGTTAGTGGGCTCATGCAGATCAACAACCAACATTGATCTAGACATTTGATTTGATAGTGTGAGATCGATAAAGAATTTTCAAAGGTTTTAGGACTAGAAAAAGATTTCTTATTAGCATAAAAACATTAAAATTATAACTATAAACAGTATAGAGGCCCAAAAGAGATATCAAATGGCACACTCTCATTCTATCATGAAAAATATCCAATGATGCGAGGTTGATAATGGAATTTTCAAAGATATAGACTCAATGAGAGGTATGGGCAACATGCAACACAATTATTTTTGGTCAATCATAGTTTCACTAGTTTTAAAGCATTGATATAGTGATACTTTTATTTTTAAAACAACCTAAATTTCTAGTTTCCATGATCTCAACCATTCAAACCATGCAGCCTTAAAAGGTTAAAATTTTATGCATGTGCAGTTTTTGTAAATATTGCATATATTTTAAAGTTTTGCATACAATTTGAACTATAATTGTAAAAAAATTACCTTCATCTTCATACACATGCACAAGTTTCATAGATTTTTGAAAAGGTTATTTTGAACCTATAACTACAATTGGACCCTTATATGGTTTTAGACCATAGTTAGAACCCATGTTTTGACTATCACATGTAATGACCTTCCATAAACTTGGAGGATGAGGAAAACCCTTCCTCAAGTATATATAAACATTTATAATCCAAATTGGATTTTTTTAAATATAATTTTGAATACATGAGTAACATTAATTTTTAATTTTAGTGAATTTGTTTGTGTATCTTGTTTCCAATTTCTATGTAATCAGTTGTTACTTTCTGGTTGTATGTTTCAATAATCTTTAGTATGCAATAGCTATGAATGGATTCTTGATTATTTTGATTGATGTAATGATATGTAGATGTATAGTAACTATTAAAATATTAGTAAATATATTGATTAAGATAATTAAGTTGATTGATTTATAATTTTTATTGTGCATGAGTGCTTTCTTAATGTAGTTTTCTATGTGTGTGCAAAATTTGCCTCAGATACTTCACTAGCTTGAGCCATATTCTCTTGATTAAGAGTGTGCAATATCTTCCCTAAAAGAAGAAACCTTTGTCTGAGGCTTATGAATTTATTACATCATTATTTCCTTAGAATTCTTAGTTGTGTCTTATTGTGTGTGTGAAATTATTTTTAGCAATAGGCATAGGTTCTAAGAACACTTGTCCTTTTAGAAACTAGTCAAGGAAGTAGTTCTTGAAAAAACATAGAGCCTTATTTTTTCCTTACCCTTATCTCCTTTTTTTGATTTTTTTTGATACCTATCCACTTTATATTATAATCTAACCATCCATCCAACTCATGTAGAGATGCACTACCCTTATTAAGAACCACACCTATTTTCACAAAAAACTTGTCAACAACCTACATGCCCTGCTAGCTATTCCATCAATAGGTTTTTCAAACTACATACTTGTAACCCATGCCCTAGAGTGTATTTTACCTCCATTAATATCCTAAAACATTAGAGGCTACCTCATTTTGTTGTGGTGTTCATAAAACCCACATCAACAAAGGTGATTAAATAGGTAATATTTAAGTCAATGAAATCAAGAAATAACAACTATGAGTGTTAATAAGATTCAAAATCCTAGTTTTTAAACCATATTTTATCCTACACCTTAACTGATGATGGTTACACCAAAATGATGTCAGTTACATAGAATTGATGATGGTTTAGGTAGAAATGATGCTAGTTATACCTAATCGATGTCAGTCTTTGTGTAAATCTAAGTTAGCACAAAAAACAAAATATGACAAAAATAAAGCTAAAATTCCAATTTTTAAGATTTTAAAACATTCATTTCAAATGTTAAGAGTTAGGTCTTGGTATCCTTGGTATGAAGGATTCTTTTAGGGTCCCATTAGGTGTGACATTTGTGATCATAGGAATTTGATAATAGAGAGGAGGTTAGATCAAGTGTTAGTCCATAAAATAATGAAATCAACACACTAACATGCTAACATATCTAATCCTAGATCATAGGGGGTGTATAATGAACAAAATACAATTAAAAACTCAAATAAAATGCAAATAAAAATAATTCTTTCCTTCCTTTAGAGATTTAAGTGATTTTTTAGTGGCTTTCTCAGTTTGTGCTCAAAGAGTCTTTGGCAATAAAATTTTGTGTAGATCCCTCTCTCCTTGGCACTATTGTGTCTTAAGGCTTGATATGGATTGTACTTGATAAATGAGGCTTGGTTAAATATTTTTTCATTATAACATTATAGATATAAAATCATACTATAGAACTTGCATAATAATTGTACAATTTCCAAGCTCTCAAATGAAGAGACAAAGGCTTGTATTTATAGCCTTAAGAACTAACCCCAACTCAAGGTGAGGTAAAGTTTCGTTTAAACATGGAATGGATTCAAACCTAACCTAATTGAGTTAATTAACCTTAGTAGAGTTAAAATATGTCAATAATTAATGATTCACAATGAATACACATGGGTGAAACATTTTGAGATGTTTTCAAAGGTTTGACAACTCACAAAAGGTAATCATGAAAAGTTAGGATATTTCATATTTTTGAATTTCTTTTTTTAGTAACTCAATTACATATGGATAATACAAATAGGAATTTAATTTTGTTTAGCTTATTAACTAATTTTGTTTAGCCATTTAGCTTATTAAATTTTTGATCATCTAGATGGTCCCAAGTGTGATTAACACTAGAGATATGTCACATCAATTGAGTTCATACCAATTAAATTACTATGTAAGGGTCTATTATTTGTCATAAAAATTCCTTCCATGTATTACTGAGTAAAATGCCTTGGTTAACCAGACCTAACTTAGGTTTTCATTATGAAAAGAGAGGTCAGCTGCTCAACCCCTTAGCTCTCTCAATATGTGTACCCTTATTTGTATGTCTGATCATTGAGTAGGGTTGAAAAAATGCTAGGAGATGAAACTCAATAAAATATTCTATAAATAGGTCATGAAGAAGATATGAACTCCCATCCAAAATCCAAGTTGCATAAAATAAAACTAAGTGAAAAGACTTTAGAGGTTGATTTTAGATCACCCAAACCATACAGGGTTTGGAGAGAGCCTAGACAACATTATTTTCATGCTTTGGACAAAAGCACAAATTTAAAGTGAAAAGGTGCTTTTATTCACCCAAGTTCCCTATAGAGTATGGGGGAGAACATACATGCACTCTTCATTTTTCATAAACAAACAAACAAGTAATACAATAAAAACTTTTAAGAATGTGAAATCTAAGTAAATGTTAATTTTATGCACCAAATGAAATGTTTTGATGAAGTTTGTGGCCCCTTTGGATTAAATTTTCAAATCTTGTAAGAAATTTCATAAAATAAATTAATACAAATCACTTAGGTTCCTTTTAATCACTTAAATCAAATGTTTAATATTTAATAAATTTTTTTAGGCACCAAAATGAAGTGTTTAAGAGTTTAAATTTGAAAATTTATAATATATTCCCACCTTGGTCCTATAAATATTAGAAAGTATGAGTAAATAATTTTTGAAAAGATAGATATTTAGTTTCTCTGTATTTTTTACATAAAGACCAATGTCGATCACCTCTGACTGATGTTGATTAAAGGGAAACTAATACCGATTAGAAATGAACTGATGCTGGTTGATAATGATTGATATCAACTACCTACGAATTTAAAGGTAAAAAAATGATTTAAAAAATATTAGTTATCTCAAAATATGATGAAAACTTCTCAAAAATTACAACAAGGTGATTAAACAAGAAATGTTTAAGGCAATGAGACCAAGAAATAACAACTAGGACTGCCAAGAAGATTCAAAATCCCAATTTTTAAATCATGTTTTACCTTACACCTTGATTAATGATGGCTATCTATAATTCATGTTAGTTAGGTATAATTAATGATGGTTTAGATAGAACTGATGTTGGTTATGCCAAACTGATGTTGGTCTCTATGTAAATCTAAGATAGCACAAAAAATAAAATATGGCAAAAACAAAGCTAAAACTCTAATTTTTTTAGATTTTAACACATTTAATTGAAAAGTTAGGAGTTTCATATTGGTATCCTTGGTATGTGGAATGATTTTAGGGTCCCATTAGGTATGCTATTTGTGATCATATGAATTTGACAATAAAGAGGAGGTTAGATCAAGTGTTAGTCCATAAAACAATGAAATCAACACACTAAAATGCTAACATCTCTAAGCCTAGATCATAGGGGGAGAATAATGAAGAAAATACTATTAAAAACCCAACTAAAATGCAAAGAACAATAATCTTTGCCTTCCTTGGAGCTCTAAATAATTTTTTTAGTGGCTTACTTGGTTTGTGCTCAAAGAGTCTTTGGCAGTGGATTTTTTTTGTATCTCCCTCTCTCCTTGACACCATTATGGCTTAAGGCTTGATATGGATTATGCTTGTTTGATGGGGATTGGCTCAATATTTTGGTATTATAACATTATGGATATCAAATTATGCTACAAAACCTACATTAAAAATCTAGAATTTCCAAGCTCTCAATACATAGATAAAGGCTTGTATTTATAGGCTTAGGAACTAAACCCAACTCAAGGTGAGTTAAAGTTTAGTTTAAACATGTAATGGGTTCAAACCTAACCTAATTTAATTAATTAAGCCCAATAGAGTTAAAAGGTGTAAATAATTAATTATTTTCAATGAATAGGCATGGGTGAGATATTTTGAGATATTTTCAAAGGCTTGACAACTCATAAAAGGTAATCATGAAAATCTAGGATATTTCATATTTTTAAATTTTATTTTTTAATAATTTATTAATTACACATGGATAATTCAACTAGAAATTTAATTTAATTTAGTTTATTAATTAATTCTATTTTTCTATTTAGTTTATTAATGTTTTGACTATCTAGATGGTCCCAAGTGTGATTAACACTATAGATGCATCAAGTCAATTGAGTTCATACCAATTAACTTACAATGCAAGGGTATATTCATTTATATAACAATTCCATTCATGTGCTGCTTAGTAGAATATCCTATATAACTAGACCTAACTCAAGTTTTCATTATAAAAGGAGAGGTTAGCCACTTAACCATTGGCTCTCATAGTATGCATACCTTGATTTATATACCCCACTATGGAGTAAGGTTGAAACAATGTTGAGAGATGAAAACCTGGGTCAAAGCATCCCTAAATAACTCATGAAAAAGCTATGAATTACAATCCACAAATCAGTTACATGAAATAAAACTAAGTGAAAATACTTTAGATATTGTTTTTAAATCACCCATATTGTATATGTTTTGGGGAGAGCCTAGATAACATTATTTTCATGCCTTGGACAAAGTCACAAATTACAAGTGAAAAGGTGATTTTGGTCACCCAAGTTCCCTATAGGGGATGGGGGGAGAGCATACATGCACTCTTCATTTTAAAAAAACAAACAGACAAGTAATAAAACAAACACTTTTAAGAATGTGAAATCTAAGTGTTAATTTTATGTACCAAATGAAATGTTTTGATTAAGTTTTTAGCCCATTTGGCTTAAGTTTGCAAAGATTTTATGAAATTTCACAAAACAACTTAACACAAATCACTTAGGTTCCTTTTAATAACTTAAATCAAATGTTTAAGACTTAACCATTCTTTTTAGGCACCAAAGTGAAGTGTTCAAGAGTTTAAACTTGAAAATTTATGTTTTATTCCTGCCTTGGTCCTACAAATGTTAGAGAGGATCCTTCTACTTTGAGACACATTTATGGATGATCAAACAAGTTTTGAAAAGATAGCTCTTAGGGTTCTCTATATTTTTTACATAGAGATCAACATCAGTTACTTGTAACCAATTCTGATTAAAAAGTGATCGATGCTAGTTGGAAATGAACTAATGCTAGTTGATAAAGACTGATATCAATTACCTATTGTAATTTAGGAATTTGACTCAAGAGAGGATGTTATTATGGTGTTAGTTCTAAAAATAATGAAATCAACACACTAAAAAAGCTAACATATCTAGGCTTAGATCATGGGGGGACCTTAGTAAAAAAACCAAATGAAGACACAACTAAAATGCAAAGAAATGACAACTTCTTTACCTTCCTTGATTACTCCAAGATGACGTGTTCATTGGCTTTCTCAAAATGTGCCCAAAAGGTCTTCATCAATGGGGTTTGGCTATCTCCATCTCCTCTTAGCACCATGGTTGGCTTTATTTTGGCATTATAACGCTATGCATTTTCTTCATTAAATCTAATCTAGCATTATAACTCTACTATGTTCCAAGATCTCCAAATGAAGAGCTATAAGCTTGTTTTTATAGGTTTTGAAATGACTTGAAATGGGTTAAATCTTAACCTTTGTTGTCTTATTTAACCCTAGTAGGGTTATTAGGTGTCCAAAATCTCATGATTAGAATGAATAGATGTGATTTGACATATTTTGCATTTGGACAACTCACAAAAGGATATTATTAGCTTCTAAGATGCTCTTTAGAATATTTATTGAATTTCCTTTTTGATAATTGATTTATTTACTCATGGATGAATTCAATTAGGCTTTAATTAGGATTTTAGGAATTTAAACATTTGTCAAAGATTTTGGTTTATTCAATGTGCATTTGTTAAAGTTAATTGATTTATGGGCCAACTTGATTTATTTGTATGGCTACGAAGCCAAATTTGAGACTCTTAGAAATGATTAGGCTAGATGTGAAATGGTTGGTAAGAATTTATATAAATTTAGGTATGAAACCATTGGTGGCCAATTTTAAGTGTCTATAGTTTGCCCTTGTATGGGAAGGCATTGCAAGTTGTAAACACAATAACATCTTTTCAAAGAATAAAATTGTCCTATTGTGCTTATGACTTTAATGGTGATGAATGAATTTTAGGGTACCCCTTCAAGGGAGTAGTTGGTAAAATGAGATGTAAATGGTCCCTAAAAATAAAGAAGAAAGATGAGGGGACCAAAAAAATGAAGATGATGGGGTGAGAACACAATGATTTGGATAGAGTTATTCAAATTCATTGAGAATATAGGTGGGATGGTGTACAATGGTTTTCCCAAAGGTGTCTATAATCATTATACCCCAATAGTGGCAATGTGGTATGATAACACAATGATTTTCCTATAGGTGGTTATAATCATTGAGAATATGAAGTTGCCCTAGTTAGGACAGAAAAATAGGATAACATTCATGCCCTAGGTGGGCAAAAAAAATGAATGATTAGAATTGGTGATAACACAATGATTTACCAAAAGGTGGTTATAATCATTGAGAATGTAGATGGTATGGTGTAAAATGGTTTGCCCAAATGTGGTTATAAGCATCATACCCCGATTATGGAAAATACTATTGATACCTAATGATTGAAAACATGATAATGATAACTTGATATAGAGGATAAAAATGAATTGGGACAACTGACTAGTAGGGAGATGCTCATTTGAACTAACAAAGGTTGAAATTATTTAATTATTTAATTAATCTATTTTGGATATGATTGGGATTAGATCTAGTGTCGGTGTCAAGGAGATGTTGATACTTTCATTACTTTTTAGACCTCTTAAAGCTGATTTTTTATAGCACTTAATGGTAGGCATCATGATAGAACACCATGAAGGCTTAACCACAATATGAATAAAGACCGAATCTCATGATCCAATACTCAAGGGAAAATATTTCACTAATGATAAAAATCATGATGACAATGTTGATGTATGGATATAGATGGATTTAAGATGAATGTATGCAAGGAATCACCCAATGAACACACATATACTAAATCAAGGAAAAAGTACTTAAAGAAAACAAATAGGCACACAAATAAAAAAACAAATAGAAATTAAAAAACAAATAACAAAGAAATAAATAAATAAACAAAAAACAAAGAAACAAATAAAGAAATAAACAACAGTTAATTTCAATGTTAGTACAAATAATGTGATGGACATTTCCCCTAAAAAATAGGTGATGACTTAGCAAACAAACATGATGGGGGAATAAAAGAAAAGGAAGAGGGTGGCCAAGTTGTCTCCATATGCACTAGGAAAGTGGATGCTTCCTACATACTTCTATGGACATGATGATCCAATAAAAACTTTAGGTCGAATGTGGTTCTCCCAAGAAATGGAAAGAAAATGATGACTAATGAAAAAAAATATGATGGATGTGATATAAGAATAGGAATAGTCTTGAAAAATGACAAATGAATGGGATAAAAGGCCAAAAAGGATGGGGAAACTAAGTGACAGGTGATTTCTTGTGACTTAGTGAGGGTTCATGGAATCCTTAAGGAAAAGAAGAGATCAGTGCTTTTGGTTTTTTCTAAATGACATTTAAAATGTTTTTGGAATTTTGGAGTATCTCAACTCAATTGAGAATGATGAGACACTAAATGGTCCAAGATCACAAAATATCAAGAGAATGGTAAAATGTAAAAGGATGATCATAAAATAGGGAGAGCGTGACTTAGGTTACTCATAAAATGGTGAGAGAATGATGGAAAGAGGGACTAAGTTAACCTCAATGTGAATCAAAAATGAACCACATAGTCCTAAAATGGCCTTAGTTCATAGTATTTCCACCTTATAGTGAAGGAATTTGACTAGTGTAGAAGCCAATTCAAACAAAATAGGCATAATTGGTATGATGGCATAGTACAACATAATGATGGCTCATTTTTATGTCAAGGAAAAATAAAAAAATGTTGGCCCTAGGTTTTTCATAGGTAGTTATAACTAGGATATAACTAATTGTATCAATGATACTAATTTGCCCATAAGTGATTATAATTAGTAATAAGATCAGTGAAACACTAATTTGCCCATATAGGCAAATATAATTACACTCACATAAATAAACATGATTAGAATCAATGAGAGATGAAGGATGTAACTACCAAACTTTTGTCTTACTATTCCAAAATACTACCTCTATCTGGAATGTTTGAAAAATTGATCTGATTCTTCATGCAAAAAATGTGAAACTAATTGATGAACCAAGGTCAAACAGGCTAGGATAAGATGGATCAAAACATGATTTGGTTAATAAAATAAAATGGTATAATAGATAAGTGTTAGGATAATGATAAGCTGATAGGATGATAGGATCACATAATGGCATGGTACAAAGAAGAATATTGATAATATGTTATAACTTAAAATGATCCTCATAAACAATACATCATACCACTCAAGTTTAATACTACCTAGGTGTATAATGTTTATAAGCTCATCAAGTTCATCCCATCTAGTGTGGTGAGCCTATATGATCCTACACCATAGTGTGCAATAATGGTGAAAGGACCAACTCAGTTGGATTTGAACTTGCCTTTATGCTATGGCATTATTTTGGTTTTCTTTGAGGATAATATCACCAAGTTTGAATTGTCTATGTTTTGCATACCCATTGTAGTGACCATGAATCTTATTCTAATATGCTTATAAATTTTTCACTACATCCATGCATTTCTCATCAAGTAACTCCATCTCTTATAGGTGAGTTATTTGATTGTCATTTTCATTCAGAACATGTTTAAAAGAGATACATAATAATGGTAACTTGAACTCAATGAGAATAATGGCTTTAGTGCCATAAAAAAGTATGGGGTGGATCCTATTGGGGTATGGTGATTGATATAGTATGCCTATAGGGTGTATAATATCTGAAAGTGCCAATCATGACTGACATCATTAAAAACTTTTTAATGATGTTGACAATGGTTTTGTTTGATGCTTTAGCCTGGTCATTACCTTGAGGGTAATATATCATGTAGAGATTTTATGTGATGTTATATTTGGCACATAAATTTTTAAAATACGTATTCTTGAATGATCCTCCATTATCATATATAATTTTGGAAGGGATACCATAACGATAGATGAGATGGTTGAAGATGAATTTAAAAATTTGCTTTCCAGTCATGTAAGTGAGGGGTATAGCTTCAACTCACTTAGTGAAATATTCTATGGTAGTGAGGATATATTTATGGCCATTTGATGAGGTGGGGTCTATCTTCCCAATGAGATTAAGGCCCCATGTAGTGAATGGCCATGGTGTCAACATTGGTTTCAAAGTCTTGGTTGGGGCATGAATCAAATTAACATGCCTCTGACATTTATCACATATTTTCACATATGAAACTACATATGGATCCATTATTGGCCAATAATAACTAGTACATAATATATTTTTGGATAGGATTTACCTGATGGTGTGGGCTCTACATACTCCTTCGTGAACTTCTTATAATGTTAGTAGAGATTCTTCTAAAGGTAAATAATGAAGTAGAGTTCTATCAAAACTATGGTGGTATAGGGTTGGTCTAAGTAAGTTATAATATTGGGTATTATGGATGAAGTATTTGGTTTATTTTTGAGATAAGTCAGGGGGTAAAACATGGTAATGTAAATAGGCATATAGGTCATAATACCAAGTAGATATGGGACCAATAATATTGCAAATCATTATGATAGTTGATGGTTCATGAATTAGTGCTATTAAATTTTCAATGAGAAATTGGTAGTCCTTTGCTATGTTTATATGTTGAATGAGTGACCCAATGGTAGCCATTACATCTGCTATTCTATTGCTTGCCCTTGGTATATGTTCAAACTGAATATCAAGAATATTCTCTTTGAGAGTGTCGACCATGGGCTTGTAGGGAACTAACTTTTAATCTTTTGTCTGGAAGTGGTCTATAACCTAATTGATGATTACGCATGAATCACCATAAACCTTTAGATGAGATATGCTCCATTGTATTACCTATCGAAGCCTTATGATGAGTGATTCATTTCATCCATGTTATTGGTATAAGGAAGTTAATTCTAAATGACTTAGGGATTAAATCCCCCTATGAAGCTATAAATAAAAGGTTTAGCCCCTATCCATGTTCTATAAATGATCCATCAAAATATAGCTTCTAGTGCTACTCCTCAAAAGGTGTGTCAATGATGGTCATGATGGATTCATCAAGAAATTGGAATATGAGTGGTTCTATGTCTACAAGGAGTGATTCAATAAGCTGATCTACAATTTTTTTTCCTTTGATAGCTTTCTAGTACACATATTCTATCTCAAACTCACTAAGAAACATGATACATTTGGTCATGTGGCCTTGTAAAGCCATTTTAGATAGTAGATACTTGAGCGTATCTACTTTTGAAATGATTGTGGTCTTATTATTCAACATGTAATGTCACCATTTTTGAGTTGTAAAGACCATGGATAAATAGGATTTTTTGATGGGCATATAATTATGTTCATATGTGACTAGTGTATGATTTAGATAGTATACTGTATGCTCTTTTATTTTTTTATCATGTTAATCTAGAAGTGCCCCTAGCACTTTATCTATTACTAATAGATACAAAATGAATGGTTTACCTAGCATAGGAGGTAATATAATTGGTGGATTCACAAGATAGTATTTTAACTATTAAAAATCTTTCTAACAATCATCACCCAAATAAATTTTACACTATTATTTATTAGGTGTGGAAATGGATGGCACTTATCATCCAATTGATAAATGAATTGTTTGATGGATTGGATCTTGCCTTGTAAACTATGGAGTTACTTCAAATTGGTCGATGGTGGCATATTTGTTATAGCTTGTACTTTGGTTGGATCAAAAAAATTCCCCTATAAGACATAATAAAGCCAATAAATATGCCTGATGTGATGCCAAAAACACATTTCTTGTAGTTGAGTCAAACTTTGTATTCATAAAGTCATTTAAATATCCTCCTCAATACTGTTGGATGATCAACCCTAGTCTTTGATTTTCCTAGTATATCATCAATGTAGTCTTAGACAATGTCATGCATCATATTTTGAAATATGACTATCATGTCTCTTTGATAGGTGGCCCCTATCATAAAAATACAAAATGACATAACCCGATAATAAAATATTCCCCATGGAGTGGTGAACACTATCTTGTGTTGGTCTTTTGGTGCTATTTGAATCTGATTATATCTTAAAAATCCATCCATTAGTAAAATCATCTCATAACCTACTATGGAGTCAAAAATCATGTCAATGTTTGGCAATGAAAAGACATCCTTTGGACAAGCTTTGTTAATGTCTCTAAAATTAGTGCAGATTATGATTCTTTTTAGATTTTTACTAACTATTACAACATTAGAAATCCATTTAGAGTTGTAAATTAGCCTGATACATCTCACTTCTAAGATATTTTCCAACTCTTTGTTTACTAATATAACAATATGATGATGCATATTGCATAGCTTTTGCTTCACTAGTTTGGCATTAGGATGTACCACAAGGTGGTGAACAACTAAGGCAGAGTCAAAGTAGGCATCTTAGAATATGCCCATGCAAATATATCAATAAATTCCCTCAATAGAGTTGTTAAGACTTCACCCTCCTCCTCAATGAGGGATGTGCCTAATTTAATCCATTTCAGGTCATCTAGGGACCCTATGTTTACCTTTGTTATATCCTCCACTAGAAGGGTCAAACTATCTTCAAGAATAGTGGGCAAAGATTTGAACTATTTGGATATGTTAGAGTCCTTTGTTAGGACTAGTTCTTCAATTTTTCCTAGAAATGATAAATCATAATCCCCCAAGGGAAGGGATGGCCATGTAAGAAATTGTGTTAGAAATTCTTGAATGATGCGATCAAATGTTTGTTGTTATTCAAGACTGAAGTTAAATTCATAGACAAGTTCACCATCATTGGTATCTTGGATAATTTGATAAAAAATCTATTATTATTTAAGACTAAAATTAGACCCATAGATAAGTCCATCATTGGTGGTCTCTTGGTCTATATTTGAGTAAGGTTGAACACCCCCATCTAATGGCACCTGAAATAGGCTTTCACCACTAGACTGGCCTTTATATTTACTTTTACCCTAGTCAAAAAGTGCCTCAAAGAGGTTTTCACTTTGATACGTCAATGTTTTATTTATTTACTTTTGGCTAAGGGTGTTCACCCACTCTCCAAAATAATCTTTAAGATCTAGTTTGATTTAGAATCCTGATTTATGATCTCCCAACGAAACATTATCCTTAAGGCCTAAAACATCATAGAAAGATTTATCATTTTGAAACTCATCAATTGGCACATTGGATTATTGTTGGTTCTAGTATATCATTTGAGGATAATATAATGGTAATGGGTTATAATGAATGACTAGTAAAAGGGTAAAAAATGTGTTATGGTCAAATAGGTTGGTTTGGGCTAAGTCATTGAATTGGCTTTGATTGGATTCTATGTCACTACCGACATCATCATCACTAGTCATTGGTGATGGAATGTGAATAAGATACGTGGGGTTACCCCTAGGTAATTTATATCCAAATTCAAAGGTTCCTATGTACTTAGTCATAGAAATTAGCTTGAGTGTTCCCTATTGATTTGGCTTGAGGCCTCCTCCTTCATAGTCTTGATTCTCCATGATTCGATTAGGAATGGGATACTTAGAGTTATTATAACAATAAACCAATTTGTCATTATATAACCATGATTCATCACCTTCAAGAGGGTCCTTTCCTTGGATAGTTGCTGACATGAATGTGATGAGTGTTGGATTATGTAGATGGACTTTACCCTTTCATTACCATTGCATGAGCGGTTTTGATTTTGGTCTTCTAAAGGTCTTTGGGTTATATGGAAGTTTTGAAATGTGAAAGGTATCATGTTAAATACTCTCTTGGGCCATTAGTTGAGATGATATAGTGATTGGACATTTTAGGAGGTGGTTTATGGGAAAGTGAATCGAGGGTGTCAGGGTTAATGTAGTTGGCCTCTAGTAAATCAATAAGTATGGATTTCCCTTTAACCTTATTGATAACTAGATTTATGCTGAAATAATAATTGTAGCTCTTAAATTCAGCCTCTATATGTTTATAATGCTCATATGGGTGTAAATCTCTTGAAATATTAACCTCTATCCCTAAATGAGAGAACTTAATACACTGGTACAATGTCAATGGGACTACATGAATCTCTTGTAGCTAAGGTCTAACCAAAATCATGTTATATGACAAATCAAGATCTAACACATGGCAACGTCTATCATGGGTCAAAGGCCTAATGATAATTGGTAAGCTAATGGTGCCTTATGATTCTCTCTCTTCATTATCATAAGCTTTGATGATGATTGTTTCTAATTAGAGATCTACTAAGGTGTACCTGAGAAGCTTGATAATTTTTAGATAAACTATATTTAGACCTAATCCATTGTCTATGAGGACACATTTT
The DNA here is from genome assembly GCA_037957365.1 of Torreya grandis. Classification (NCBI taxonomy): domain Eukaryota; kingdom Viridiplantae; phylum Streptophyta; class Pinopsida; order Cupressales; family Taxaceae; genus Torreya; species Torreya grandis. The sequence continues at coordinate 1,945,127 of JARHVA010002184.1, forward strand.
ACTTTGTTTCTCTTTATGTAAACTTTGATGAATAATAGATTATTATATAGTAGGCTACGGGATGATATATCACTTTGGTTGAAGGTTACTTATTAAGTTGGAGCTAAGTGTCTAACCAAAGCTTTAAATTTGTCAAGAGATATGTCATTTAGAATTGTGGATTGACCAAGGAACTCTATCAAGATGTTTTTGTGGATAGTGGACATATGCAATAAATCTAAAATGGAGATTAGTATTGGCATATTTTGTAATTATTACACAATGTCAAATGTCTTTTCTTGGATAGTGGTAAATGGTTTATTTTGAGGTAGAATGGTTGGCTGGATGATAGGTTAAGTGGTAGATGGTTATGGGCATAGTATGGTAAACTTTGACTATCAAGTTATGATTACATAATCAAGATTAGGTACAAGACCACTATTGCTAATAAATGATGGTGGAGGGGGACTAGATAGGATAAGTCTCAGTTACTAATGCACTTATTTATGGTCATGGGCTAACGATGAGTTATCAATATAAGGTTATAATGTGGGAATCCCTAATTATTTTTTAACTTATGTGTAGTCTTAGGTCAAGGAAGGATTACCAAAATGGTTTGATTGATTGGATATGATTAGCAATTGTCTTTTCTGATTGGTACTTGGTTTAGGATTAATAGAAATGGTGGTAATGTGACCTCATATAATATGGACTACATCTATGTTGTAGTCATGTTCAACTGCATGGTAGGTTTATTGGTTGTTACCATTTTGACCTTGGTTCTATCCATTGTTTTGGTATTGTTGGTTCTAATAATGATTCTATTGAGCTAGTTGGTTATTAATACTATTGTTGTTGATTGTTATGTTACAATGGCCATTGTTTTTTTTTATGTTGGGGAAAAGGATTCTTATAAATAACAAGGCTTTGATTGGAGGTGGAAGCTCCATGATTTAATGTGATCTTTCCATTTTCAAACATATTTTGAATTACATTCCTAATTTTCACACAACACTACAAATTATGGCCATTGAACTTATGAAAAGCATATAATTGTTTTGGCCTATACTAATCTAGCATGTCAGTACCCTCATAAAATTATTCTTGTAGAATAGGCCATCTAATCAAATTAGCAGCTATGAGCTTATGAAAGACTAATTCTATGGGCTCTCTAAGGTCAGTAAAAGCATGATGAGTAGGCATGTTTTTCCTTAGAGTAAGAGGGTTTAACAAAGGCATTGATTGTTGTGTTTGTTGCATTTTTTGTGATGGCCAAGGTCATTACATTTTTTGTGCATGTTATGGCTATTGAAAAGGTTATTGGTTAGGAGTAATCTAGAAAGGTGGCATAGGCTAATTAGATGATGATTACACCATTTAGACATGTCATGACTCTATTACTCCATTACCTACAACATTTTTATTGTGATTGAATTGGTTGGGTCTATCATTGTTATTAGCATTTGTCGGTTGTGATGCTTACACTTAGATTGGATATTGGTTTTGGCCACTATTCTAATTTTGGTTTTGGATATTGTTCTAATTTTGATTTGAGCTTTGATTTGGTGAGGCTAGTTTAATAATCCCTTTGTTAATGAGGGTTTTTTTTTTATCATTAAACCTTTGTTAATGATATTTTTAAATGTGTGTACATATTGTAACTCTAAACTGTAAGATATCTTGCTATGTAGATTTTTGGTAAACACAGTAACTAGTTATTTATCTAGTAGACTATGGGTAAAATGGATTACAAGGGATCTCCATTGCTATAGATAGTTCATGAATCTTTTACCTAATTTTTATTTTTCTTGTGTCAAGTATACTAATGAAATCATGTGCTCAAGATTATAAGAGAAGTGTTGCATAAATTTGTCCAAAAAGTCATTGAAATTAGAAATTGAATTCTTTGGTAACTTTAAGAACCATTCCAAGGCTTGTCTAGATAGACTTAATGGAAATAAAACCAATAAATATATGTCACTATAGGCCACTAGTTGGCATGCAACAAAGAATTATGTCAGATGTGCTTTGGGGTCACCTTTCCCTTTATACTTGTCAAAATTTGGTGGCTTGTACCCTAGAGGAAATGGTATCTACAAATACTCCACATTGAAAGGGTAAGAACACATGTCATCTAATTTAAACTTTTTGACTTATTTCCCATATTAGATGGTGGAAATTACATCCTTCATTTATTATAGCTCTTATTAAAGGAAACTAGGATGATCATTAGCTAAAGGTAGAGACTACATGGTCACAAGTGGATTAATTTGACCGAGATATAATGGAGGTATTTACTAGGGTATGTTGGATTGGATAGGAAATAGACTAGGAATACACATGCATAGGTTGGGGTATAATTTTTGAAATTACACTTGAGGTTGTGAAATATTCTAGTTGGGATTAGCTATGTAGTTCTAATGTTGGGAATATTGAGGTTGGGATGGTGGGATATGGCTATACTATGCCTGTTGAGGTTAAATAGGGACATGTGACTGACTAGTCAAACCTTGCTATTGAGGGGAAACTTATGAACCAAGACCCTATCTTTAAACTTGTGGTACATTTTACATGAAAGGCAAATTTTACCTAGTAGATATTTGAGGAACATTGGAACCTCTTATTTGTGTGAATCCCTATTAGGAAATAGATGCATTTTGAATATTTGGGGTCATCGGTCAATGACCAATACACATTATTGGCTAGACATCATTTGGTTTTAAATTGGCATATTAATTTGTGATGAAAGAGGTATGGTTACTACTACCTAGTTAGGTAGAACATTGGTTACCCCCTATTGAGGTGGAAAGATGATATACATCTGCTACATGGGTTGGTTAGATGGTGCCTACTATTATGGAATATTACTCATCACCTATTAGGGAGGAGTAGGATTCATCACATTCTATTGTGACACGATAATGGTCATTATCTAACTACTTAATCCTTTTTGTTGGGAGTTAGAAGAATCAACTAGTTAAGGATTAGAGGTAGTTGGTTGAGGTTAGGATGTATAAAATCCTACTCTATAAGTTTATGAACCAATAATGGTGTTGTTAAAAGGCACATTTTATTTTTGACTATTTGTTTATGTGTTAACACCACTTTAGTCTAAATTGGATGTTGCTTACACATTGTCCACCAAGTTTTGCTCACTATTTTGCATAGAAGTATAATACACTTCCTTAATGGTTGGGGTATTGAACATGTTTTTGATCAAAGTTTTTTGTGTAAGTGGGTCAAAACCTTGATTTTCATGACCTGTCAATTGAAATAAGACTTCTATTGAAGGAAGTGACTAGCTAAGAGGTGCATTAGACATGATTAGGATGCTAAAATTATGTGATAAGTTTTGATATGCCTAGTATACTATCTGAATTTACATGAATTGGTCTTACATGAGGCCTCTTTATGTGAAAACATACATGGATTTAGATATGGCATTGGTACTATGGAATTAGGGTTACTAGAAGAGGCCTGATCATTGTTTGGATTATAAAACATGTTATAAGGTCCTATTGGTAGATTTGGCTAATTATCATGCCCTACTTTTTTAGCTCTATTAAGATCATAGGTTGATGGCATGGTCACATAGTAGGGTTGCTATTGGGAATTTTTTTCAACCATAGGTACACTAGCCAAATATTGAGTCATCTATTCTTGATCTTATTCTATGTAAGGAGGCATGCTAATCAAATAATTAGCCAAAGGATCTTGACCATGTTCCCCTATTTGAGTGTTGTATGGTGGATAGAAATACTAATCCCAAACAACCTCATCTTTTTAAGGGTCTTAAACAAAGTCCTCTTATGTTCTAAAATTTCCATATCCTATATTTCACATAATTACACTATGTATATAGTGAGCCATGGATAAATCAAATGACAAATTTTTCATAACAAGATGGATTAGAGTTATGTAAACTCTAAAAAAATATGTCTAAAAAGATAAAGGGTTCAAACATGATATAACATGGTCAAGGGTAGAGTTGCATCTCCAAAAATTCTAATTTAAAGATTTGGTAAAAATAGTATAACATCAAATGCCTAACACTAAATGTTTTATACAAATAAGGTCAAGAAAAATGACCTAAAAATAAGGTGCTAACTCTAATGTCCAAACATGTTCCAAATAGTTTTAAACTAGGAAAGGGAAATATTGCTAGGTCTTTTGTCCAAACATGGAGTCAAAATCTAGGCTCAAATAGGATATGATAGGAATTTTGTCAAACTAACATCAAAATGTAGGATTAAAACAAAGGATGATGATAATGATTAATCTAACAAACTTGAAACAATTTGGCAAAGGCTAGGCACTTTATTATAGACATAAACATGATCTAATTGGTTAAAAACACTAAATAAAAGGAACTTTAAATATGGATTGATTATATCAAACAAAGGCATAAACAATAAATTTTCCAAACTTGAGTAATTGATTAACTTAAGTTACACAACCCACAAGAGAAAGATCTATGTATCAACCCTTGCATGTTGAGGCCTAAAAAAAATTAATCAATGTTTGAATCCAAACTTGGAAAAGTTAATCAAAGATGTAACTAAGGTAATCTAGGGTTTTGATGACCAACAAGATAGGTGAATGTGAACAATGTGACTATGATAAAAAAATATCCAACAAGGCTCAAATGATTGGTTTAAATAATGATAAATGATACACAAGATAAGACAAGTCTTTTGAAACAATTTGGGTATCATAATAGCATTATCAATCCCAGAAGATGTGACAATGGTTAATGTTTCAAACACTTCAAAAGCATAATATTTGAAATGATTTGGGTAGAATAACATTACCCATTTTGATCAAGTGCTACTCAAAATGTTTTGACATAAAAGTTTGCTAGGTTTAAATCAAGGTGTCAAATAGATGACATAACACCTCCTCAAATAATGGAGTGATGTTGGACATAAGACATGTTCATGACATGGTTTAAATACCAAGTTTTAGTTCTAACACAATAATCAATAAAATGACAAAATATAATGAAGTATATTGTCTTAAATCCTATCAAGGCATGACAAAGTGGGGTTAACTAAAACCTATAATTTTTTGACATCTAAATTGATCCCATATGTACACACTTTCATGTATACACACAAGAGAAAAAATACATCAATTAAGTACATGTCGATCAAATTTTTGTGAAAAGGTCTTGTCCTTTTCATAACCACTACATCCGTCACTTACTTAGTGTAGTGCAATTTCCATGCCGATCATATGTCTCAGGATTAACCTACCACTAACAAATATGGTTTAACCACTCAAACCACTATCCAAATAGGTCTATCCTAATTTGTATACCCCCTATGAAAAGGGGTTGAAATAATTCTAGGAGATGAATCCCTAGCTCAATACTTCCCTAAATAAATTGTGAGAGGTAATGGCATCACCTTCATAAGATAAGATGCATGAAAACAAAAGACAAGTAGAAATACTTTAGGGTTGATTTTAGATCACCCAATACTATGTGAGTTTTTTGGAGATATTAGGCAACATTCTTTCTATGCCTTGGACTAGGCACTAAAATTCAATGGAAATTCACTTTTGATCTCATGAGTTCCCCATAGGGGATAGGGGGAGAGCGTACATGCACTATATTTTTTGTAAAAATAACAAACAAAAAATACTTTGAAAATAATTTGAGAGTGATTTTTTTATTTTAAACACAAAATTTGAATGTGATCATTTGTTTGTTACTAGGCCCATTGAATTAAGTGCAAAAATTGAAAAGATTGAACAAAACCAAATTAATCAAAAGCATCTAGGTTTACTTTAAGTCTAAAGTCAAAGTGTTAAAGATTTGTCTTAAGCTCATTTTAAACAAACCAATTGGAAATGTTCAAGACTTATGATTCACTTTAAGCACTAAAAATGAAATGTTTCTAAGACTTAACCAATCCTACATTCTTTTTAAGTGTCGACATTCAAATGTGTTAGATTAAACATGTTCATTTTAGACCCAAATTCAAATGTGCATGATTGGATTAAGTTCCATTTAGAACCCAAATTTAAATGTGTGATTAGTAAAAAACATGAAATTTTATCTTTAAACCAATCCTTCAACTTGAAAATGTTAGACTATAACCCCCTGCTTAGAAGCACTTTCTTGGTTGAGAAAATGAGGTTTAAATTTTTGCTCTCAAGTTTGGATTTAATTACACAAAATGATCATCGGTGGTCATAGATAATCATTGATGGTTTAAGGGAAACCATCATTGATCCTTTAAATATAACCATTGATAGGTGAGTAGAATCATCTTAAATTGATAAAGACCATTGGTGAAGACCTATGGACCTAAAGGTAAAAGCATAAATGATGAAACACATTAGGTTAGGATTGGTTAGACAAAATTTGATTAAAACCTGTAAGGTAAAACCTATTTAATGGATTTAAATTATCTTGAAACTAATAAATCAAAGAATGAAATGACCAAAAGAATAAAAATGTAATATTTATGTCTATTTCTCCCCTACAACTAAACCATTGATGGTTACAATGAATCAATGGTGATTAGGCAAAATTGTCAGTAGTTATGGTCTAACTGTCGATAGTCATTGCATAAACCTGATAATTTAACAAAAATGAAATCTGGATAAAATGAGGTTAGAAAATAAATTTTAGAGAGATTCAAGAATCTAAATGAAGATTTAAAATCTATGTACTAATCTCCTTGCTATGATGGATGTGTTTTTGATTGGGTCTGCCATCTTTGATCTAGGAAATTTGAATCAAGAGATGAAGTTAGCATGGTGTTAGTTCCAAAAATAATGAAATCAACACATTAAACAAGCTAACATCTCTAGGCCTAGATCATTGGGGGGATCATAGTAAATAAACCAAATGAAGACACAACTAAAATGCAAAGAAATGACAACTTCTTTACCTTCCTTGATTTCTCTAAGATGATGTGTTTGTTAGCTTGATCTGATTATGTTCAAAAGGTCTTCATCAATGGGGTTTGGCTATCTTCATCTCCTCTTGGCACCATGGTTGGCTTGATTTTGGAATTATAACATCATGCACTTACTTCATGAAATCAATCCAACATTATAACTCCACTATGTTCCAAGATCTCCAAATGAAGAGCTCTAGACTTGCTTTTATAGGCTTTGAAATGACTTAGAATGGGTTAAATATTAATCTTGGTTGGATTAGCTAACCTCAGTAGGGTTAATAAGTGTTTAAAATCTCATGATTAGCATGAATAGTTATTCTTTGAGATATTTTGCATTTAGACAACTCACAAAAGGTCATTCTTAGCTTCTAAGATGCTCTTTAGGATATTTATTGAATTTTCCTTTTTGATAATTGATTTATTTGTTCATGGATGAATTCAATTAGGATTTAATTAGGATTTGAGGCATTTTAATATTTGTGCAAAATTTGTATTTATTCAATGTGCATTTGTTCAATTTAATTTATTTATGGGCCAAATTGATTTATGTATATGGTTATGATGCCAAATTTGAGACTCTTAGAAATTCATAGGCTAAATGTGCAATGGTAGGTAAGAATTCCTTTAAAGTTAGGTATGAAGCCATTGGTGTAAAATTTTAGGTGTATACAATTTTGTACCTAAATAAAAAAATTAAAATGATTCTAAAAATGTTAGTTAGCTCAAAATATGATGAAAATGCTTCAAAACTTGAAATAAGGTCATTAAATAGGGAATATTCAAGTCAATGAAACCAAGAAATAAGAACTAGGAGTGATAAGAAGATTTAAAATCATATTTTAAAGAAATGTTTTACCCTACACCCTGATCGATGATGGTTACTCAAACATGATTTTAGTTAGGTAGAATTGATTATTGTTTAGGTAGAACCAATGCTAGTTATGGATGATCGATGTCAGTCTCTGTATAAATCTTAGTTAGCACAAAAAACAAAATATGATAAAAACAAAGTTAAAACTCAAATTTTAAAGATTTTTAAGCATTCATTTAAAAATTTAGGAATTGCATCTTGGTCTCCTTGGTATGTGGGATGCTTCTAGAGTCCCACTAGGTTGCCATTTTTAATCATAGGAATTTGAAAATAAAGAGGAGGTTAGATCAAGTGTTAGTCCATAAAATAATGAAATCAACACACTAACATGCTAACATCTCTAATAATATATTATAAGGGGAGTATAATAAAAAAAATACAATTGAAAACCCAACTAAAATGTAAAGAATAACAATCCTTACCTTCCTTGAGAGCTCCAAATGATTTTTTAGTGGCTTTCTCGATTTGTGCTCAAAGAGTCTTTGGCAATGGAGTTTTGTGTAGCTCCTTCTCTCCTTGGCACCATTGTGGCTTGAGGCTTGATATGGCTTATACTTTCTTTATGGCACTTAGCTAAATATTTTGGAACTATAACATTATGGATATAAAATCATGATACAAAACCTGCATTATAACTCTACAATTTTTAAGCTCTTAAATGAAGAGATAGAGGTCTGTATTTATAGGCTTAGGAACTAACCCTAATTCAAGGTGCATTAAAGTATAGTTTAAACATGGAATGGGTTCAAACCTAACCTAATTAAGTTAATTAACCTCAATATAATTAAAATGTGTTAAGAATTAATGATTTTCAATGAATAAGAATAAGTGAGATATTTTGAGATATTTTCAAAGGCTTGACAACTCACAAAAGGTAATCATGAAAAGCTAGGATATTTCATATTTTTTAACTTTATTTTTAGTAATTCATTAATTGTACATGGATAATTAAACTAGGAATTTAATTTAGTTTAGTTTATTAATTAATTCAATTTATCCATTTAGCTTATTAAAATTTTGACCATCTAGATGGTCCCAAGTGTGATAAACACTAGAGATGTGTCACGTCAATTGAGTTCATAACATTTAACTTATTATACAGGGGTCTATTTATTTGCATAGTTATTCCGTCCATGTAATTATTAGTTAAATCTCCTAATTAACCAAACCTAGCTTGAATTTTTGTTATAAAAGGAATGGTTAGCCACTCAACCCCCTAGCTCTCATAGTATGCATACCCTAATTTGTATACCCTATTATGGAGTGGGGTTGAAACAATGATAGGAGATGAAAACCTGGGTCAAAGATTCTCTAAATTACTCATGAAGAATTTATGAAATCCCATCCATAATTCAAATTACATGATTTTAAAGGTTGCTTTTAGATCACCCAAACCATATAGGTTTTAGGGAGAGCCTAAACAATATTCTTTTCATGCCTTGTATAAAGACACAAATTACAATCAAAAAGGAACTTTTGGTCACCCAAATTACCTATAGGGGACTCGAGGAGAACGTACACACACTCTTTATTTTACATAAATAAACAAACAAAAAATAAAATAAACACTTTTAAGATTGTGAAATCTAAGTGTTAATTTTATGCACCGAATGAAGTGCTTTGATGAATTTTTTAGAACCTTTGGATTAATTTTATAAAATTATAATAAATTTCACAAAACAACTTAACACAAATCACCTAGGTTCCTTTTAAGCACTTAAATCAAATGTTCAATTTTTAACCATTCTTTTTAGGAACCAAAATGAAGTGTTCAAGAGTTTAAACTTACAAATTTATGTTCTATTCTCATCTTGGTCCTAAAAAAGTTAAAGAGTTTCCTTCTGATTTAAATCACATTTATGGATGAGCAAACATGTTTTGAAAGATAACTCTCAGATTTTTTTATATGTTTTACATAGAAATTGATGTCAATCACCTGTGACCAATGCCAATTAAAAGGTGATTGACACCAGTTGGAAATGAACTGATGCAAGTTGATAAAGACCGATATCATCTACCTGTGAACTTGAAGGCAAAACAAAAATGACTCTAAAAATTTTAGCTTAAAATATGATGAAAAATCCTCAAGACCTATACTAAGGTGATTAAATAGGGAATAATCAAGTCAATGAAACCAAGAAAAAACTAGGAGCACTAAGAAGATTCAAAATCCTAATTTTTAAGCCATGTTTTACCTTATACCTTGACTGATGATGGTTACCTAGAAATGATGTTGGTTAGGTATAAATGATGATGGTTTATATAGAACCAAAGTTGGTTATGCCTGAATGATGTTAGACTGTGTAAATCTGAGTTATCACAAAAAATAAAATATGGCAAAAACAAACATAAAACTCCATTTTTTAATATTTTCAAGTATTCATTTAAAATTTTAGGAGTTGCATCTTAGTCTCTTTGGTATGTGGGATGATTCTAGGGTCCCATCAGGCATGACATTTATGATCATAGGAATTTGATAATAGAGAGGAGGTTAGATTAAGTGTTAGTCTATAAAATAATGAAATCAACACACTAACATACTAACATCTCTAAACCTAGATCATAGGGGGAGAATAATGAAAAAAATACAATTAAAAATCCAACTAAAATGTAAAGAACAATAATCTTTACGTTCCTTGAGAGCTCTAAATGATTTTTTAGTGGCTTTCTTGGTTTGTGCTCAAAAAGTCTTTGGCAATGGAGTTTTGTGTAGCTCTATCTCTCCTTGGAACCATTGTGTCTTGAGGATTGATATGAATTGTACTTACTTGATGGGGATTAGATCAATATTTTGGAATTATAACATTATGGATATAAAATCATGCTATAAAACCTGCATTATAACTCCATAATTTCCAAGTTGTCAAATGAAGAGACAAATGCTTGTATTTATAGGATTAGGAGCTAACCCCAATTTAAGGTGAGTTAAAGTGTAGTTTAAACATGGAATGGGTTCAAACTTAACCTACTTGAGTTAATTAACCCCATTAGAGTTAAAATGTGTCAATAATTAATGGTTTTTAATGAATAGGCATGGGTGAGATATTTTCAAAGGATTGACAACTCATAAAAAGGTAATCATAAAAAGTTAGGATTTTTCATATTTTTGAATTTTATGTTTTAGTAATTTATTAATTGCACATGGACAATTAAAATAGACATTTAATTTGGTTTAGCTTAATAATTAATTATGTTTATCAATTCATCTTATTAAATTTTTGATTGTCTAGATGGTCTCAAGTATGATTAACACTAGAGATGAGTGATGTCAATTGAGTTCATATTGATTAACTTACTATGCAAGGGTTTATTATTTTGCATAGAGATTCCATCCATGTACTAATTAGTGAAATATTTTTATTAACTAGATCTGACTTGGGTTTTCATTATGAAAAGAGAGATTAGCCACTTAACCCCTAGCTCTCATAGTATGCACACCCTGATTTGTATACCTTTCTATGAAGTGGGGTTAAATCAATGTCAGGAAATGAAACCCCAGGTCAAAGATTCCCTAAAGAACTTATCAAGAAGCTATGAAATCCCATCTATAAGTCAAGTTGAATGAAATAAAACTAAGTGAAAAGACTTTAGAGGTTGCTTTTAGATCACCCAAACCATACAAGTTTTGGGGAGAGCCTAGAAAACATTCTTTTCATGACTTGGACGAAGACATAAATTACAAGTGAAAAGGTGATTTTGGTCACCCAAGTTACATATGGGGGATGGAGGGAGCATACATGCACTCTTTGTTTTGTACAAATAAATAAATAAGTAATAAAATTATTAGAGTATGTTTTAGTCATGTTTGCTAGGTGTAATATTTAGCACTATTTGTGGTTTAGTCCCACATTGGCTAGTTTAGCCTTCTTGTTGCTTTGTCTTACCTATATAAGCAAGAGCTTTGCTTTGTAATATTCATGATTTTATGTAAATGTTTTGCATATATCATTTATGTTAACAATTGATCTTGTATTTAATTGGTTTTCTCTTATGTAATGTTGAAGCATCAATGGCTTTAGTAATGAGCCATTGGAGAGATCTTGGCTAAGAGTTTTAAAAACTCTTTCATGGTATCAAAGCCACCCTCCAATGGTCATTATTTATCTTATATTTTTATTGACTTTATGATTTTTTCATTAATTGCTTGTCAAGTCTCTCTTATTGCCAAATTCTAGTTTATTTTCTGAATTGGTAATTATTAAGTTCCTTGGCTGTACTCTTTGGATCTAAAGGTATTGATAGCCAATGGAAGAGAGTTGGGATATTATGGTTCCTTTGACATACCATTAACTATTTAGCATTGAGAGAATTGGTTGTGGTTTGATTGTATCTTTGTTTGCATGAGAGAATGGTTTCATTATGATCTATGTACCTTTTAGTGCTTCATATTTACATTTCTATCTCTTTGACAAACTATAAGATCTGTGCTAATCTTGCATTAAAGATTAGATATATTTACACCAAATATTATTTGTGTCTATAGGGTTCACTCTTGAACAAAAATCCTTGATCTCCTTGCCACATGGAATTGGTAGAGGTTTAAGATTTAGATCCATACATCTAGCCATATTTTTATTAAAGTGCTAGAACATTTGTTGACCTTCTTCTCTACCTTCATGCAATCACCATGGTTTGAAACTCCCACATTAGCTTTTTTGTCTAGCAATATTACCATTGATGCCATGCCAAGTTCTGTTCTTTTTTCTTAAACTTAGCCCAAGAGCATTGCCACCACTTTTTCTTATCTCAGTTGTTTCAAATCAAGTGGAATAGCACTCCATTTTCGCCAAGGCTTTCAATAGACTAAAAATATGTGCTTATATCCATGTTTGAACATGAAAAAGATCATATTTATTTCTATCAGAGTGAGTTGCTTCATTGTTACTCCCTATGTTTAACAACTAAAACATGTATTTTGGCTTTTTCTGATCCTTCTTAGAGTTTTTCTTCAGATCTATTGAATTTAGCCCAAGAATTTACTAGATTTGGTGTTGGGATTACTTTTTTTGGTAGTATTGGTGTTTATGGGGTGTGTATGGATGCTGGTGGGGGTTTCCCTCACTGTATCTAGTAGATAGGCATTGGGAGTGAATGTAGAAGATGATTAAAAGCTAATAAATCAATTTAGTTTGGCATGGTGGTGGTTGGATTTACCTATGGAGTGGACACAGGTTTCCAAATGATGTGAAATCTGCCTTGACTTTATAGTCTTTTCCTCTACCTATCAACAAGCAAATCTTGGTGATTGTTGAATACAGGAGGATTATGTTGTTTGGTGGGAGATAAAATATATTTGGTAGTGATTTTTTTGATTTGTGGCATTGGCTTCTGCTAGACAATTGTATTCCACCTCCTTCTTCTAAGATAGTTGGAAATTTCTTTCTTTCTTATTATGCTATATTTTTTTATTTAAAGAGGAGTCAAGTTCACTTACATGTTTATCGAGGTCATTGGATGATATATTTTTGACTTTTGTTGACCTAAAGAGAATCCTGGTTCCATACCAATTCCAATGAGTAGTTGGAAGGTTAGGTTCCCTTATTCATGGTGCATTTTTTTAACTTTTAGTGCAAATTTTTAATTAAATAGGCTTATTTTATGAAAATTCATTTGTTTAATAACTTTTGATCAATAGATTGAATTTAAGCACCATATTTTTCAAAAGTTCATATTTTTTAATTTCACATACATTAGGCCTATTTATATTATAAAACACATTATTTTATAAAGTGCCACATTCTAGAGGGGGTCTCTTGCATTGGTTGTGCTGACATTGCTATGATTTATGGTGACATTTTAGTGGTGGCACATTTTGATATGTATTTTGAGCATTTGATGAGGGATTATTCATTATTTTACACATACCTTATCTCATTTATCAGATATTGGAAAGTGAAGTCTAGTTTGGTAGGAGATTAAACCCCCTCATAGGCAACACATACTTCCTTCTTACTCTTTTGCATTGTCATCATTTATTGCAATCATGTATTTATTTTTAGCTGAGTCCAACGTCCTATTCTTAAGTGTACATTATTACTTCTATGGGGTTATATTATGTTATGGGCCTTACATTGTACTTTGCACACATATCTCATATGCATTTTTGGTTGAGCTCGATGTCCTTACATGTGCTTTTCATGTTGTTTTTTGGATACTGATCATTCTCTAGTGTGTTTGCATATATCATAGATTTTCTCACCATTTAATACACTCTTCTATCATCCCATGAATTGTATTAGTATATTGACACATTAGTAGTTGTGTCATGTCTCCTCAAGGCCCCTTTCTTAGCACCTCACCTTCTTCTATGGAGACACCTATTCACTCCCTTGTTTTTGGAGCACATCTCTCTTAATGGCATATTCGATACATTGATAGTCTCCTCATTTGGATCTATTCTAGTAAATCCCAATGTCTTTCTTATCTCCATTTAGTGTTTTTATGTATGGGTTATATTGTACTCACACTAATTTATAAAGTATCATGAGGGGTTTGCTTATTCAGCCTTGTCCATCTACATGCATTTATGTGCTCTATTCTAGGCACCTTTTCACTTCGTCAGTTACTTGTCTTTTCCATCACCGCCATGGCCCATCATATTTGAGAGATATATCTATATTTTGACACCTTTTTTAGATAGTTGATAATCTCATTTAGTTTTTTTGTAGTTATTTTGGTGAATCCCAATGTTAGCTTGTCTTCTTCAACAGTTCAACAGTCTCATTCAACATACATGGAGCTATTCTGGTGTATACAATGTTAGCTTGTTTGGTGTTCGAGTAGTGGATTCAGACCACTCATGTAGACCTATTTTCTCCACTCCATCCATTCAATAGTATGGGTGGATGTGATGTACATTTTGATCCTTGGTGGTGAGCATTATTTACACATACAATACTTTTTTGTACTTTTATCACCATTGATAGTCTTCTTAATTGAAGTTATTCTAGTGAAGTCCAGTGTTAGTTGTTTTATGATCATGTAGTGGATTCAGACCACTTGTGCAGACTAATTTTTTTTGTGACTTGTGAGTACTTGGAGTGTAGACTTCTTAAGCATCATCTTTAGAGGGATTTTCTTGCTCTTTATTCTTATTTTCTCTCTTTTGGGGGGGGAGTTTTTCTTATGGGTTTCCTCTTTTTTCTCTACTATTTGAGAGTTATGTTTTTTTGCACCTTTTGTGTGCATGTGTGCTTTTATGTTTTTTAGCACAATAATGAGTTTGACTTCCTCTATTATACATGGGTATATTATTTAGGCACTTTGTTTGTTGGAACCCATATGAGGATTGCATAATGTCTCATCATTTGTTGGCCTTTTTTGGTGTGCTCTTTTATATTTTTGACACTAGCCTTGATAGTATGATCATCTTCATGTTGTGATTGAATTTTGGTATCTCCAACATCTATTAGGATTTATAATTACCCATGGGTAGTCATTTTCATGGTTATAAAATTGCCATAGTACTTTATGTGTTCAAGTAGTGGATTTAGACCACTCATGCAGATATTATGAGTATTTTCACCTAGTGTTCAACATTGAGGGGGAGATGTTTAGCAATGATTCCTTAAGTTTCATCTTCCACCCAATATTTTGGAGATTAGTGTTTCTTTTAGTTGATCCTTGTATTTAGCACTAGTTCCTATTTTACTTGGCATTTAAAATGATTGACATCTATGTACTCTGGTAGGTAGGATGGATTGGCATCCATAGGGACACATGACTTCACACTACATCTTTTATTTTTTTCCCCTATCTTCATTTGATGGGTGGTGTTAGATTATGTTTTACTCATGTTTTTTAGGTGCACTATTTATCACTATTTATGGTTTAGTCCCACATTGGCTAGTTTAGCCATCTTGTTGCTTTATCTTGCCTATATAAGCAAGATCTTTGCTTTATAATATTCATGATTTTATGTAAATGCTTTGCATATATCATTTATGATAACAATTGATCTTGTGTTCAATTGGTTTCTTCTTGTGTAATTTTGAAGCATTAATGGCTATATTAATGAGACATTAGAGAGATCTTGGCTAAGAGTTTTGTAAAATCTTTCAAAAATAAACACTTTTAAGAATGTGAAATCTAAGTAAGTGTTAATTTTATGAAATAAATGAAATGTCTTGATGAATTTTTTATCCCCTTTGGCTTAAGTTTATAAATATTGTAATAAATCTTATAAAAAAACTTAACATAAATCACCTAGGTTCCTTTTAAGCACTTAAATCAAATGTTCAAGATTTAACCATTCTTTTAAAGCACCAAAATGAAGTGTTCAAGAGTTTAAAGTTACAAATTTATGTTCTATTCTTGTGTTGGTCCTACAAATGTTAGATAGTTTACTTATTCTTTGAATCACATTTATGGATGAGCAAACAAAGTTTGAAAAGATAACTCTCATAGTTCTTTATATTTTTTACATAGAGACTGACATCAGTCACCTGTGACCAATGTTGGTTAAAAGGTGATGGATGCTAGTTGGAAATGAATCAATGTTGGTTAATAAAGATTGATATTATCTATCTATGTACCCAAATAAAAAATTGAAAAAATGATTCCAAAAACATTAGTTAGCTGAAAATATGATGAAAACTCCTCATAAGCTAAAACAAGGTGATTAAATAGGGAATATTCAAGTCAATGAAACTAATAAATAACAACTAGGATTGCCAAGAAGATTCAAAATCCCAATTTTTAAGCCTTGTTTTACCCTGCACCTTGATCAATGATGGTTACCCAAAACCAATGTTGGCTAGGTAAAAATGATGATAATTTGGGAAGAATGGATGCTAGTTATGCCTGACTGATATTGATCTTTGTGTAAATCCAAGTTAGTATAAAAATAAAATATGGCAAAAACAAATCTAAAACTTCAATTTTTAAGATTTTCAAGCATTCATTTGAAACATTAAGAGTTGCATCTTGGTCTCCTTGGTACATGGGATGATTCTAGTGTCCCATCGGGCATGCTATTTGTGATGATAGGAATTTGACAATAGAGAGGAGGTTAGATCAAGTGTTAGTCCATAAAATAATGAAATCAACACATTAACATGCTAACATCTCTAAGATTATATCATAGGGGGAGAATAATGAACAAAATTCAATTGAAAACCTAATTATAATTCAAATAACAACAATCCCTACCTTCCTTGAAAGATCCAAATGATTTTTTATTGGCTTGTTCAGTTTGTTCTTAAAGAGTATTTGGTAATGGAGTTTTTGTGTAACTCCTTCTCTCCTTGACAACATTGTGGCTTGAGGCTTGATATGTCTTGTGATTACTTGATGGGGATTGGATCAATATTTTGGAATTATAACATTATGGAGATAAAATCATGCTACAAAACTTGAATTATAACTTTAAAATTTCCAAGCTCTCAAATGAAGAGACAAAGGCTTATATTTATAGGCTTAGTATCTAACCCCAACTCAAGGTGAGTTAAAGTGTAGTTTAAATATTAAATGGGTTTAAACCTAACCTAATTGAGTTAATTAACCCTATTATATTTAAAATGTGTTAATAATTTATGATTTGTAGTTAATAGGCATGGGTGACATATTTTCGAAGGCTTGACAACTCATAAAAGGTAATCATGAAAAGCTAGGATATTTCATATTTTTGATTTTCCTTTTTTAGTAATTCATTAATTGTATATGGATAATTAAACTAGGAATTTAATTTGATTTATATTATTAATTGATTTTGTTTATCTATTTATCTCTTTCAATAGTTGATTTTATGTCTATGTGCCCTAATTTATAGGTCCATGGGCTAAATTGCATGTTTTAGTGCCACAAGTTGATTAGAGATGAATCCGTGAGAGGTTTTTGTTTATTATATTAGGATAACATAATTAGGGATGTATCAACAAGATTATAAGATTTTAAAAATGATTCATAGGCAAATTTGGGATGTTTAGTTTTTCTTAGGCTTAATTTGTAAAGGTTGGTAGAAATCAGTGTGAAGTCTGATCGAAGGTCATTGGTGGCCATTTTTAGGTGTCTACATCATGGACATAAGATGAGATTTTTAGGGGTATATTTGAGTGTAATATTAATTATTACATCTATTCATGCATTTTGAAAGTTATCTAAGAATATCAAAGGGTAATGTGTGCTAATGAAGGCCTAATTGAATTAGGTCTCCTTAAGGCCTAAAAGAGGTTTTGGTCCTATATGCTATGACCAACATATTTTAATATTTTATCCATGTTTTTAGTATGTATTAATTCATATTTTATATTAAATATAAGTTTTAAAATGTGTATATCCAACCAATCAATGTATGAGTAAGAGCCTAGTATAAGAACAAGGTTTAATATGACTAATTGACTGGTTAGAGGATGAGTAAGTTGAAATGGAAGATATAACACTTTGAAGAGATAAAGGAGGTATTTTAGACCATCAAAAGGGTGAAAAAAAATATCATTAAGATATAACATGGGTATTGTAGGTGACTATCAAGTTTAATTGACCTAATCTATCTTGAGGAGACCTATTTGAGTAAAGGAGCCTAGAAGGGAATTTGAGAGGACTAAGAGTGTGAAGAGATGAAGAGGTGGTCATCATTAGTTGGTCAATAAATAATATGTAATAAATGTGATCAAAATAATTATGTGGATGAGTTGGTGATGAGTCATATATGGGGTTACTACCTCCTTACAAATAGATGCTTGTTAAAGCCTAGTCAAGTGGGTACTTGGCTAGTTGCAGTTGGTGCTCCATGTGAATTTGTTGCTTCAATAAATATTAATATTTATATTATAATACTATATTATATTTAAATATATTAGTGGGTTTTCTTCCCCTTTAGGGATTCCTAATCCAATAAGTGTTTTATGTGTTATGCTCTTATCTCATGCTCATATAAATGGTTCTTGATGTATTGCTAGTTCACTATACTGCTTTGATAGTTCATGAATGATAAAATAAATTTATAAAAGTTTTTAAAGACTAATTCACCCCATTAAACTATTGTGCTTACAATACTAAAACCCTTCTAGGGTTTATGCATGGCTATTTTAAATACTCACAGATACAAGAAAGGGAATTAAACTCTAAAAACTCCTCATAAAGATGACATGGAATTTAAAACTTTTGATTTGTCTGTTTTAGAGGTAGTTCAATAATTTAAGTAAGATTTATAGGGCATGGTGAAAGAATATGATTTTTATATAGTTCAATGGGACATTATAGGTTTGAGAGGGGACTTGGATAGTGCGATGGATAACTTATAACAAATATCTGATCAATTGGCCAACTTGTCAACTCAGCCCCTACAAAATAATCCTCCACCACTTCAGTTTGGTTCTCCTCCTCTAAAAAATACCAACACCAATTCTAGTCCTAAGTTGATGTTTCCAAAAGTAGACCTTCACAAGTTTGATGGTAATGATCCACTCACTTGGCTCACTCAAATTGAAAATTTATTTATTATACATCAGACTTCATGTTCACAAAAAGTGTTTATGGCCTCTCTTTATCTGGAACCTGAGCCATTCATTTGGTATAATTGGTTGTGTGCTAAAAAAAACAAGGGTGTTCTAGTTTCATGGTTAGTTAGTTTTTTTTGAAGATTCGTATCTCTAATATCATAATAATGTCTTTGAAAATTATTTCAGTCAACTAGCCAGGTTTCACTAGACAGGATAATCAAGGATTACATTAATCAATTTTAGCTTAATTGTGGCAAACATCACTAAGGAAAATATAACTGACCTATGTTTAGGTGGCCTTAAATATAGCATCCAATTAGAGGTTCACATCTTTCATCCTAGTACTATATCTGAGGCCATACTAAGGACATGCATGGCTAAGGAAAAAGAGGTGATTAAGTGAAGACCTTTCACCAATGTTTGTGAATGCACCTTCTCAACACCATCATTTCATTAGCCTACCAGATTGACACCTCGATAAGTGGAAGAAAAGTGTGTAAAAGGTTTCTTTTTTGGATGCAATAACAAATGGAACAAAGGGAATAAATGTGATAAAAAGTTGTTTTACATTAACGGTTCTAATGATGAAGAAGAAGATGAAGATGATTCAAGGGAAGGATTAGAAGAACCGAAGGATGAATCTAAAGATTCTTAACCTACTATTTCTTATCATGCACTTTCAAGCATTATTACTTCTCAAAATATTAAGGTAGTCGGTGTTGTACCCAACATTCTCCTTTTCTTTTTGATGAAATGGGGACCCACTTTTTTTCAAGATTATGGCCTTATCTGTTAAGCCTTTCTTCTATATGTTTGTGTAGATTATTGAAAGGATTGATCCCTAATATTTTTAATTAGAAGAATCGAGTATGGTATTATGTTTTTTATGGACTAACCCCTATTAATTCCTTTTTGAGATTTTTTTGAACCATGAAGGTTTTTGGGACTTAGTCTATTCAGATAAATTTATTCAATGACTTATTCATTGAGCCTTTTATTTAGGCATTTTATTTAGACATTTTGTCTAACTGATTTGGTCTTTAAGTTTTTTGTTTTGGGTTTTTTGACTAGAAGCTTATTCATCATTTGTGCATTTGGACTTTTTTATCAAAATTTTTGGTTTTTGAAACTTTTGTTATGAATAATATTTGGTCTTCAGAGTTTTTTCAATGAACATTTTCTTCAAAATAATTATTACAAAATGACTTATCTTTTAATTAGAAATTTGATCTTCAAACTTTTTGTTTGGAACATTTATCCTAAATAAATTTGGTCTTTAGACTATTTTTGTATCAAACAAATATTTTGATGGATCACAAGCTTTATAAACACTTCAGACATTTTATGATGAAGATTTAGGTCTTTGGGTAATTTGTTCATGTATTTTGTCTAATGGATTTCAATCTTTAGGATTTTTATTTAGGATTTGTGTTTGAAGAATTTGTTTGGATTTTTTGTAAAGCTCAGTCCTAACAAAAAACCTAATTCTTGACTCCTAAATGCCAAAAGCTCATGATACGTAGCTGATAAAGCCAAAAAACTTCCTAATATTTTCTAGAGCTACTTGCCAACTAAAACTAGTGAGAGATTTGAACTATGCAGAAAATATAAAATAGGTGAATGTTGGGAATTTATAATGCACAAACTAAAATTCAATGTTAAAAGTTTTCTATGTGACATGTAGCCATTAAAGTATTCATTGATTAAAAATGAACTTAAGATCAAATTCAACTACTATCTTGTGTGAGAAAATCCCTAGTTACCTATGAGAGTATTGCAAGAAAATAAGTGACCAGCAAAAAGGGGAATTATTCACACAACATGTAAGAAGACTATGAACACTATACATAATAGTAATTGCATTTTCATCCAAACCATTCAGGCGAGCACTAACACCATCACCATTTTCTATCAAGGACTCAATAGAATTCATAAACACTATCTTTAATGTCACCATTTTCAATAATAGGTATCCAAGTTACTCTAAATTATGGGATGATATCAATTTTATTGATATATTTTCATTAGATAGAAATCTATCTACCTCAAAGTGACTATTTATCATAGACTTGTTAGCACTCAAGAGATAGGGATTGCTTTTAGCTATGGCCAAGCTTGAGGTGATGCTATGCATCAACATCCTTTGAGACCTATTATTTGTATTTAAAGTTATATAAGATGATTTTTCTCAACATATGGATAATCAAATAATCATCACATGTATTTATAGAGTAGATTTTTAGAGGTATTTGTCCTTACCAACACTTGATTCTTATTTTAACACACATAGGTTGGTTTCATGGAATCAAGATAATACAATGGAAAAAGTGTTGAATTAATGGCTCCTCCCCAAGGAAACCATGCCATTCAAGTGTAAAAATCCTAAGAATCCTACTCTTATCAACAAGTTTAGGATGGGAGTGCGAATTGGCATGGAGTTTCTCAATAGACTCTACAAAATTCCTAGCATCGATTTCCTTAATTTGGATTGGGTATCATTGTTGTAAATGATGCTAACCAATTATCCAAAATTTTCCCTAGGTGAGAATATAATCTACCAACTAAGAGAAGAAATGATTCATAAGGATAAATAACCCACTCTGGTGAGCCATTTATTTATGATGTCATATCTTTTGGATGTTATCATAAGAATAGTGTATAAAGTCCTCAACAAGTTATAGAGTCCATCCACTGACTGCATCAAGAGCCCAATTTGTGACAATTTTAAATTTATACACATATATGCTTACACTAAAAACACACTTAAGATTATTGAAGATGTTTATCCATAAGTCTAGTAAGAAATACATGGGTCTCTTATGTGCAAATTTAGAGTGAGCATTATAAAGATGATAGCTAGGAAAGGTGATTATTTTTTGTATCCTAATTACACATCATGATTTTTAGGCACAAGTTTAATCCTCTAATTCTCCTAAAGTATGTGCCTAAAAAATTGGCAGAACAATAAATTCCTTTCTATCTTTGTTGGAGTACTAAGGAGGACTTGATCAAAAATAAGAAGAGCATGTTCTACATCCACCACATGGTTATTGGTAGAATGGTTTACACAATGAGAAAACACTTTAGAGACATAGGTGGTAAAATAAAAATTTACCATTTTCCCATAGTACAATATAGGGACTAGGATCCACATGGATATATACAAAAGTGTATTCAAGGCCTTGGTGTACCTTACCAACACATCCATTATGATTATGTCTTCTTATTCATGAATGCATAAAATTATGATGAGGTCTTGGAAAGGGCAAGGGTTGCTAGTTAAAAGGAGGATCATCTAAGGGAAATACAATAATAACCTTCAATCATTGTTAAGGAATTGTATAATAGGATTCCACTCTTTACAGGATGGACATCCTCAAAATTTTGGAAGAACCATCCCACAAAGTAGTCTAAGGATCAAGGATATCCTTCATAGGATCTTCCTATAAATTTGAAGGTTGTTAATAAAAAATCAAGAGTAAGTGAACCTGACACTAGGGGAGTTCCAAGGGGCCCTATCAATTTAGATTCCTATGATGAGGAAGGACAAGGAAGGGAACCCCTAGCTACTAGTGCAATCCAAATACCTATAATTACCCATTAGGTATAATATTATACATCTTCATGGGTAAATATAGATGAAGTAGTCACCTTAGTTCAATAAGGCTCCTCGTCATAGTGTAAGACTACCATATGATATAAAAGGAATCCCAGGACTCCCCCTATAGGCAGTCCTATAATAGATCAACCTCAAAGTTTATCAATAATACCCCAACAAGTAGTAGTGGAGGATGAAGAAGGAGAATATTATAATGATGAATAAAAATTAAAATTATCCAAGGCACTTAGCCTTAAGGGTGACAAAGTTAACTCACTAGTTGTGGAGGACCATATAAGTACTAAGGTTTTAGAGACCACTACCTTTTTCTCTTATTCTATTCCCATTTTTGGTTCTATGTCAATTTCATATATCTTTAAAACCCCTAAAGTGGAATTTGTCACTTCCACCTCTGATCCATTTAACTCTTCCTCTTTCTTGCATTTCCTCTAATCACCCCAAAGATTGAGAAGGACAATTCCACTATTCCTCCATCTTCCACTAGTCCATCCACCTCCATCATGACAAATTTTAGTATTCATTTTAGCACTACCATAGTTAGATCTTAGAAGAGGAAAAGGGCATCTATAAAGGTTGAGACTATCATGGCCACTCCCTAGCTCCACATCCAATCCACCCAAATAACCCTCCCCATGCCATCTGCCACTTCATCATAGAATACCATTATCAATAACCTAGGTAAGGGAAAGAATTAAAAGACATAAATAATCATAGTCCATCCACTCCCCCAATATGGAGGTTTGGATTTGTTTAATATTATTTGGCCTTCCTTGCCTAACCATATTATCAAGGTAACAAAGAAGCAACAACTTACTGAGGAGGTTGAAGAAGAGGTTGTGGTCAAAAGCATAAAGGAGATAGACCTAACTAGTTGATAATTAATATATGGGATATAGACTTAAGATCTAAAACCTCTCAATTAATTAGCTTCAAAATAACAAAGCTCCCCTTTATCACAACTTTTTTTGACAAACCATTTAGGAGTATTAAGAGGGTGAGGAAGAGGAAGATGATGCTAGTAGGGAATTGATTTTTAAAGAAAGAAAAAAGGTCTTCTCCTTGACCAAAATATAGAATAGGTAATTTGGGTAATCCCCTATAATGAAGACTTCAAATCTCTAGTTGAAACACTAAATTATGCCATGGTGGTAATCTATGAAGGCACAAAGTTGGCTAGACAAGAATTGGAGGCTAAGTTAGAGAAATTGAAAGAGAAATTGTACATATACTAGCTAACATTTAAGATAAGGTCAAAGAAGTAGCTTCAAAGTGTTACAATTATTTGAAATAATTATAATTCATGTAGGCTAAATTTTCCCCCATGTTACCACTACTAATGAATTATTTAACTCTTTGAAATGTCACGGTAATAAATTAAAAATGATAATTATTTACACAACTAATAAGGCTTATAGCCACCTATATATCATGACACTACTAGAGTCATATAATGCACTTAACCTAGTAGTCATCAAGATGGAGGAGGCTAGGGAATGGTTAATTGCTAATAGGCCTTTGCTCTCCAAGTATTAAGAACATGAGGCCCTTATTCTTCAAATTTTGAATTATTTAAAATTGTCCAAGGTAAAAGATGTTATAGGGATGCTAACCAATAAGATTAAATTTATAAATCTTATTCAAAAGTCATCAAAAATGTTCAAACAAAGTCTACAAGGATTACCCTTGGAGGATATAGAGTCTGAGTTAAGCTTTGATACAAATAAAGTGACCCAAGTTAAAATCTTCAATATCAAATTCTAGATGACTAAGATAGGGAATGAAAAGCTCCTAGGATAAGTTGGTAGGATATGCAAACCACTTATTTTAAACATGGAGATAATTCAGTAGTAGCATGATGTTTGACATAAGTGCTAGCTCAAGATAGAGGTGAAGAAGAAGCAAACTCAAGATGATTCTAGTTCCATGTCAATAGTCACAGTCACTACATTGACTAAAGTCCATGCATGCATATAGACATCAACATAGCATTGAAAGTCCAAGATTTTTGCATGAACATTCTATAATGGTGTATATTTTATATATTTATAGTTTGAACTATATTGTAAAGTTTCCTAATTAATTTTTATACACATACACATGTTTCATGATTTTTATAAAGGCTAAATTAGACTATTAAAAACTATAAGATAACTCTAAATGGTTTTTGAGACCACAGTTAGAACTAAAGTTCTAACTATGACATGTAATATATCTTTCATGAACTTGGGGGATGAGCTGACCCCTTCCCCAAGGCTATTTAAATAGATATAACTCGTAATTTTGAAGAGTCAATAGATTTCAATAATTAGGAGTAAAGTAATTTATGCTATCAACTCATGTGTTTGTGTATCTTATTTCCAATGTTTTTGTAATTAGGATTATTTATTTGGTTGTATTATTTAATAACTCTTAGTATGCAAAAGTTGTTAATGAGTTATTTTTTGTCTTGATTGATATGATAGTCTTAGATGTGAAATAACTTTTGAAGGATTAGTAAATTACATTGATTATTGGTAATTAAGTTGATTGATTCATATTATTAAGTGTGTAAAAGTGATTTCATTTGATAAATTTTTCTATTTGTGTGAAATAACTACCTTAGATACCTCACTAGGCCTAATCCATAATCTCCTGATCAAGGGTGTGCACAACTGCTCTAAAAGGAGATACCTTTGAATGAGGCCTATGATTTTCCTATATTAATATCATCCTAGACCACTTAATCGTGTATAACTATGTGTATATAATATATTCTAGAAGCATGCGTATGTTTTTAAAGCACTTGTCCACTTAAAAACCAATTAGGGAAGTGATTCCTAAATCCATAAAACCTTTC
Source organism: Torreya grandis (assembly GCA_037957365.1). NCBI lineage: Eukaryota > Viridiplantae > Streptophyta > Pinopsida > Cupressales > Taxaceae > Torreya > Torreya grandis. The sequence continues at coordinate 1,970,787 of JARHVA010002184.1, forward strand.
TTTTTTGATCTACCCTTCCTTGTTTTTTGAGTTTATGTTGATATATACCCACTCTAGATTAGTCATCATTCATCCACCAACTCATATAGTTTTCTAATTAATTTTTATAGACCACCCCTCCATCTAAAAAACCTTGTTAAAAATCTACATGCCCTGTTTGTTATTCCATCAACTAGTTATTAAAACCACATACCTACAACACATACCCTGAAGTGGAGTTCACCTCCATTGAAATCCTAAAATGTTAGAGGCTACCTCATTATGAGATTGGTGTGGTTAAAACCCTCATCAACTTACTCTTTATATCATTATAAGGAGGGCTAGTACCTTCAATTAAAAAGGTTAGTTTCTACATAGATTTACACTAGAGTCACTAAGAAGAATGACCAAATCTAATTCCCAGGCTAATCTTCTAGTCTCACCCTTATCAAATCATAGAAGACCTAGAGTTATACCAATTTTCCCTAACAGTATGTTAGGGAATCCTTCTCTAATGAGGAGTACTCAGCCTATTAATAATCTAATGGTTCAACCATCTTGGTTAGTTGGATCTATTATTTCCTTCTAAGGAGACATGCATGATTTACCCAAGAATCTTGAAAAATATCTATCATCCTTTTCTCCTTCAGGATCAAGAAAAATAGAGGAACACATCAAATCCTTTAAATATAATTTAAGATTAAATAATGTTATCAATGAGGATTTTGTATGTAGGTTGTTCCCTTTTACATTAATGGATGCTACTTATGATTGGTATCTGAGTCTAATGAAAAATTCCATCACTTCTTGGGATACATGTCAAGCAAATTTTTTGGCATAATTTAGATAGTTCATCAACCCTAGTTTGATATATCATTATTACACTACCATGAAGAGGGATCTTAATGAGCCTATCTACACTTTCAATTAGAGGTTTCAAAAGATGTATACATGGTTAACCCCAAGGTATAAAATAGAAAAGGCATTAACATTAAAGATGTATAAAATATGCTAGATCTAATCACTACAATGTTCCTAAGAAGAGAATCTACTACCACCAACTTGGAATTAACATATGAAGAGGCTATCAACATTGAGAAATAGCTTAATCCATAGGTTTTTGGCACATCTAACATCAACAATGGCTTCCCAACATTAAATCTAGTACCACATGTAAAGTAGAATGTTTTGGTGTTTAATTAGAACTAGTTGTACACACTTCCTCCTTTGACATAAATAACACAACCAAATTACAATTTATTAAATGCATAAGGCAATCATTTATCAACAAAATTAATAATTGAAAACATCTTCTATTGTTGTTCTCTAAGGCACTAATTCTATAAAGGTAAAGTTAGATGTTATTCAGAAGATGGTTCAAAATCTAAGTAATGACTTTCTTGGTATGAAAATAAAGATGGGAAATGTTAGTGCCCCAAGTGGTAATCAAAATTCTAGATTTCAAAGATACAATAGACCATTCAATAAGCCTATAAATAAGCTAGATTAGCCTAATAAGATTTTAGAGATCAACATGGAAGAGACAGATCTACCTAATTGGTGTAAACTCCATAATACTTCCCAACATGGTGATATTGATTATGTCAAATTTTGTGCTACATTTGAAATATTTCAAAAATAACCAGTAAGATAGGACTATATGTATAATCCAGTAGAATCCCACCAGGATCATAGCCCTTCAAGCACTACCATGTTATTTGAGACTCGTGAGTTTTCCTTTCAAAGTGAAGATGATAACATGCTAAAAGATAAAATCAATGAGATTCATGCTTTCTAGTAGTTACAAAAGGGTGGTTATAATTTAAGGAATAAGTAGCCATTCATAATTTATATTCCTCCAAATAGCACAATGATTCCACCCATTCTAAATCTAATAAAAATCCACCTCTCCCAAGAGGGAATGATCAGCATTAGAACAAGGAGGAATAGAGCAAAGGAGGATACAACATTGTTGAAGACATGAAGAAGATCAAAGCCAATATTAATCTTCATGAATTATCTCAGATCATTGCACAAAAATAATTGTTATGGAAGTCTATAATAGGAAAGATCCTTATGGAAAGGACCAAAGCATCTACAAATAAATAAAAAACTATTGATACCAATGTCATCTATAAAATCAAGATAGAAGTCCCACCCTTTTTGTTGACTATTAGATTATTTGGTAAGAATATTCATAATTGTTTAGTTGATTCTATAGCTTTAAAAATTGTTATACCTACTTCCATATGTCAAAATCTTGGTTTAAATCCAAGCCCTTCAAAGATAATAGTCTCATAATTAGATAAAATAGTGGTATTAGTGGTTAGAGAATTGACAAATGTATGTATTCAAGTAGCATCTGAACCATGAGTCTAGATGACCATTGATATCTTTGTAGTATATATACCTAAAGTCTATGGACTATTATTAAGTAGGGACTAGTCTAAAATACTTAATAGGTATCTCTCTATAGACTTCTCTCATATCTGGTTACCATGGAGAGGCATTGAAAATCAAATATAAATCGATAGGGAACCTAAGATAAAGTATACTATCATATAATATAATTTAAAGAATGAATATGTAAAGTATGAATATCCTAGCCTTGGTATTTACACTTTCACTATGCAAAATCAAGTACAGGATCTATAATCTAAAGGTTCTAATCAACTATGGACTTTACACTTTGATGGTGTTGGATCCAAGCAAAGATCAGGTACAAGAATCAAACTAATTGATCCACAGGGGAAGATGTTCTTGGTAGTATATAGGTTATAGTTAAATTTCACTAATAATAGGGTTGAATATGAAGCTTTAATTTTAGGTTTACAATTTGCACTCAAGAACAATGTAAAATAGGTTCTAGTACTTGGTGACTTAAAAATGGTAGTTAATTAGGTCATAAATAAATATCAGTACAATCTATCTTATTTGAGAAGGTATAAACATAGAGCATGAGGCTTGATTAAGAGCTTGGAAGCTTTCAACAAGTGATAACTCCCCATGAGTAGAATAAAGCTATGGATTCATTAGCTACTGATGCTTCTAATCTAGAGCCTTTCCAATAATCGAAGGTAAAGATATTCTCTATTGAATTAGTACCTTGTCCATCTATTCCTGATAATATAGAAAATTTCTAAGTCTTCAATGATGATCAAAAAATTATTTAGTTTATAACTAATTTAGGGGAATTTGAGTTCCAAATCATTGATGATAAGGAAGTCAATCATCTCTACCAAAAGGAAGGTATTCTCTAGCTAAAAGAGAATCATATCCCAACTATTTTGGTATCCTTAGAAAGACCATTTGACATAGATTCTCAAGCTCAGTATCTTAGGTAGTCCAAAGTCTATGATTCTAACTTCAAAAGGGAGAATTTAGGAGATGAATATAGTTGCATTATGTTACCATTGGCCTCAATTGTACACTAAAATAAATATAACAATTGAAGTATTTAATTACTTGATACAAAGATGTGATTGCTTGGACTTATGAAGACTTGAAGTTTTATGACCCTTAGGTCATCACTCATGTGATTTACTTGAAACTAAACCACAATCCATTCAGATAGAGATAAAGACTAGTGAATCCTATCCTAAACCCTCTCATTCAAAGAGAAGTGGAGAAGCCTCTAAGTGAAAGAATAGTCTTCCTAATCAGACATTCTACCTATGTGGCCAATTTAGTCCCAACTAGAAAGAATAATGGTGAGATTAGACTATGTGTTGATTTGAAGAACTTGAATAAAGCTTTTGAAAAGGATAATTATCCCTTATCTTACTTGGATGAGGTGATACATATAGTAAGTGGATCTAAAATGATATCCTTCTTGGATGGATTTTTAGGCTATAATCAAGTACTGGTACAGTCAAAAGATAGGATGAAGATTGCATTTACTAGAAAATAGGGTAATTATACATATAAGAGGATCTTATTTGGATTAATAAATGTAGGAGCCACCTTTTACCAAGCCATGGATCATTCATTTAAAGGATTAAAAGGTAATTGTATAATCATATATATGGATGATCTTACTTTTTTTTCAAAAAATAGGAATGACCACGTAGGCCACCTCTAGTCAATCTTTGAGAGATGTAGAAGGTTTGGTATCTCATTGATCCCAAAGAAAAGCATATTTAGAGTGATTGAAGGTTAAATCTTAGGAAACTATTAGCCAATTTTGGTGCACCTAGCAAGCCTTTTCCTAGATAGAGAGGATGATAAAAGTTACTCATGGTGATCATGACCTTCATGGACATAAATTAGGTTTCACAGTTCTCAAAAACTTATTTTGAGCCTTGAAAGATTAAAACAACAGTTCAAGCATAAGTCTAGAAGAACTAGACCATCATGGAACATCACACAAAAATAAGTGGGTCAGCTTGATTGTACATTTAATAAGTTAACTTAGGAGGTCTCTTAGATCCAAATGAATACATGGATATAATTTTCTTTATGCCTTGAAAATTATATGCAAATTTCATTACTTGATGAGTTGTCTATCTCAAGTTACAAGTGTTCAAAGTTGAAAAAAATAATGAGACATGCACATAGATGTCAAGTTAAAGTTGTGACAAATATCCATTTGAATTCAAATTTTCTAAGGATGAACACATGGCTAACAAGTATCAATATCTTAGGTACCAGAATAAATATCTAACCGTATATGGTGACTAACAAAGATAGTGGGTACCAAATATCCAATGGCATGCATTTGATCATGCATTCATAGATCAATAACGAACATCAAGTTATTAAGTTAGAAGATCTTGAGATCAAGCAAGGGGCTAATAAGTGTCATGATCATAGTGACTTAGTGGATCAATGGTGCATATTTGATCAAGTAGGAAGAGATTGAAAACACATGTTTAATTAGACCAAGGAGATCGATGATGCATATGAGGTCAAGAATTTAAAGATATTAGATTAAATGTGAGGTTAGCACATGGAGCAAGAATATGATATATGAAATTGAAAACATATCCTAAGTATAGACACATAATTTTTAAGTGTCTTAAACTTGAAGGCCCAAATCAAGATCGACAATCAATATTAAAAGTTGAAGACATGAGACTTCAAGTAGAGGTTGAACATGTGACCTAGGTAAAACTAGAGTAATGCTTCAAAAGAGTTATATAGCCATTATATCTCATTAAATTTTCATAAGTAGATATACTCATATAGTCAAGATTTTTTATGCTAAATCTTTATCACCATTAAAACTTAAATGCAGGATAGGTTTGTTTAAACCTAATATAGTCTAAAATGAAGCTATGTAATATGTGGGTCTTCATTAATATAATGACTATACAAAAACCAATAATTTGGATTGGTTTTCAATCTATAGTAGACTTATGTTTAGATATTGAAATGGTACATATATATGGTTATGAATAAATGTCTCATCCTTATACATATCTATAGCCTTGACAAATAGGTACCTACCATTGCTTAAAGTAGACATATCATGGCTCTACCAAATTTAAGATATGAAGATTTTATCTTCACAAGTAAGTCAAGTGGGAGATGGCATAAAATACCAAAATGGATATCTAGAAATTAGAGAAAATAATAAGGGTATTTAATATATTTTTAGGGGTCTCTAAAGGTTTTCCTTCATAAATAGGATTGTGACTCATCTCCCTAAAACACTTTCTTGTCCTCTAGTGTATTGCTCATCCAATGAGAATATTCAAGGGCTATTGAGATAAATGAAAGATATCTTATCTATGATGTATTAACCTTGATTTTATCAAAATATGGTGGATCATTCATTAAAATATGGTGGTAACTCATTTAATGATCTTGGTTAACATTCTCCCTTTCTCTATATTACCCATTTTTCCCATTTAGAATTGGCTCTCACTCTCTCTAGGATTCTATACTCTCACAAGGAATATTTAATCTTGAAGACTAGGGGAATCTCTAAGATATTAAAAGATATTATCCTCTTAATTAGTTTAAACCCATTCAATCATTTTTAATAACTATCTCTTGATGTAATAAAGGAATTTCTTTACCTATCTCTTACTTTAGATATGTGTTGAGTGAGTTGTGCATGATGGCATAGTGAAGGAGAATATTCCTCATCCATTGTTCTCTTTTATAACATCTTTTAGTGTGTTTTAAATATCTTTTCAAGTCAAGATTAGTGTTCTACCTAAAGCTAGTCCATGAACTTATGCACTAAGCTAGATCATGAGGTTGTGTGAAATAACATTATCTTCTATAGATCTATTGTAGGTTCAAGATTATGGGAGTTTCCCATATTTATTTGGTACATCACCTTTTATCCTTCTTAGGATCCCTTTTCCCCTTTCTAACCCTTTTCTTGTGACAAAATTAGTTTAGGTGATCTATCAAGAGGAAGTCAGCCTTCTCCGAAGGTTCAGCCCCATCATAGGTTACCCACAGCTTGGGGTTGTTCCCAAATTATGGTTTAGTTAGAGGGAGCCTGAATAACTCTCTCCAAGGGTGCATATTAATTCCATAATATTTTTTGGCATGCTTGGTGGGACTTAATACATTATTGATTGGTGAAGAGTCTTGGTGTTATCTTCATCCAATCATCCTTTGGAGGCAAGTGTTCAAACGTCAATAGTGACTCTGAGCATCTATTAGCCAGTGTAAGTAGCTTAACTAAGTGCCTAATCATTTTAATCTAGATTCAAGAAAACATTATAAGTTTTTAATGAGTTGATAAAGGATATTGGTAAGGGTCTGGAGTTTTGTCTAATCATCCATATCCATGTTCTACAAAAGGTAGGGAGTGATCTTTAGTTTGTCAAGAATAAATAGTTAATTTGTGAGGGGGAACAATGGTCATCTTATAGGAATGAGGACATAACATTGATGGGAAGCATGTTCCATATGGTAGAAAATGTGTTGATATCTTATGAAGAATAGTAGGATTAGTTGGATTAGTCTTATGTGTCCTCTCCCCTCTAAGAGCCTCAATCTCAATCTTCAATAATTCCTAATCAACCCCCTAATCAACCTTATCAAAGTCTATCCCTATCAAAACTCAAAGAGGTAATGCTGGACCAAGGTACAATAATCATGAAAATAAATGAGGGGCTTAATATTGTAAAATAATTCCCCATTCATGACATAGAGGGGATATGAATCTTCTTTCAAGAGTTTTGGAATATGTGGGTATCCGTTAAGGAATCTGACTATCTACATGTTGAGAATTAAGAATTGAAAGGGTGGGTATTATCCATTGAAAAAGTGTTTGATTGGTAAGAGAAAGAGATGTCAAAACAAAGCTAATTAGTTTACCCTCTCCTACCCCTATGCCCATTCCCACTCAAGAGCATGAATCCATTCCATCATGGATCTTCCCCAACACATTTGACCCTAGCTATGTCATGCCCTCACTTGTGAGACCACCATATCCTAAAAATGTTCAAATGAAATAAAAGGTGTTTATTTTGTAATCATTTCCATCATGGAAATTATTTCATAAGGGAATAAATAAGAAGGAGGATGTGTTGGTTTTGGATTTTCAAGCACTAGTTCAAGAACCACCAAAGAAGCCATTCAAATTCCCCAGTTGGAAGGAAACTCTCCTAAGCTACAAGAAAAGTAAACTTATTCACCCTCCTACCATATCCCTCTTGGATAAAGAACCTATTTTTCAAAGGATAAATGAGGAGATTTTAGTCATAGGTGAGCCTAAAGAGGATAATTAAAGTGTATATGATGAGTATATCATAATAAGAAGCGTAATTTATAGGGAAGAACATGTTTTAGCTTTCAAGTTATAGGATATTAATGATAAGAAAGAGGATAACCTTCATGAACCTATTATGGAGGTCAAGGGTAGATCAAGTGACTTAGAAGATCAATGAAAAAATTTATTCTTGGATTTTTTGAGTGAAATGGAGTAGATTAATGTTTTAAACTTCCTTGAAGAAGATAATCCTCAAGCTAAAAATAGAGCAGACCTTGAGTGGACTACTAAAGGTCCATTATACATGTATGAAGAAAATGATCAGAACCAGTGCCTAAGGTTGGTCCACTTCAAGATGAGGTGTCAATTGAGGATATCCCTAATATGTTTAGAAAGAGGAAAGGAAATCATAGCTTGAGTAAGATAGGTGTGATATTTTATTCCTTGGATTGTTAAGTCAACCCTGATTTGTAGTTAAAGATCAAGATGGAATCTTGAGTGAGGTTAATGAAGGAGACATCTCAAATGATCAAGAAATATAGCTTGATGAATATACCAATGAAAAATTTGAAGGGTTGTGATAATGGTTCAATGTCATAACCAAATATTCAAAATATATTAAGGGACATGTCTTTCTTGTAGGAACCTATGAGCACGCTGCTCTAAGTATGATCAGTCCTAATTTGCATATAGATAAGGGGGAATGATATGTTATTTTTGAACCATCAAGTGAACCAAGTGCAGTTGCTCCCAAGAGCCATCTTCATGTAAGGCTTTCTATAGGGTGATGTGCAACATCAAGTAAGTGCTCCTACAGTCCAACATGAACCAAACTTGGAATACTTAGAAAATTATGTCTACATGGGAGACATGTTTATTTCATTTCATCTATTGGAGAACACATCAAAAGGATTGGACATCAAGCTACCTAGTTCACCAATTTTGGTACCTCCAAAGTAAGGTATTTTTCATCTTAGTCTGTTGCAAATGAATGATACTAAAATTTTCCCATTTGACCTAGGATGGAGGTGATTGTAAATTAATACAAAATATCCTATATATTAGAGTAAATTTCATGCTATTTTTCTAAGTGCTTATGTGCACATTTGTTTATTCATTATACTATTTTTTATTTTCTCCAAGTGCCTGCACATACTTGCCTTTATTTATTTTGTTCTTGTTGTCCTTATTTCTTCAAGAAGAGTTATCTAGAGGTTAGAATATATTTTTCAACTTTAGATCAATATGTTAAACTAGAGAGGATACTCCATACCCAATGGAATAGAGAAAGGCAACTAGTTTGGGTTCTCAATAATAGTAGGCATGCTTCCTTATGAGTCACCAAAGATGTTGGCCAATTTCAGCCCACCTACCAAGATTTTTCTTAGATAAATAATATGAATATATTTATTCATGGTGATCATGACCTTCATGGACATAAATCAAATTTTATAGGTCTCAAAAACTTATTTTGATCCTTGAAAGATTCAAATAATAATTCAAACACAAGTATAGAAGAATCAGACCATCATGGCACATCACAAAAAAATGAGTGGGTTAGATTAATTATGTATTTAATAATTTCACTTAAGAGGCCTTTTAGATCCAAAGGAATACATGGACATCATGTTATTAATGCCTTGAATAATCTCTACAAATTTTGTGACTTGATGAGTTGTCTATCTCAAGTTACAAGCATTCAAAGCTAAACAAGAAGAATGAGATGTTTGCATAGATGTCAAGTTAAAGATATAAAAAATATCCATTTAAATTAAAATGTTCCAAGGATAAATTCATGACTAACAACTGTTAAGATCTCAGGTACCTGAATGAAAATATAATGGTACACAATGATTGGCAAAACTAATGGGTCCCAAATATCCAATGGTGCACGTTTGATCATGAATTTATATATCAATGGTGAGCATCAAGTCAAAAAGTTAGAGGATCTTGAGATCAAGTAAGGGGTTGACAAGTATCATGATCATAGTGACTTGATGGATCAATGGTGTGTATTCAATCAAGTAGAAAGATATTGATGACATGTGTTCAATCAGACCAAAGAGATCAATGATGTACATGAGGTCAAGAAGTAAAAGAGATCAGATTAAATGTGAGGTTGACATATGGAAAAAGTGCAAGAGAAGATGAAATTGACAACATATCCTAAGGATAAATACACAATTACCAAGTGTCTTAATCTTGAAGGCCTAGATCAAGATTGACAATCAATATTAAAATTTAAAGACATGAAGCTTTGAGTAGAGGTCAAAATGCACCATTAGATAGGTTTATTAAGGCTCTCTCTAATTAAGATACATAATGGGACCAACCCTAGGTTATGGGTCACCTATGGTGGGTTTGAACCTTTAGAGAAGGCCACCTTCCTCTTGATGGATGACCTATACTAATGTTTTCACTAAAAAAAGGGTTAGAAAGGGGTAAAGGGATCCTAAAAAGGTTAAAAGGAAGACACACTAAATTAAGTGATAACTCATACAAGCATTAAATATACAATGAAGAAGCATAAGATAGTACTAGATCACACAATCTCAATATCTAGATAATTGCATAAGTATTTCATACAATAGGTTTAGGAAGCAATGAATGAAGCCAGGAGGAGACTCACACTAAGATTACATTAATGGAAAAAATAACACAAATGCATACCTTTAATCAACTAGAAAACACCCTAAAATAGTCAAGAAAAAAGGATAATGGACATGGAAGACTCTCCTTCACAATCCCATCATGCACAAACTTACTAAACACATTTCAAAATCAAGAGATAAGCAAAAAAAGGCTTTATTATCTTCAAGAGGTCTTCCATGCAAGTTTTGATAGGGTCTAGCATTATCAAATGAGAGTCTCTTTCCCTTCTAGATTAAGATAGAATTTTATTCTAAAAAGTGAGAGAATGCTTACAAATAGAAATAATGGGTAATATATGAGAAAGGGAGAGAGAAGAGGGAGCATGAGTACAAAAGTAATTAATTGAGATGCCACCTTTTTGATGAATGCTCCATGACCTTTTTAATCAAATAAAAACTAGTTCTCTATTGACAAGTTAAATTTTTATTTGTCCTAATAGCCTTTGAATCTTCTCATTGGTTGAGCAATAGACTAGATGATAAGATCTTTCTGAATGATGGTGAGTCATGACTCTATTTATGAAGAAAAACCCTTAGGCACCTTGAAAATATATTAAATTTTATAGATTCTTTCTTTGACCACCAAATCTCCATTTGGGACTCTATTTCATCTCCATTATGAGGGAAAGGTCCTTATATCTATGGACTTGATAGAGCCATGCCTTAGTCTACTTTGAACAAAGGTAATTTATTGCTTTATCAAGGATATAGCCATGTCAATAGATGAGACACTTTTCCATGATTATACATCTACCCCTTTTCTAACTTGAATATAGATATTTACTATAGATTTGAACACCAATCTAAAATATTGGTTTTCTTATAGTCATTATATCGATGAAGAATTTTAGGTTACAAAGGCTCATTCTTGAACCATATTAGGTCTAAATAGACCTATTTTTATTCTAAAACTTGTGGAAGCCAAGGACTTATTGCACATGATTTTGAAAACACAAGAAAGCTAAGTCTACATGCTATGGATCCTCTAGTAGAGGTCTCAACTGAGCTTAAATGGTATCCTTTGAAAAATATACCCTGGTCCAAACTTAAAGTCCCTTAGCTTTAAAATTTTAATAATTATCATTGATCAACTTATTTTTGTACCATTAGATCTAATTTTTTGACTTATATGCATATCATTGGATCTCTTTTATATGAATAAATGTGATCTATAGATATTATACTAGTTTAACATGGTTGAGACGCTTGTCACCCATGAATTTTTATTTGAGATCCACTAACCTTTTGATCCATCACTCACCATTGGATCTACTTTATATGCTTGATCACACACCATTGATCTATTTAGGCCTACTAGCCTTGTTAGTCATTGCATACTATTGGATTTGATCCAAGCTCTCGATCTCATGCCACTTGTCACTTGCATGTTCACCCTAGAGATCCTTTGAAATTTTGACTTGATGCTCACCATTGATCTGGAATCTATGATCAAATATACACTATTGTATCCTTAGAACCCATTGACATATATTAGATTATTTTTCACCATTATATTTGATCTAATCAAATGTTGATCATTGATCTTGGGACATTTGAATTTAAAAGGCTATTTTATGGATCTTAAGATTTACATCTATGCACATGTCCCACTCTAAAAGTCTAACTTTGAAGCTATATATATTGAGATATAAAAGACACAAGATATGAGATTTTGAAAGGATAATATTGACATTGAAATTATTATGTCCATGTAGTCTTTTTGCCTTGAGTGATTCCCTAACTGCATTTATTAAATGTAAAATCAAGCTAACCTATTCATTTTTATGTGACATAATCATGATGATCTGAGCTTTCTAAACTTGCACAAGGAACTATTGTCTGTTTAGAAGTATTTAATTAACTTCTAAGACTTTTTGAAAATTGGTTCATGACCTTGAATGCTTGAAACACCATGAAAACCTACTAATCTTCTTCACCTTGAAACCTTAGAACTATTTCAAGAATTGATTCTTAAGGATCAATAAAACACACTTTAATCTTACTTAAAGCATTTCAAAATCTTTGTAAGAAAGATTTGATCTTCTTATTCATTATTTGGTCACCCACTCAATCAAGAACTCTATTTAATTTGATACTCCATCCCATAACTTCTAGAAATTGATCTATCTAGGCATATTTTTGTATGTGGGCCAAAATTGGCTAACATTTTTAGTGACATCTTGGGTTTACATACCTACTATTAAAATACTAGTGGTCGTGGTCTGATCCATTGGGCATAAAAAGTCTTGGTCTTCTCTCTTAGTTGTCATAAAATTGATGCAAGGTTTCCCCTTTTCCATAAAACCTCCTCTTGAAACAATAAGGACCAAAATAAATAAATCAATAACTAAAGTGCTCAAGGAACTTATTGATGGGGAAACACACAACTAAAAATAATTGTGCACAAGGAACTTAGAAGAAAGCATATAAAACTAATCTAATATGTTAAAATATCATACAATAGCTGCAAATCTTCATAATAACAAGGATTTAAATGAATGCCATTAACTGGGATGGGTAATACCTCTCCATCCAGTTGGGCAAGCTGAAGAGCATTATTTTATTTAAATCCATGGATCAAATAAGGGCCACTCTACAAGCTATCAAACTTGGTGTGGTTACCTGGATTGGCCTTATTTGAGTCCCATTCAAGGAATAGGTCTCCTTGAACTCCCTTGCTATGGCTCTCTTGTCAAAGGATTTTTTTACTTGAGCTTGATGTGACTCTAATGTCTTCATTATAAGGTCCCTAGTTTCTTCAAGCTATATGAGCTCTATCATCCTCACATTTATAGGCTCACTCTCCATCAACTAAAGTTGATGCACTAACTCTAATGCAAGAAGTTTAAGAGAAATGGGCAATTTGGATTCCCTTTCATACATATGGACATATGGAGAATTGTCAATGGTAGCTTTGGGAGTCACTCTATCATCCCATAATGTTATCCTTAGCTTTGTATACTATGCTATTTGATTTTCCTCCATATTTCTCTTGATAATCCTTAGCAAGTTCTTGTTTATGGACTCTACTAGTCCATTTCCTTGAGGGTGGTAACTAGAAGATGTGTCGAGGTAGATACCTAGATTAAATGCCCATTCACTTGTATTCATACCAATAAATTCTAATATATTATCTAAACTTCTAGTAGTTAGGACACCAACCTGGTTACTATGTTGTCATAGAAGTTTGATACTACTATCTCATTAGCTTATTTCAAGGAAATTACTTCCACCCACTTGGTGAAGTAGTTATTTGTAGTGAGTACCCATTTATTCCCTATACTTGAAGGTGGATTTATCATCCCTATGAAGTCCAACCTCCATTGCATGAAGGGTTGCTCCACCTGAATTGGGTTGAGTGGAAGAGTAACTAATCTTTGTTTGCCTACAAATAGAGCACATTTATGACATTTCTTGGCCTATGCATAGGCATGTTTGAAAAGTCTAGGCCAATAATAGACAACTCTCATTACCTTTGCTATTGTTGTTCTTAGAGCAAAATGGCCTCATATAGGTCTATCATGAAACTACTCCAAGATCTTGTCACTTGATTTTCATTAATACACCTAAGAAGTACCCTATTGAGGTCCCTTCTAAAAACAACACCATCAAATAATGCATAAGGTATATACTAGAGTCTAAAATACCTTCTTTTTTCTTTGTCCAAACATTGAGGACTTTCACCTAGTACTAAAAAATATGTCATATCCTAGAGCCAGATGTTGTGAGGTGGAGGTGCATCTGTCTATGAGTTTTTTTGTGTCACAAAATCAAATTTTTTATCTTCTTGAAGATCATATATCATATGCTCACACAATCCTTTACCTCTTATCATCTTGGTGACTTTGATTTCCACATCATACTCCATGACTTTGGTAATCCAACCTACTCTTTTCTCATTCAAGTCTTTGTTAAGGAGGAAGTCCCTAACTCCAAGAAGAGACACCATAAGATGGACCTTACTATTAGATAGCATTGGTCTAAAATTTTGAGGTTTATCAAATCTACAAGAACTTTCTTTTCAATAAAAGTGTACCTCACCTAATATCCCTTTAGTACTTGACTAAAAAAGGTAATTGTTTGCTCAAGTCCTTCACCATTGTTTCAAATCAACATAGATGATATATTATAAATATTGGTAAAGGTGTACAATATGAAATAATTTGATAAATTAGGATTCATGAGTGATGGTGCTTGGGTAATGACTTCTTTTATGGCCTCAAAATATACTTTACCTTCATTTGACCAAGAAATCACTTGGATTTTCTTCAACATGGTGGTGATGGGTTTGACCAAGTTTTCAAAACTAGGTATAAACCTTCTCACAAATTTTATCTTCCCTAGGAAGATATAGATTCATTTCTTGTGCTTGGGTAAAGATAAGGCTAGGATGACACTTATTCTAGTAGGATCAATGGATAATCCCTCTTTTGAGACAATGTGACCCAAAAGTTTGCCTTTGTTAATAAAAAACACACATTTCTTGGGATTTAAAGAGATCCCATACTATTTGCATATTTAGAAGATTAACTTTAGATGATCTAAGTGTTTACTAAATTTCTTGGAGAAAACTATGACATCATCCAAGTAAACTAAAACCATTTCATTCAACAACCCTTGGAAAGCCATGTCCATTACTCTTTGAAAGGTTTCCCTAGTATTTCATAATCCAAAAGGCATATTTTGGTAAGACTATATGCCCCACTTTTTGGTCAAGGAAATATTGTACTGATCTTATTCTCTAACTAGCACATGGTTATAGCCTGAATACCCATCCAAAAGGGAAAAACATTTTAAGCTGGCAACTATCTGAAGAAGTTGCTCCATGGATTTTAAGGGGTAGATATCTTTCAAAGAGACCCTATTTATATCCCTAATGTCAACAAACAATTTGATTTCCCCACTCTTTTTCCTCATAGACACCAAATTGGCTACCCATGAGAAGTGTTTAATGGCAAATATGATCTTGGATTCAATTAATTTGGTCAATTATTTAATCATAATCTCTTCAATTTTGGGGTTTATAGGCATTTGCTTCTCATAGCATTATCCTCTAGTTCCATAGTGTGTTGGGCCAACTTGGGTTCAAAGCCTCTCATGTCACTATATTCCCAAGTAAAGATGTCTACATATTCTTTACAAAGTTCTATGAAAGCATGCCTTTCAACTTCAGTTCTTACCTTTCCAAGATTTAGGAGCTTGTCTTTGAAGATAAGGAATATTTCATAGTTCTCTTCACTTTTTGACATCATTACCTTATCTTTTCTCATATGATCTCCCTCATGGAAAAGACCTTCAAGGGTCACATGCCCTTTAGGAAGCTTATTAGATCTCACCTAAACAATTTTCTCCTCATACTGATGTTGAAACTTTTCCTATTTTATGGAGGACAACTTTGATTTCTACTATAAGAAATAGTAAATAGGCTTAACATTCTCAAAGAACTGTCAATGAGATTCATTGTTTGGCACTAATAGTCTTTCCACCACTTTGACATGTGGTTCCACCTTGGTCCTTTTTAACTTATTTTGGATATCAAATTGAGTTCCCATAATTTCCAACCTATAACCATGTCCATTTTAGTTCCTTGGTACTAATTGGATGTTAAAGGCCTCAAAATCATCAATTAGGTCCCACACTATATGTTTATAAGACTTCATCAAGGGATTTTTAATGATATTTTGGCCTCTAACTTGGTGTACTATCATCTCAATATCTCCATAAACTTGTAATTATTTGATTCCTATCTTATTAGTCTATTGAAGGCCATGGATAAGACCCTCATATTTTTGTACATTGCAAGAGAAACTAAACTGGAAATTGTAATAATAAAAATACTTGTCATTTGAGGGGGATACTAGCATTACACCTATACCTATTCCATGCTTTCTCTTTAAACCATCAAAAAATAATTTCCATAAGCCCTAGGATATTTTTGAGGTCAAATGAGGGATGGCATGGACTGATTCTCTTCATGTAATTATCAAACACCCATGTCCCTTTATTCAACTCCTTTTAAAGGATGAACTAAATGATTGTCATTCCATAGTTCATCCTAGAACATGTCTAGTATCTCCTCAAGGTGAGTGTTTAATTCTTGACCTATAATATGTTCATCCTCATTAATAATGGTGAAATTGAGGTTTATGATGTCTATTCCATAGGCTCTATGTGGAATTTTTCAATGGGCTCACCCTTAATAGATACCTCGGTTCCATATCTTGTTCTCAATTCCATGTATGAGCAATCTGATACAAGATAACTTGTAATATTTATTGTGAATTATTTGGATAGGCATAGGGAAAAATGAGGAGGTACATCTATCATCAACATGTCTTAAACCATTGATACAATATGACAAGCATTCAGGGTCATGTTTAGGTCTCTGATTATGTAAGATGGTTTGCTAGAAGAACCATCAATTTGTAGAACTCCTTTAGACTAGGGCTCATATTTTAGACAAAGCTGAATAGCTATGGAATTTGACATTACTGAGGTGTTAGCCCCACTATCTACCAAAAAAAAATTCACTAAAGATTCACCAATTATTACTAAAATGTAGAAGGGATGAGGTTTGAACACCTTACCTGATTGCCTTTCACTAGGTCCTTTGGCTACATTGATGAGAGCCATATTTTATTTATTTGGTTCCTTCTTAGGAACCTTGATATTTGATAATCCTTTTTGAAGGATTTCTACCTGAACAAGCATGGAGATCATATCCCAAATTGGCACACTCACACTGTACCTTTTCATTTGTTCCACAATGTTGATGGGTGAACGACCAACCTATGGTTGTGTTTTGGGAATTTCAACTATACTTTGAGTTTGTGAGTTTTGGTAAACAAAGGAATTATCTTGATTTTGATTCCTTGGATCTATTAGAACCTTTGGAATAAAAACAAGTCCATTTATATTTAATATTAAAGGAGTAATGGTAGGAGTCTCTTTGACTAGTTCCTGGTTGCCATTCATGTTTTTTTATTTTGAACCTTGTATTTGTTGCCATTGGAATGTATGCCTGGCTAGAACTAGCCTATTGATTGAGTACATAGCACTCTTATTAATAATATTTAACCATTATATCACCCAACTGGATTGGTCCTTAATTATTCCCTTGACTTTCTTGAGGCTCTTTTGGTTTTGTCATCATGGGTACCTTTATGTTTTGAGTCATAAGAGCTTGATTGTACCCATAATTGGTAGCTTACTACCATTGATCATTGAAAGTTTTTTTGAAGTCAATGTATGGGACAATGTATTTCCCAAAAGACTAATTCTAAGGTATGGTACCCTTAGTTTCTTGATAAACATTATTATAGATAGGGACTAGAGTGTTGAATGTGCTTACAACATTTGGATTATAGTTGTTTTATCTATTATAGTTAGGTTGCCCTTGTCCTTAGCTTTGACCTTGGCCTTAGAAATTTCCTTTATAAGTTATCTTATTTTCTTGATAAGATTGATGCTAAGGCTGATATGATGCTTGATAAGGCCTATTGAAAGTTTTTTGCCTCTTAACATTCATTATCTCATTTCTCAAGGACTTAAATATGCTCTTAAGCTCTTGAAAGTTCTTTTATTCTTGGGAATCACTAGATTGACTAGTGAAATACTTTCCTTGCTTAGGTGAGGGTATAGAAGTAATTGTAGTCATAGGAGGAATGACATCAAGGGGAGGAATATAAATAGGGGCTGGCATGATCTTAGGGAATAAAGGCATTGGTAGTCTAGGTGTAAGCTTGTCAACTTACACCAAACAATTTTTTGCTCTGATTGCCACCTCATATGTATTTGGCAATGTGTTTCCTCCCATGGACTAGATAATTATTGAAATTTCACTATTTAGGGCCTTAAAATAGTATAGGAAGGAAAAGTTAAGGGTAGGCCTAATAGATACTATGATTCTATCCCATGTATTTTGAAACCTTGTGTTGAAGTCTTACATGACCTCATGAGGGGATCTTTTTATTATGGTTAATTTCTCTGTAAGTGATAAATGGTCCCTTTTATCCTCAAGTATCTTACACAATGTATCTCCTAACTAGTCCCAAGTGGTAATAGAATTAACAAAAAGACCTTTATACTAGTTTAAGGCTTTTCTTATGAAGGAGATGGATAATATCCTAATTGCTACATTTTCCTCATTGATATCATGAATGTTGTAGAAGTTGGATATATCCATGAGGTGTTCATAATGGGTTTTAGCTTGGTTTCTAATAAAATAAGGGACACTTTTGAGAGATACTATTGGAATAAGATCATACTAAGGGAGGTCTAGATGACTTTGGCTATTAAAATACATAAAGGGAATAATTTTAGGGGTTGCCATGACAATAAAATGGTTTAACAAAGATTTTATTATAGGGGTAGGAATTAGAATTAACTTAGGAACAAATTTGCCTTTATATGGGTGTCTATTAGCAAACCTTAAACTTTTGAATGAATTTAAAGGCAATTCAATAAATTCAAAGGGAGTACCTCTAGAATTTGACCTTGTAGTCACCTTTGGCATGAGATGTAGTCACTGCTCTACTACTAGAATGTTGGATGTTCTCTTGGAGTTGATAGATGTTGTTACTTGGAAGCTATAACTACTATAAATTGATCAAACCAACATTAAAATTATGACCAATATTATTTTGACTATGTCCCACCAAGCGTGCAAGAAATTATTGTAGCATTAATTTACACCCTTAGAGAGGGTTCTCTAGGCTCTCTCTAATTGAGATACACAATGAGACCAACCCAAGGCTATGGGTTACCTATGGTGGGGTTGGACATTTGGAGAAGGTTGGCTTCCTCTTGATGGATCACCTATAATAATGTTTGCATTGAAAAGAGGGTTAGAAAGGAGGAAAGGGATCCTAAGAAGGCTAAAAGGGTGATGTACCAATTAAGTGAGAACTCACACAAGCATGAAATATACACTAAATAAGGATAATATAGTACTAGATCACATAATCTCAAAATCTAGCTAATTGTATAAGTGTTTCATACACTAGGTTTAGGAAGTAATGAATGAAGCTAGGAGGAATTATAAGACTCACACCAAGATAACATTAATGGTAGAATGAACACAAATGCAAACCTACAATCAACTAGAAAACACCCTAAAATAGTCAAGAAAGAAGGACAATGGGCATGAAATATTTTCATTCACAATGCCATCATGCATACACTTACTAAGCATAGTTCAAAATCAAGATATTGGCAAAGAAAGTCTTTATTAGCTTCAAGAGGTCTTTCATACAAGTTTTGATGGGGTCTAGCCTTATCAAATGAGAGTCTCTTGACCTTCAAATTTGATAGATAATTTTATTCTAAAAATTGAGAGAGTGCTTATAAATGGAAAGAATGGGTAATATATGAGAAAGGGAGATAGAAGAAGGAGCATGAGTATAAACATCATTAATTGAGCTGCCAATTTTTTGATGAATGTTCTACCGCCTTTTAAATCAAATTAGCACTAGTTCTCTATTGACAAGTTAACTTTTTATTTATACCAATGGCCTCTAAATATTCTCATTGGTTGAGAAATACACAAGAGGATAAGAGCTTGTCGAATGATAGTGAATCATGAATCTATTTATGAAGGAAAACCCTTAGGTAACTTGAAAATATATTAAATGCTACAGTTGTTTTTTTTTACCACCAGATCTCCATCTTAGGAATCTATGCCATCTCTACTTGCTTAAATAATGAGGGAAAATTCCTTATATCCATGGACTTGATAGATTCATGCCTCAGTATACTTTGAGTGGTATTAAGTACCTCCTTTATCAAGGATATGGCCATGTCGATAGATGAGACACATCTCCATGATTACACATCTACCCATTTTCTAGCTTGAATATATATATATATATATATATATATATATATATATATATCTAAAAACCAATCCAAATTATTTATTTTCATATAGTCATTATATCAATGAAGACACGTAGGTTGCACAGACTTATTCTTGAACCATATTAGGTCTAAACAGACCTATTCTTCTTCTAAAACTTATAGAAATCAAGGACTTATTACACATGATGTTGAAAACACAATAAATCCAAGTCTACATGCTTTGGATCCTCCACTAGAGGTCTCAACTGAGCTTCAATGCCATCCTTTGAAAAATCTGCCCTGGTTCAACCTTGAAGTCCCTTAGTTTTTAATTTTTAATATTGACCGTTGATCAGCTTGGTTATACACAATTGGATCTACTTTATTAACTTATATGCATACCATTAGATTTATTTTATATGAATGGTTGTGAGCCATATATCTTATATCAGTTTAAGGTGATTGAGACACTTGTCACCCATGCATTTGTCTTTGATATATTCTAACCTTTTGACTCATCGCTCGTTATTAGATCTACTTTATAAACTTGATTGCACACCATTGATTTTTTTGGGCCCACTCACCTATCAGTTTTCATAAACCATTGGATTTGATTTGAGATCATAATATTATGACACTTATCACTTGAACATTCACCCTAGATATCCTTTGACCTTTTAACTTGATGCTCACCGTTGATCTAGAATCTATGATCAAATACGTTTTATTGGATCTTAGGGACCCACTAACATCTATCAGATTTCTACTTGACATTGGATTTGATCTAATCAGACACTAACCATTGATCTTGGAACATTTTAATTCAAATGGCTATTTTATGGGGCTTAATATTGACATCTGCATGCATGTCCTACTCTACAAGTCTAAATTTGAAGCTACATATCTTGAGATAGAAAAGACATCAAGATATGAAATTTTTAGAGGATGATATTTAAACTAAAATCATCATGTATATGTGGTATTTTTACCTTTATTGATTCCCTAAGTGCATTTATTAAATGAATAATCAAGTTGACCCATTCATTTTTGCATGACATGCTCATGATGGTCCAATCTCTCTAAAATTACACAAGGAACTATTGTCTCTTTAGAAGGCTCCAATAAACTTATAAGAATTTGTGCAACCTAGTTCATGCCCCTAAATGTTTGAAACACCATGAAAACTTGTTGGTCTTCTTCACCTTGTAACCTTAGACCTATTTCAAGACTTGATTCTCAAAGATCAATAAAACACACTTTAATCTTGCTTAAAGTATTTAAAAATATTTGTAACATTTGATATTTTTCTTAATTAATTGGTCACCCACTCAATTAATAAATTTTTTCAGCTTGATACTCCATCCCAAAACTTCTAAAAAATGATTTATCTGGGCAAATTTTTATATGTGGGCCAAAATTGGCCAACATGACCTAGGTCAAACCAAAATAATGCTTCAAAAGAGCTATGTTAGCATTAGAGCTTGGTCTAATGTTATAAGTAGATGTAGTCATATAGTCAAGATTATTCATGTCAAATATTTATAGCCATTAAATCTCAAATGCAAGATAGGTTTTTTTAAACCTAATATATTCCAAAATGAAGCTATATAATCTATAGGTTTTCATCAATATAATGACTATACAAAAACTAATAATTTGGATTGGTTTTCAATCTATAATATACCTATGTTTAGATATTAAAATGGTGAAGATATATGGTTATGGATAAATATCTCATTCTTCTATATAGCTATAGTCTTGACAAATAGGTAGCTATCACCTCTCAAAGTAGACATAGAATGGCTCTATCAGATTCAAGATATGAAGATTTTGTATTAAAAAACAATTCAAGAGGGAGATGGTGTAAAATCCCCAAAATGGAGATATGGTGATTAGAGAAAATATCTGGGATATTTAATATAATTTTAAGGGTCTCTAAAGGTTTTCTTTCATAAACAGGATCATGACCCATCATCCTAAGATACTTTCTTGTCCTCTAGTGTAATGCTCAACCAATGAGAAGATTTAGGGACTATTAGGACAAATGAAATATATCTTTTCTGTGAGTATTAACCTTGATTTGATCAAAATATGGTGGAACATTCATTAAAATATGGTGGAAGCTCATTTAATGATATTGGTTAATGTTCTCCCTATTCTCTCTTCTCCCTTTCTCTATATTACCCAGTTTTTCCATTTATAACTAGCTTTCACTTTATAGAATTTTAGACTCTCACAAAGACTCTTTTATGTTAAAGAGAATTTGAAGAACATGGGACTCTCTAAGATATTACAAGATATTCTCCTCTTAATTAGGATAAACCTTATCAAGCATTTGTAAGAACCACCTCTTGATGCAATAAAAGACATTTGTTACCTATCTCTTACCTTGGATATGTTTTGAGTGAGCTGTGCATGATGGCATAGTGAAGGAGAATATTCTTTGTCTATTGTCTTCCTATCTAACCTCCTTTTAGGTGTTTTCAAACTATTTACAAGTCTAAATTAGTGTTCTGCTTGGACCTAGTCTATGAAACACTTATGTACTAAGCTAGATTGTGAGGTTGTATGAGCTAGAATTATACTATGTATATATAGTATGGGTTAAAGCTTAAGGTAATTTCCCATTTTTATTTGGTGCATCACCTTTTAGACTTATTAGGATCACTTTCCCCCTTTTTAACCCTTTTTCTATGATAATATTAGTTTAGGTGATCCATCAAGAGGAAGTCAACCTTCTTTGGAGGTTTAGCCCTATCATAGGTTGCGCACATCCTAAGGTCATTCCAATTTTATGGCTTAGTCAAAGGTAACTTGAATAAATCTCTCCAAGGGTGCATATTAATACCATAATAGAAACAACATTACCAAAGAGGGAATTATCATTGATCTAGATAGAATCCATGAAATTTAAAAGATCGCACCACCAAATAATAAGGAGCTCAAATCATTCATTGGGAATATTAAATTCATAAGGAAGTTTATCTCAAGATTTATGGAGATTATTAGACCCCTAAAAGCAATAGTCAAGAAGGATGCTAAAATAGAATGGACAACTGAGGCCTAAAATTATTTTTAAGACATTAAAAATGCAATATTTTAGACTCCAGTATTAATTAGTTCAAACTTTACAAAAGATTTATACTTATACTCATTTTATTTAGAACATATAATTGTTGTTATCATAACATATAATAAAGATGAGACTGAGCATCCAATTGTATTTATGAGCACAGATCTAAAAGATGTAGAACTCAAGTACTCTATGATTGATAAATAGATTTTTACCCTTGTTAATGAAGTAAATAAATTTAGACACTACATCTTGAGGAATAAGACTATTGGCATCATGTCTGATCCTATTTTAAACCTTACCCTATCACATAATTAATTATAAGAGTGTAGAGGCAAGTGGATGGTAAAACTATAGGAATTTAACATTGAAATCAAGCCTACCAAGATCGTTTAGGGTCAAGGCATTATCCAACCCATGACTAAACCTGATCCACATATCACTATTGAATAATTATGTAAATCTAATATATTTGAAGGAGAATGGTTTAAAATATTAATTTGATTCAAGAGAGGATAGTGAGTATCATGTTAGCTATAAAATAAAAATAAAATGAAATAAACACACTAACTAGCATAAAATCTTTAAGCCTAGTCACTAGGGGGAGCTTAGTGAGGAAAAACCATTTGAAAACATAACTAGAAATGGAAAGAAATGATAAATGTGAACACAAAACACAAACATCTTACCAAATCTTTGATTTCTCTAAGAGTCTTATTCAATTGGTTTTCTTAGATTGTGCCTAAGAGGTCTTCATCAATGGAGTGTAGCTATCTTCATCTCCTCTTGGCACCTTTGGCTTGTGATGGATTTGGTTAAATATTTGGAAATAGTAACACTAAATAAAGATGTGGCATGAATATATTTTTGCATGGTAACTTTGGCTTAAAAAAGCTTAAAATTCAATAGGCAAGGTCTCCTATTTATATATTTTGTAAATTGGTCATGATGAACCTGAACCATCCATCTCAAGATGAAGATGTGTGGATAAGGATCCATTAAATTTTGGAGGATAAAATAAATAAATACCCTCATAAATATTTGGTATAAAGAGGCATTAAATAAGAATGGAAGATCTTAATGAGGCTTGGGGGGGGGGGGTGGGGGCGGGAGCTTAATGAGATATTTTGTGGATTTATGGCCTAGGGATGCCTTCCCAAGAAATGATTCACTTGATGATGAATTTATTTAATATCAATTTCCAAAAATAAATATTGAACAAGTTATATGGAAAATTAACTTAATCTCTTGATTTTAATTAATTATCTTAAACATGATTAATCAACTTTGATGCAAATCTTGGCAATTATTGGTCAAATTAATCAAATTGGTTAGAATGTAATATTATTGGCTCAAAATTTGATTAGATTAGAATTAGGATGTGATATTAGATACATTGGATCCATTATCCCATTTAGGATTTTATCAATAGAAAATTATAAAGGCATGTTTCTCATGTAAGAAATTTGGTAGAAAAGAGCAATCTAGAGCACCTAGGTGTGAAAATGTTAGTTTGAATCGAAATGATTTGATCCAAGTTAGCTGTATAATTAATTTTATTACCTCATTTAGTGATAATATATCCAAAATAGGCACTTTTATATTATAGGTTAAAAGCTTTTAATGTGTTTTAGTGTTTTTAGGCCAAATTTTACATTTTACTAGAAATTAGTTAAAAGCCTGGTTGAAGGTCATTGGTGTCCACTTTTAGGTGTCTACATTTTGACCTTATTTGGAAACATGTTGTAAATCATAGGCATAGAAATGTATTCTAAAATAATGATAAATGGCCTATATGCCAAAAGGAATATGATGACTAAATAAAAATCTCCAAATGGTGTTTGGGAAGCCTAGGATGATGCCCCATCGAGGGAGTGGCCATTACATTTATTGATGGATGATCCCTCAAAAATAATCAATAATAAAGGTGGAATTAAACCATGGGTGAGATTAATCCAAATAATAAAATGCTTACATGTATTTATTTAAAATTTAATAATTTACCCAAAGGTGGTTATAATCAGGAATAAAAGTCAAAATAATGATTTTCTCATAGGTGTTTATAATCATTAAGAGAACCTCGATTGGCTAAAGATGATGCCTAATATGGTGGTATCATAGTTAGGGTAGATTAGCAAGCATAACTCAAGGATATAACCTAGAATATATATTAAATATGAGTGGGTTCACATGTAGATGTGATGTTCTAATGACTAAAGAAGTCACAAAAAACCAAGTATATGAGGATGTGTAAAGTGATGAAAGGGATGGATAGAAGAATAAGATTTGGTCATTGGAAAATATTTAATTGTACCTACAAATGAGAAGATGCTCATCTTGATTAGAAATAATACAACTAGAATGGTTAATGGGTTGATTTGATCAAGATAGGTGGAAATATTTTTCTAAGGTACTAAGGAGAAACTTTTGTAGCTCCATTTCTTGTAGACCTTCTTGAAGCTAATTTTTGTTGTATCATGTAATAGTAGGCATCATGATAGAACACCTTGAAGATTATCCTAAAATATGTGTAAAGACTGACTCCTAATCTAATAAACAATTAAAAATAATGTACCAATGATAAAAATCATGATGATGATGTTGACGTATGAATATGGATGGATTCGAGTACAAATGTGCAAGGAATCACCCAATGAATGTATATAAACTGATTCAAGGTAATAGTGTTAAAAGAAAAAAATAGGCAAGCAAAGAAATAAAGAAACAAACAAGAAACACATAAATAAATAAACAACTTGAAATGAACAAACAAATATAAAGCCTAAAAACAAAAGAAAAATAAAGCATCCTAACAATGACTTTGCCCCAGTAGGGTGGATTGAGGATAACTAACTAGGCTTAGACAGAATAAATGTTTTTGGATTTTGAAATATTTGAATGTTTTTAGAATTTTGAGGTATCTTAAATTGTTAGAGAATGACAAGATACCTACCCTCAAAATAGTGAGTGTGTTTGCTTAGGTTGCTAATAAAATGGAGAGAGTGCATGAAAAGGTGGGTTGAGGTGACCTCAAAATGAATTGAGCATCGTCGAGATAGTTCCAAAATGACCTCAAGTCACCATAATTCCTTCCACACAAAAGGTGGGGAGAAACTTGACCAGGTAAAAACAACTTCTCAAATCCAATGAATGGCTAGTAAAATGAAAATAAAAATGGAAAGGTGATGCGGTAATGTATGATAAATAAATGTTGGCCCTATTTTTCCCATAGGTGGTTATAACTAAGATACAATCAATCAAATTAATGATACTAATTTGCCCATATGAAGTTATAATTAGCAACAAGATTAGAGAAACAATGATTTACCCATAGGCAGTTATAATCAGGGTCACATAAACAAAATTGATATAAGATGGAAGATGAAATATATCTTGCTAGATTAGTTGTCACACTACTTTCATAGACTATCATTAAGAATATGGATTTGATAGATTGGTGAAACTTGATCAAAATCCCCTTGCAAAAAGTGTAAGAATAACCAAAGTAACCAAGATCAAAACAAGATTGGATAGGATGATTAAAAATAGGCTTTGGTCTCGATAGGAATGGTATGATGTAGACTAAGAATTTGACTCAAGATGGGATGGTTAGTATCATGTTAGTTTCAAAATGAAGACAAAATGAAAGAAACACACTAATTAGCATAATATCTTTAGGCTTAATCACTAGGGGGAGCTTAGTGAGGAAAAACCATTTGAAAACACAAATAAAAATGGAAATGAATTATAAATATGAACATAAAACACAAAATTCTTACCAAATCCTTGATTACTCAAAGAGTCTTCTTCGATTGGTTTGCTTGAATTATGCCTAAGAGGTCTTCATCAATAGAGTGTGGCTACCTTCATCTCCTCTTGGCACCTTTTTCTTGTGATGTATTTGATTCAATATTTGGGATTAGTAACACTACATCAAGATGTGGCATGAATCTATTTGGGCATGGTAACTTTGTCTTAAAAGAGCTCAAAATTTAATAGGCAAGGTTTCTTATTTATAGATTCTGTAAATTGGTCATAATGAACCTGAACCATCCATCTCAAGATGAAGATGTGTGGATAAGGATCCATTCAATTTTTGAGGATAAAATCAATAAATACCCTCATAAATATTTTGTAGAAAGAGGGATGGAAGGTCTTAATGAGGCATGGGAGGGCTTAATGAGATATTTTATGCATTTATGGCCTAGGGATGCCTTCCCAAGAATTGATGTCAATTGATGATATAATTATTCAATATCAATTTATAAAAATAAATATTCAACAAGTTATATGGAAAATTAACTTAATATCTTGATTTGAATTAATTATCTTTAAACATGATTAGTCAAATTTGATGCAAATCTTGGCAATTATTGCTTAAATTAATCAAATTGGTCAGAATGTCATATTATTGGCTCAGAATTTGATTGGATTAGAATTAGGATGTGATGTTAGATACATGAGATCCATTATCCCATTTAGGATATTATCAATATAAAATAATAAAGTCATTTTTCTCATGTAGAAAATTTGGTAGAAAAGAGCAATCTAGAGCACCTAGGTGTGAAAATGCTAGTTTGAATCAAAATGATTTGATCCAAGTTAGCTATATCATTAATTATGTTACCTAATTTAGTGATAATCTAGCCAAAATAGGCACTTTTATATGATAGGTTAAAATATTTTAATGTGTTTTAGTGTTTTTAGGCCAAAATTTACATTTTACTAGAAATTAGTTAAAATCTTGGTTGAAGGTCATTGGTGTCCACTTTTAGGTGTCTATAGTTTGACCCTATTTGGAAAGGTGTTTTAAATCATAGGCATAGAAATTTATTATTAAATAATGATAAATGGCCTATATGCCAAAAGGAATATGATGACTAAATAAAAAGCTCCAAATGATGTTTGGGAAGCCTCAGATGATGCCCCATCGAGGGTGTGGCCATTACATTTATTAAAGAATGATCCCTAAAAAATAATCAAGAATAAAGGTGGAATTAAACCATGGGTGAGATTAATCCAAATTATAAAATGCTTACATGTATTTATTTAAAAGGTAATAATTTACCCAAATGTGGTTATAATCAATAATAAAAGTCAAAATAATGATTTTGTCATAGGTGGTTATAATCATTAAGAGAACCTCGATTGGCTAAAGATGATGTCTAATATGGTGGTACCCTAGTTAGGGTAGATTAGCAAGCATAAATCAAGTATATAACCTAGAATACATATTAAATATGAGTGGGTTCACATGTAGATGTGATATTCTAATGACTAAAGAAGCCACAAAAAACCAAGTATATGAGGATGCGTAAAGTGATGAAAGGAATGGATGGAAGAATAAGATTTGGTCATTGGAAAAGATTTAATTGTACCTACAAATGAGGAGATGCTCATATTGATTAGAAATAATACAACTAGAATGGTGAATGGATTTATTTGATCAAGATAGGTGGAAATATTTTTCTAAGGTACTAAGGAGAAATTTTTGTAGCTCTATTTCTTGTAGACCTTATTGAAGCTAATTTTTGTTGTAGGATGTAATAGAAGGCATCATGATAGAACACCATGAAGACTATCCTAAAATATGTGTAAAGACTAACTCCTGATCTAATAAATAATTCAAAATAATGTACCAATGATAAAAAACCATGATGATGATGTTGATGTATGAATATGGATGGATTCAAGTACAAAAGTGCAAGGAATCACCTAATGAATGTATATAAACTGAGTCAAGGTAATAGTGTTGAAAGAAAAAAATAGGTAAGCAAAGAAATAAAGAAATAAACAAGAAGCACATAAATAAACAAACAACTTGAAAAAAACAACCAAATATAAAGCCTAAAAACAAAAGCACGATAAAGCATCCTAATAATGACTTTGCCCCAATAGGGTGGATCAAGGATAACTAACTAGGCTTAGATAGAATAAATATTTTTGGATTTTGAAATATTTGAATGTTTTTTGAATTTTGAGGTATCTTAACTCATTAGAGAATGATGGGATACCTACACTCAAAATAGTGAGAGTGTTTTCTTAGGTTGCTCATAAAACAGAGAGAGCGCATGGAAAGGGGGGCTGAGGTGACCTCAACATGAATTGAGCATTGCCCACATAGTTCCAAAATGACCTCAAGTCACCATAATTCCTTCCACACAAAAGGTGGGGAGAAACTTGACTAGGTAAAAACAACTTCTCAAATCCAACAAATGGCTAGTAAAATTAAAATAACAATGGAAAGGTGATGCGATAATGCATGATAAATAAATGTTGGCCCTATTTTTACCATAAGTGGTTATAAATAAGATACAATGGATCAGATTAATGATACCAATTTTCCCATACGAAGTTATAAGTAGCATCAAGATTAGAGAAATAATGATTTACCCATAGGCGGTTATAATCAGGCTCACATAAAAAAAATTGATATAAGATGGATGATGAAATATATCTTTCTATATTAGTTATCACACTACTTTCATCGACTATCATTGAGAATATGGATTTGATAGATTGGTGAAACTTGATCAAAATCCTCTTGAAAAAAGTGTAAGAATAACCAAAGTAACCAAGATCAAAACAAGATTGGATAGGATGACTAAAACTAGGCTTTGGTCTCGATAGGAATGGTATGGTGTAGACTAGGAATTTGACTTAAGAGAGGATGGTTAGTATCATGTTAGTTCCAAAATGAAGACAAAATGAAAGAAACACACTAGCTAGCATAATATCTTTAGGCCTAGTCACTAGGGGGATCTTAGTGAGGAAAAACCATTTTAAAACACAAGTAAAAATGGAAATAAATGAGAAATGTGAACACAAAACATAAAATTCTTACCAAATCCTTCATTTCTTAAAGAGTCTTCTTTGATTGGTTTGCTTGGATTATGCCTATGAGGTCTTCATCAATAGAGTGTGGCTACCTTCATCTCCTCTTGGAACCTTTGGTTTGTGATGGATTTGGTTCAATATTTGGGAATAGTAACACTACATCAAGATGTGGCATGAATCAATTTGGGCATGGTAACTTTTGCTTAAAAGAGCTTAAAATTCAATAGGCAAGGTCTCTTATTTATTGATTTTGTAAATTGGTCATAATGAACCTGAACCATCCATCCCAAGATGAAGATGTGTGGATAAGTATCCATTCAATTTTGGAGGCTAAAATCAATAAATAACTTCACAAATATTTGGTATAAATAGGCATGGAAGGTATTAATGAGGCATGGGAGGGCTTAATGATATATTTTATACATTTATGGCCTAGGGATGCCTTCCTAAGAAATGATGTCAATTGATGATACAATTATTCAATATTAATTTAAAAAAATAAATATTCAACAAGTTATATAGAAAATTAACTTAATATCTTGATTTGAATTAATTATCTTTAAACATGACTAGTCAACTTTGATGCAAATCTTGGCAATTATTGCTCAAATTAATCAAATTGGTTAGAATGTAATATTATTGGCTCAAAATTTGATTGAATTATAATTAGGATACAATATTAGATACATTGGATCCATTATCCCATTTAGGATGTTATCAATATAAAATTATAAAGGCATGTTTCTCATGTAAGAAATTTGGTAGAAAAGAGCAATCTAGAGCACCTAGGTGTGAAAATGTTAGTTTGAATCAAAATGATTTGATCCAAGTTAGCTATATCATTAATTGTATTACCTCATTTAGTGATACTCTAGTCAAAATAGGCACTTGTATATGATAGGTTAAAATCTTTTAATGTGTTTTAGTGTTTTTACGCCAAATTTTACATTTTACTAGAAATTAGTTAAAAGCCTGGTTGAAGGTCATTAGTGCCCACTTTTAGGTGTCTATAGTTTGACCCTATTTGGAAAGGTGTTGTATATCATAGGCATATAAATTTATTCAAAAATAATGATAAATGGCCTATATGCTATAAGTAATATGATGACTAAATAAAAATCTCCAAATGGTATTTGAGAAGCCTAGGATGATGCCCCATGGAGGGAGTGGCCATTACATTTATTGATGGATGATCCCTAAAAAATAATCAAGAATAAAGGTAGAATTAAACCATGGGTGAGATTAATCCAAATGATAAAATGCTTACATGTATTTATTTAAAACGTAATAATTTACCCAAAGGTGTTTATAAGCAGGAATAAAAGTCAAAATAATGATTTTATCATAGGTGGTTATAATCATTAAGAGAACCTAGATTGGCTAAAAATGATGTCTAATATGGTGGTACCCTAGTTAGGGTAGATTAGCAAGCATAACTCAAGGATATAACCTAGAATACATATTAAATATGAGTGGGTTCACATGTAGATGTGATGTTCTAATGACTAAAGAAGCCACAAAAAACTAAGTATTTAAGGATGTGTAAAGTGATGAAAGGGATGGATAGAAGAATAAGATTTGGTCATTGGAAAAGATTTAATTGTACCTACAAATGAGGAGATGCTCATCTTCATTATAAATAATACAAATAGAATGGTTAATGGGTTTAGTTGATTAATATGGGTGGAAATATTTTTCTAAGGTACTAAGGAGAAACTTTTGTAGCTCCATTTCTTGTAGACCTTCTTGAAGCTAATTTTTGTTATATCATGTAATAGTAGGCATCATGATAGAACACCATGAAGACTATCCTAAAATATGTGTAAATAATAACTCCTAATCTAATAAACAATTAAAAATAATGTACCAATGATAAAAACCATGATGATGTTGTTGATGTATGAATATGGATGGATTCAAGTACAAATGTGCAAGGAATCACCCAATGAATGTATATAAACTGAGTCAAGGTAATAGTGTTTAAATAAAAAATAGGCAAGCAAAGAAATAAATAAACAAAAAAGAATCATATAAATAAACAAACAACTTGAAATAAACAAACAAGTATAAATCTTAAAAACAAAAGCAAAATAAAGCATCCTAACAATGACTTTGCCCCAGTAGGGTGGATCGAGGATAACTAACTAGGCTTAGATAGGACAAATGTTTTTGTATTTTGAAATATTTGAATGTTTTTGGAATTTTGAGGTATCTTAAGTTGTTAGATAATGACAAGATACCTACACTCAAAATAGTGAGAGTGTTTGCTTAGGTTGCTCATAAAATAGAGAGAGCGCATGGAAGGGGGGGCTAAGGTGACCTCAACATGAATTGAGAATTGCTCAAATAGTTCAAAAATGACCTCAAGTCACCATAATTCCTTCCACACAATAGGTGGGGAGAAACTTGACCAGGTAAAAACAACTTCTTAAATCAAAAAAATGTCTAGTAAAATGAAAATAACAATGGAAAGGTGATGCAGTAATGCATGATAAATAAATGTTGGCCCTATTTTTCCCATAGGTGTTTATAACTAAGATACAATGGATTAGATTAATGATACTAATTTTCCCATATGAAGTTATAATTAGCATCAAGAGTGGAGAAATAATGATTTACCCATAGGTAGTTATAATCAAGCTCACATAAACAAAATTGATATAAGATGGAAGATGAAATATATCTTGCTAGATTATTTGTCACACTACTTTCATAGACTATCATTGAGAATATGGATTTGATAGATTGGTGAAACTTGATCAAAATCCCCTTGCAAGAAGTGTGAGAATAACCAAAGTACCCAAGATCAAAATAATATTGGATAGGATGACTAAAAATAGGATTTGGTCTCGATAGGAATGATATGATGTAGACTAGGAATTTTACTCAAGATAGGATGGTTAGTATCATGTTAGTTCCAAAATGAAAGAAATACACTAACTAGCATAATATCTTTAGGCCTAGTCACTAGGGGGAGCTTAGTGAGGAAAAACCATTTGAAAACACAGTAAAAATTTGAAATAAATGAGAAATGTGAACACAAAACACAAAATTCTTACCAAATCCTTGATTTCTTGAAGAGTCTTCTTCGATTG
This sequence comes from Torreya grandis, assembly GCA_037957365.1. NCBI lineage: Eukaryota > Viridiplantae > Streptophyta > Pinopsida > Cupressales > Taxaceae > Torreya > Torreya grandis. The sequence continues at coordinate 2,003,937 of JARHVA010002184.1, forward strand.
GTTTGCTTGGATTATGCCTACGAGGTCTTCATCAATAGAGTGTGGCTACCTTCATCTCCTCTTAGAACCTTTGGTTTGTGATGGATTTGGTTCAATATTTGGGAATAGTAACACTATATCAAGATGTGGCATGAATCAATTTGGGCATGGTAACTTTGGCTTAAAAGAACTTAAAATTCAATAGGCAAGGTCTCCTATTTATATATTCTTTAAATTGGTCATAATGAACCTAAACCATTCATCCCAAGATGAAGATGTATGGATAAGGATCCATTCAATTTTGGAGGCTAAAATCAACAAATACTCTCACAAATATTTGGTATAAAGAGTCATTAAATAGGGATGGAAGGTATTAATGAGGCATGGGAGGGCTTAATGAGATATTTTATGCATTTATGGCCTAGGGATGACTTCCCAAGAAATTATGTCACACGATGATATAATTATTCAATATCAATTTACAAAAATAAATATTCAACAAGTTGTATGGAAAATTAACTTAAGGTCTTGATTTGAATTAATTATCTTTAAACATGATTAGTTAACTTTGATGCCAATCTTGCCAATTGGTGCTCAAATTAATCAAATTGGTCAAAATTTCATATTATTGGCTCAAAATATGATTAGATTGGAATTATGATGTGATGTTAGATGCATTGGATCCATTATCACATTTAGAATGTTTTTAGCACAAAATAACAAAGGCATGTGTCTTGTTAAATAAATTTGGTATAAAAGTACAATCTAGAGCACCTAGGTGTGAACCTATCATTTTGACTCAAAATGATCTAATTAAAGTTAGTTGTCTCATAAATTGTATTTCCTCATTTAGTGATACTCTGGCCAAAATCAGCACTTGTATATGATAGGTTCAAATTTTTTAATGCATTACACTGCTTTTAGGATAAATTGTGTATTTTTCTAAAAATTGGTCAAATTCCTAGTTAAAGGTCATTGGTGGCCACTTTTAGGTGTCTAAAAATGGTATACTAACATAATACAATATTTACTTACATGTACTTGTTTCCCATAAATCAACAAAGAGTGAAGGAGAGCTTTGACACTCAAATATGCTTATTACATGATCAAGAAGGGAGTTATTAGTTGAAGAAACTATGAAGGCATCTATCTTAGGTGTGTGTCGATAGAGGAAGATAAAGAGATTCTAGAAAACTTACATCAGAAGATAGGTAGTGGTTATCCATCTAAGAATACCATAGCTCATAATATCTTAAGAATTTGCTATTACTGGCCAATAGTTTTCAAGGATGCTCATGATCATGTAAGAGCATGCATGTTGACCCAATTTTGCCCCTCAGGCAAAATCTCGGTCACCTCCTACACCTGCTTCGCAGGCCCAGTCATTTCAGGTTGCAAGGTCCACTATCAGGTTCTGACAGCGCCGTTGCAGAGAATAGGCAGCAAAGGACAGAGTCTTCAGACGTCCGCAAGAGAAGAAGGGGAAAAAATGGAGTGTTTGACACTTAGTCAAAAAAGAGGCAAAGAAAATGCAGAGGGCGGCAGATTCCCCGCCCACTACAAGGGCGGGTAAAATGAGCCCGTCTACGAAGAAAATGCAGAGGGCGGCGAATTCGCCGCCCACAACACAAAGAAAAGCAAAGACATCGGCCAACGTCGACAATACTACCGTCGTCGGCACCTCACAGAGACCGACGTCGACAGAACCGTCGACGTCGGCAGCACAAGGGCAGGCACAAAAACCAGAAAAACCCGCCCATGGCGGTGAAATGAAAAAGCCCGCCCATGGCGGTGAAATGGAAAACCCCGCCCCATGGCGGGGAAAGGGAAATTGCCGCGCAGGGTATAACTCTACCGACGTCGACAGCTTACTTTAACCGACATCAGCAAGATTGCCGCCGTTGGCAGCTTATCGGCCGACGTCGGCAGGTATTCCTACATGAAGTTCATGCAAAGGGCGGCAAAATTCCCCTGCAGTGCACAAGAAAAAACCTGCCCAGCCGCCAAAGGAGAAGACCAGCACGCAAAACGAGGTAACCAGCATGGTCTTGGCAGATTTGTGATGTCATCAATAGTGTTTTTCACACTTTTCAATGAGACTTCTCTTGGCTCTTCTGCTATAAATACAAGGACTTAGTCATTTTCTAGGGATCTTCCTGACTTTTGTAAAGAGCACTGCTCTGCAAATTTCCCACCTGAATCAATAAAAATATAGTTTTTACCTCCATCTTGGATTGATTTGCTGTGTATGCCCTGAGTATCATCTGTGTTTAGTCATTATCTTTCATGCTTTCACAGGTAATACCAACAGACCAGCTATCTGCAGGGACCAGTTCTACAGCTGAAAGGAGAAGAGCAATACTTGAGAAGGACAGAACAGAGTAAGTTGCTTGCAAGTGTGCATTCCACAGCACCTCGGTAAACCTCTATGACGTATTTTCCATTATGGCCTCCCCCTTTATGTTAGCAGCCTGATCCCTCTACCAGATGTGTAGAGTATACTTGCATTTCCCCTGATTCTGAGAGTGGATCTGGAAGGTCACTCATGTTTTTTGGTGTATCACCTCTTTTAGAGTAGGCTATTTGTTTTCAAGCTTTTCTCTCTCTTTTCACCCCCCCCCCCAAGTGTATACCTATATATCTATATTTTTGCATTACCTGAAACAAACAAGATACATCAGAGGGAACTAGCCCATATCTAGAGACTCTCCTCTCCTGCTTCGCCGTCCCACAGGCGAGAGAGGGGTTTCCATGTTGTGGGGAGAGGGCAGGAATCCGTGTTCCTGCCGCTGGGTGCACTTTCCAGCGTCAACAATGCCATGAATGCAAAACTTTAGCTAAAATGGAAGTACATGAAACAATGAACTTGCAACCTATTATTGAAGGAATATCATTTACCCAATGGGGTTTATACTTAATTGGTGTCATTAACCCAAATTATTGAGAAGGCCATAACTTTGTACTCACCACCACAAACTCTTGTATTGGATGGACTGAGGTCATGGCTACAAAGAATTATAGAGCACAAGATGTGATTCACTTCTTAGAGGAACACATTACAAATATATTTGGCATTCCCATTTCTCTAATTTGTGACAATGGACCAAGATTCATATCAGTTGAATCCAATGAATGGTCTCATGACTTCTAGATCACTATCAGGTCATTTTCTAACCACTACCCCTAAGGAAATGGACTGAAAAAATCAAAAAATAAGAACCTAATAGATGTAATTAATAAATCATTTGGGATAATCCTATAGACTAGAATAATTTATTGAAGTATGCTCTTTGAGTAGATCGAACAAGATACAATAAAGCCTTTAAAGTTCACCCTACTTGTTGATATATGGATGCATGCTAGTATTCCCAATCATGCTTATACTAATGATTTATCAATTCATGTAGGATTACATGGAACCAAATGATAAAGTAGAGTCTTGACTATTAGACATGATATAAATGGAAGATTCAAGGACTAAAGCTTTATAGACCTTCAACAAGTACCAAGATGTAATCAAGAGGAGGTTTGATAAGATGACAAAGGTTAAAGCATTTAGGATCTTAGATTTGGTGCTTCTCTAGGATAAAGCTCATGAAAATAAAGGACATCACGACAAATTTTCCCTATTATAGATTGGACCATATCAAATTTTAGAGATCCTAGGCAATAATGAATTTCATCTAAAAGACCTACAAGGTAATGAACTCACATATCTAGTCAATAGATAGTTTATGAAGCATTACTTCATGGCTGTACCATCTAAAGTTACCCCCAATTTGATTAAAAAAAACATGGTAGAGGTATTATTAGGTTATATTTATTACTTTCTTATATTAGATTTCCTGCTTTTTAGATTAGTTTCTTTCTTTCTTAGTATAGTTTTAATGATTTCTAGTTTAATTTCTTGATTTCTTAGTATAGTTTTAATACTTTCTAGATTAGTTTCTTGATTTCTTAGTATAGTTTTAATGATTTTTAGATTAATTATTTTTTTGCTTCCTGTGACAACTTGAAATTTTTTTGGCATAATTAAAGCTAAAATTCAATCAACTAAGCCCCTTATCTTATGCCTAAATAGACTTGTATAAAAAAATTAAAATTGAAAAAAGAGTCATAACTTGGGACTTGTTCACAAATTGGGTATATTTATATGTTTAGAGTCTTTAGGATGTAGGTATGTAATCACGAACCATTCTAGATTGTTTCATAATTGAATACTTTTACCAAGTATGTGGAAGTTTCTCTCAAAGTAAATCATATGAATTTAGAAAGCTTTATTATTCCATTGGATCAATCACACTTATTATATTAATACTTGTTAAGGGTGATAATTATTGGTACAAGTGTAGCTAGTATGGATACTCTGGTAAATCATTTTATTTTATAACTATACCAACTCATAGGGGTTCCATCTCTCCTCTTTCCATTCAATCAAAGAAAAATAAAATAAGAAAATGAACCAATGAGTTTTAAAAAGAAATCGATAAATCCAAGAGAGTGTATAAATAAAATCAAAAGGATAACATGATGAAATAAGGTCAATGTACCATGCATCATGATCAAGAAAAATGAAGGAAAGGGAGGAGAGGAACCTAAGGTATCTTTGTCATGGCTATGGATGTCTAGCTAGTATTAGAGCAATCCTAAGCTTCCCTTGATTTAATGAACTTTAAGAAAAATTAGAATAAAACCTATAGGTTCATTAAGCCTTTAAAAAAATCATCGCAACAAGGGTTAAATGAGCTTCCTTTTAACACACACAGATCCAAGGATAAGAATGTAATTATGTTATGTGAATCTGCTTAGGAATCTCTTTCATATTTCTGATTTTAATATTTTTATATGACATAGTTCATGTTTGATTTGAGATTACTAACCATAGCCTTGGGTTCTAAAATACTCATAAATATTCCCCTATAAGTTTCCATTTGTTTTACCCAACATAACCCTTTTCTTCTTGAAGAAATGGGGACCCAATTTTTTTCAAGATTGTGGCCTTGTTTATTGAGCCTTTTTTCTATATGTTTGTGCAAATTCTTGAAAATATTGATCCCTAATATTTTTAATTATAAGAATCGATCAAGGAATTGTGTGTTTTATGGACTAGCCCCTATTAATGCCTTTTTTGGGAGTTTTTTGAACCATGCAAGTTTTCAAGACTTAGTTTATTCAAAGAAATTTGTTTAAAGACTTATTCATCAGGCCTTTTGTTTGAGCATTTTGTTTATAATTTTTTTTAATAGATTTGGTATTCAGGCCTTTTGTTTTGGTTTTCTTGACCAAAAGCTTATTAGACATTTATTAATCTACATTTTCCCATTAGGATTTATGCAAAAAACTTATTCAACGTTTGTGCATTGGGCCTTTTTTATCGAGACTTTTTGGTTTTTAGAACTTTTGTTATGAATAAGATTTGGTCTTCAAAGATTTTATATTAGATATTTTATCTAAAATAATTATTCTAAAATGACTTATATTTTAATCAAAAATTTTATCTTTGGAATTTTTGTTTGGAACATTTGTCCTGAACAAATTTGGTCTTCAAACTTTTTTTGTATCAAACAAATTGTCTGATGGATTACAAGCTTTATATACATTTAGACATTTTATTCAGACATTTTATCTAATGGATATTTTAGTCTTTGGGAATTTTTTTGAGAATTTTTTTAAATGGATTTCAATCTTTAATATTTTTTTAGGCTTTGTGTTTGGAGGATTTGTTCAGTATTTTTGTAAATCTTGATCCTAACACAAAACTCGATTCCTAACTCCTCAATGTCAAAAATTGGTGATACTTAGTTGATAAAGCCAAAATAATTCCTAATATTTGCTAAAGCTACCTTCCAACTAAAAATAATGAGAGATCTAAACTATGTATCAAATTAACAAACATGTGAATGTTGGGCATTTATAATGCACAAACTACAATTCAATGATAAAAACTATGTATATGATGTGAAACCATTAAAGTCTTCATTATTTGAAAATGAACTTAAGCTCAAACTTGACTACTATCTTGCATGATAAAATCCCTAGTTACCTATGAGACTATTGCAAGTGAACCAATGACTAGTAGAAAGGTGAATTATTCACACAAAATGTAATAAAACCATGAACACCATACGCAATATTAATGGCATATTCATCCAAACCATTTAGGAAAGCATTATCACCATCACAATATTATATCAAGGACTCAATGGAATTCATAGAAACTACCTTTTATGTCACCATTTTTGACAATAGGTATGCAAATTAATCTAAATTATGGGATGCTATCAATTTTTTTGATATATTTTCATTGTATATAAATCTATCTACTTCAGAGTGACTATTCATTATAGACTTGCTATCACTCAAGAGACAATAATTTTATTCAACTATGTTGAAGCCCAAGGTGATGTCATGTATCTACCTCTTTCAAGACCTATTATTCATAGGAAAAGTTACACATGATGCTTTTATACACCATATGGATAATCAAATGGTTGTTGCATTCATTTCTAGAGCATATTTCCAGAGGTATTTGTCCTTACCAGCACTAGATGATTATTTTGATAAACATAGGTTGGTTTTGTGGAATCAAGATAATATAATGGAAAAGGTATTGACTTCATGGCTCCTCCCCAAGGAAACCATGACATTTAAGGGTAAGAATCTTAAGAATCCCACTCATATCAATAAGTTCAGGATGAGAGTGTGAATTGCAATGGCACTACTCAAAAAACTCTATAGAATGCCCAACATCCATTTCCTCAACTTGGATTGGGTACCATTGTTGCATATGATGATGACTAGTGATGCAACATTTACCCTAGGTGAGATTATAAGCTACCAGCTGAGAGAATAAATAAATCATAAGGACAAGTAGCCCACTCTGGTATATGATATCATATATTTTAGATGGTATCATGGGAACAATGTATAAAATCCTTAGTGAGCTATAGATTCCATCCACTGACTTTATCAAGAACTAAATTTGTGATCATTTTCAATTTTTATACATCTATGCTTACACCAATACCATGGTTTAAATTTTTGAAGATGTTTATCCATAGGTCTATAAATAAATTCATGTGTGTCTTATGCCATGAGTCAGAACAAGCATTATAAAGACACTATCTAGGAAAGGTGATTATTTTTTGTATCTTAATTGCACTATTATCATGATCACTAGGCATAAGGTTATCCCCTAAGTCTCCCAAAGTATGTTCTAGATAAATTAGTAGAACAAGAAATTGACTTCCAGCTCTAGTGGAGCTTTGAGGAGGACCTGATAAAAAATAAGAACATGTTCTATGTCCACCACATGTTTATTGATAAAACGGTTTACACAATGAGAAAACACTTTGGAGATGTGGGTGGAAAAATTAAAAGTTACCATTTTCCCATAGTACCACATAGGGACTAGGATCCACATGGCTATATACAAAAGCATATTTAGGGCCTTGGTATCCCTTACCAACATGTCTATTATGATTATGACTTCTTATTCATTAATGCATAAAATGATGGTGAGGTCTTGGAAAGGGTAAGGGTTTTTGGTTTAAAGGAGTATCATCTAAGGGCGATCCAATAAGAAATTTAAATCACTATTAAGGAATTTCATAATAGGATGCCACTCTTTGTAGGATGGACATCCTAAAATGTTCGGAAGAATGAGCCCATAGAGTAGTCCAAGGAGTAAGGAGATCCTTCACAAGAGATTCTTATCAAGTTTAAGGCTATTAATAAAGAACTAGGGGTAAGTAAACCTAACCCTAGGGGAGCTCTAGTGGACCTCATCAATTTAGATTCCTCTGATGAGGAAGGACAAGGAAGGGAACCCCCAGCTACTAATTTAATCCAAATGCCTACAGATACCCCCTTGGTATAATATTTTACACCTTCAAGAGTAGATATAGATGAATTGACTACCTTAGTTTAGCAAGACTCCTCCTTATAGCCTAAGACTACCATATATTAGAATAAGAAGCTCAATAATCCCCATACAAGTAGTCTTACAATAGAGCAATCTCAAATTTTTCTAATAGTACCCCAATAAGTAGTCATGGAAGAGGAAGAAGAAGAATATTCTAATGGAGAAGTAGAATTAGAAGTAGCCAAGGTACTTAGCCTCAAGGGAAACAAAGAGAAAGCACTGGATGTGGAGGACCCCATAGGTACAAAGGTTTTAGAGTCTACTTCCTTGCTCTCTTCTTTTATTTCCATTTTTGGTTCTATGTCAATTTCATCTATCTTAAAAACCCCTAAGGTGGAATTTGTCATTTCCACCTTTGATCCATTCAAATCCTCTTTCTTACATTTGCCCCTACTCACCCCAAATATTGATAAGGATGCTTATAGTGCCCCTTCATCTTCCAACACCATTGATCCATCTTCCACCAGTCCATCCACCTCCATCATGGACACTTCCAATATTCCTTCCAGCAATACCGTAGTTAGATCATTGAAGAGGAAAAGGGCATCCAAGAAGGTTGAGATTACCAGGGCCATTCCCCATCTCCATGTTTAGTCCATCCAAATCACCCTCCCTATACCATCTATTAATTCATCATATAAGACCATTATCACTAGTGTAGGTAAGGGAAATAAGGGAAAGACACGAATGATCATATTCCATCCACTCCCCCAATATGGAGGTTTGTATTGGTTTAATATATTTTGGATTTCCTTACCTACCCCTATTATCAAGGTAGTAAAGAAGTAGTAGCTTACTGAGGAGTTTGAAGAAGAGGTTATGTTCAAAAGCATAAATGAGATAGAACCCAACCAACTACCAATTCCTCAGTGGGCCATAGACTTAAGATCCAAAACTTGTCAATTGCTTGGATTCAAAATAATAGAGCTTCCCTCTATCACAACTTTGTTTGACAAACCATTTTGGAGTATTAAGAGGGTGAGGAAGAGGAAGGTAAAAGATGATGTTGGTAGGGAATTTAATTTTTAAGAAAGGCAAGAGGTCTTATCCTTGACCAAAATATATAATAGGTAATTGGGGAAATCCCATGATAATGAAGACTTCAGTTCTCTGGTTGAAGCACAAAAGGATGCCATGGTGGAAATCTATGAAGGCACATAGTTAGCTATATAGGAATTAGAGGTTGAGTTAGAGAAATTAAAAGAGTAACAAAAGACTATGCATATCAACTAGCATTTAATCTCAGGTCTAAGAAGTAGAATTGAAGTGTTACAATTCTTTGGAAGCATTAGAATTCATGTGGGATGAATTCACCCCCATATTAATAGTAGTCATGAATTATTTAATTCTTTGAAATATGATGGCAATAAATTGAAAATGCTAATTGTTTACACAACTAATAAGGCTTATATCCACCTAGATCTCATGACACCACTAGAGGTATCCAATACACTTAACCGATGGTCATTAGTTTGGAGGAGGCCAGGGAATGGTTAGAAACTATTAGGGATTTGCTTCCCAAGTATCAAGAGTATGAGGTCTTCATTCTTCAAATTTTGAATGATTTAAAATTGTCTAAGGTAAAATATGTTATAGGGAAGTTGATAAATAAGATTAAATTTAAATTAGATTATTTAAAAGGCCTTAGAAAATTTCAAATAAAGTCTACAAGGATTATCCTTGGAGGATATAGAGTCCAATTTAAGATTTTCTAAAAAGAAAGTGATTAAAGTGTAAATATTCAATATCAACTTCTAGATGATTAAGGTAGAGTAAGTAAAGCCCCTGGGATAAGTTGGTGAGATACATAGACCACCTCTTTTGAACATGGAGATAATTTGGTAGTAGCATGATGTTTCACATAATTTTTGGCTTGATATAGAGGTGAAGAAGAAGCAGACTCAAGCTGCTACTTCTAGTTCCACATCAATAGTCATAGTCACTACATTGACTAAAGTCCATGCAGCCATATAGACATCAACACAACCTTGAAAGGCCAAGATTTTTGCATTAATATTTTTTAGAAGTGTATATTTTATATATTTATAGTTTTTTATAGTTAAAACTATAATTTAAAGTTACCTAATTTTTTTTTATACACATGCATATGTTACATGATTTTTGTAAAGGCTAACTTAGATTATTAAAAATTGTAAGATAGATCTACATGGTTTTTGAGACCATATTTAGGACTAAATTTCTAATTATGACATGTAATATATCTTGCATGAACTTGGAGGATGAGGTAACCCCTTCCCTAAGGCTATTTAAACATATGCAAACCATAGTTTTGAAGGGTCAATAAATTTTCAATATACAGGAGCAAATCAATTTTGGTTGTCAACTCATGTGTTTATGTATCCTATTTATAATGTTTATGTAATTAGGATTATTTCTTTGGTTCCATTATTTAATAACTCTTAGTGTACAAAATTTGTGAATGAGTTCTTTTTTATCTTGATTGATATGTTAGTCTTAGATGTACAACAACTATTAAAGGATTAGTAAATTACAATGATTATTAGAAATTAGGTTGATTGATTCATATTATTAAGTGTGTAAAAATTCTTTAATTAGATATGGTTTTCTATGTGTGTGCAATAGCTACCTTAGATAATTCACTAAGTCTGAGCCATAATCTCCTAATTAAGGTTGTGCCAACCTTTGATTGAGGTATGTGAGTTTCCTGTATCAATATCATGATAGACCACTTAATCATCTCTGACTATGTGTGTGCAATAACTGCTAGAAATAGGAATATTTTTTGAGATATCTTATCCACTCAAAAACCAACCAAGGAAGAGTGATCCTAAATCCACATAACCTTTCTTTTCTTTTCTAGCCTTCCTTCTTTTTTGAGTTTATTTTGAGATCTATCCACTCTATATTATTAACCATCCATCCACTAAATCATATGTATTTTTAATTATTTGAGACCACCCATCTATCAGAAAACCTTTTTAACAACGTACATGCCCTATTTGATATTCCATCAATTGGCTGTTAGGATCGCATACCTACAACTCATGCCCTAGAGTGGAATTAACCTCTAATGATATCCTAAAACATTAGAGGCTAACTTGTTATTAGATTAGTGTGGTTAAAAGCCTCATCAAAAGTGGGTTTATTGAAGAAATAGAAGGTGACTATGTTAATTGACTATGGGAGTACACATAACATCATTAATAGTAAGTTAGTTTCTCATTTGAATTATTTCATTTACCCAGCTCCAAAATTTTAGATCATGATTGTAGATGGTGGTAAAGTCAACTATTATATAAAATTTCATAGTATTGAGCTTGCTATGGGAGACTATTTGTTAGATTACCCTATGTTTACTATTCCCATGGGAGGAGCTAAAATTGTTTTGCGAGTATAGTAGTTGACCACTTTTGGCACTATTGATATGAGTTTTAAATAATTATTAGCGAGGTTCCATTCAAAAGTAAGGACTTTTAAACTACATGGATTATGGTCTAAATCTCCATAACTGGTTAATTCCCACTAGATGATGAATATTCTTAGAAAAGGTGTAGAAGGTTTTTTAGGCATGCTTATTTTCGATAGAGGTTCAACCAACCAAGGAGTTTACACATCCTGATTTACAAAAGGTGTCGGATGACCATTATGTTTTTTTGGTGACATGCCAAAAGGACTTCCTCCAAGTCATTAAAATTATCATGACATTAGACTCATTCCATTAATTACACCACCTAATATTAGACCTATAAGTATCTCTATACCCAAAAGAGTGAAATTGAAAATATGGTATAAGAGATGTTGGAAGTAGGAATCATCCAACATAGTCAAAGTGAATATTCCTCCTTGGTGGTCATGGTGTAGAAGAAGGATGATAATTGGAAGATGTGCCCAGATTACAAGGAACTCAATAAATACACCATGAAAGGTAAGTTTCCTATTACAGTAATTGATTATTTTCTAGATGAATTACATGGTGCTATTTATTTTACCAAGTTAGATCTTCACTCTAGATATCATTACATTCACATCCATGATGAGGACATATCTAAAAATTATTTTAGAACTCATGAAGGCCATTATGAATTTATGGTCATGCCTTTTGGTCTCAAAAATGCACCATCTACATTTTAGAGTTTGATGAATACTATTTTATGCCTTTTTTGAAAAAGTTTGTATTAGTGTTTTTTGATGATATCCTCATCTACAAAAAAAATGGGAAGACCATTTGAAACATGTGTTTTTAGTTATGTAAAAATATTATATTTATGCCAAAAATTCCAAATGTGCTTTTGGTTTCCAAGAGGTGGATTAATTGGGTCATATTGTTTCTCATGAAGGAGTGAAAGTTGATCCTAAGAACATCTAAGTGATGATGTAGTGGCAGGTTCTAAAGACCCTTAAGAGCCTCTATGAATTTATGGGGCTAACTGGTTACTATCATAGGTTTGTAAAAAATTATGGTAGCGTTATAGACACACTCACCTCTTTGCTAAATAAATACTCCTTCTAGTGCACTAATTTATCTACAAATGCATTTAAACAGTTGAAAATGGTTATCTTCACAACTCTAGTTTTGGCTACTCTTGATTATTCAAAAATGTTTGTAGTGGAGTGTGATGCATTAGGATATGACATGGGGGATATACTCATTCAAGAAGGTATACCACTAGAATTTGAAAGTCACAAACTAAATGTAAAAATTTGATATATAAATGATGGTTATTCTACATATAGTGAAGTAATAGAGACCTTATATAATTGGTCATCACTTTTAGGTAAAGATTGATCATGATAGCCTCAAATATTTTTTAGAATAATGCTTGTCATCTAAATAAAAACAAAAATGGGTGAATTAAAAGTTAGGATATGATTTTTAAATAGTGTATAAGAAAGGGAAAGAGAATGTGGTGGTAGATGTACTCTCTTGGTAGGATGAATCAGTTGAGGCATTATTATGTGCCATGACCATATGGTAGGTAGATTGGCTAGAGAATGATAGTGCTACCAAAGATTTGATTCACAATATTAATCAAGGTTCTAATGAATATAAAAAATTTACATGGAAGGGGAACACATTATGATATATAGATAGATTATACCTTTGTAAGAATTCTCTCCTCAAATATAAAATTCTTCAAGAACTTCATGCTTCTCTACTTGGAGGTCACTTGAGATTTTTGAAAACATATCATAGAATCAAGAAAGATTTATTTTGGGAAGGACTCAAGGGGGATGTTTATAAATATGTGGCTAAATACATGGTATGGAAAAAAAATAAAGGTGAAACCATTAAGACCTTAGGTCTTTTGAAATCTTTATCCATCCCAAGTCATCATTGAGAAGAGGTTTCCATGGATTTAATTATAGGGTTACCATGGTTTGACGGTAAAAATGTATCATGGTAGTTGTGGATTGAATCACCAAGTATGCTCATGTTTATTCTTATAATATCCATTTGTTTCCAATATAGTAACTTTTTCTTTTCTCAATACAACTCAAATATTTCATGTCACTTCAAAGATCATTATAAGTGACTAAGATCCCATATTTACTAGTAATTTTTGGACTAAATTATTTGCATGTTTAGGTACCCAATTGGCTCATAGCTCATCCTATCATCTGTAATATGATGGACAAACAAAGGTAGTCAACAAATGTATCGAAGGGTATATTCATTGTTTTGTTTTTGATAAATAGGACAAATGGGTTCATTGGTTGCCACTTGTTGAATGGTGGTATAACACTTATTTTCACACTTATTTCAAGATGTTTCTCTTTGTTTAATTGTATGGGTATCACCTCCATCCATCACTTTAATTTTTATATTACATCCAAAGTTTCTATCTATTGAGGAACACATTCAAAATCAATAGGAGGTGTTAGTTAGTTTGCAAGAATTTTTAGCAATGACACAAAATTAATGAAGCAACAAGTAGGTCACCACCGTAGTGAATGGCATTTTGACATAGGAGTTTGAGTCTTTGTGAATTTTTAGCCATATAAGTATATGTCCCTAAAGCAATAAAAAAATGATAATAATCTATAATCTAAGTACTATGACCGTTACTATATTTATAGAAAATTGGTAGTGTATCTTACAAGCTAGAATTACCCCTAGCCACTCACATACATCTGGTATTCCATGTATCTTTCCTAAAGAAAGTAATTAGACATATATTTTCCACTCAGACTAAGTTACCTAAATTGGATGAAGAAGGATGAGTCATTTTAGATCCTGAGGATATCCTTCACACATGCACTAAGAAACTATGGACCATAGCCATTAAGCAGTATTTGATCAAATAGAAGAACCTACATTATGAAGATGCAACATGGGAGGATGAAGCATTCCTAAAAAAATATTATGGTTTGATTCAATGTTGAGGACAATGTTATTTTTAAATGGAGGGGTATGCTATGTCCTTAACCTATAGTGCATTTATGGATATGTGTAGCCAATTTATGGATTACACACCTTCATATTAGCTTATTATATTTATTGATGTTCTTAATATGGTTGGCCTATGGAATAACCATTGATAATTAGAGTATATATAGGAGGTATTGGTTAGTATTTTGTCATAATATTGTGAATTATGTTTTTATTTCATTATTGTAGAGGTTTCCCCTTGAAGTGGCTTATTTATAATATTCAATTATTTTGATTTTTCACTAATTATTATTGTGGATATGCTTATTATGTTCTTAATTCTACCATATATAATTCTATTATTGTGAATCATCTAAGTAATTTCCTATCACACTATATCTATGTTGACAAAATCATCAACACAACCATCTTAGGTCAACACAAATGTCTGTGACTTCAGAGGTAAAATTTTTAGAATCAAGTGACTAATCTAGAATTCATATCCAATATACTTTCTTCCTATTCTATTTTTATATTTGTATTAGCATTAGAACTAGATAAGTATCTTGTTTTAATTATCATTAAAATATCTATCATAGCTATAATTTTTATTTTAAGCATATCTCATCATAATAACTTTAGTATATGTTTATCTAATTTTTCTAATTAATTGGCCTCCTTTATAGATAGTCTACCATCCTAGGATATCTCTAACCTGTTTAACCCTAGATTTCATAATCTATATTTTAAGGTTAAATACTTGGCTCACTTATCTTAGATTAATAAATAACCTCATGAACTCATGAGATAATTCATATCTTGATTCAAAAAACTGATACACAAGATTTTGATGACTTCCATGTGTACTATTGAAAATTAGAAGTTATTTTTATTAAATACACAAATACATTAAGTAATTTCATTACTTCAAATAATCATCCACAAACTCTATAAATAACACAAAATTAGGATTAAAAAAAAAGAAGATGATATGATCATGGCCAAAATATTGAAAAAAAGACTCATTCAAAAGAAAAAAACATATTTCAACTGACCCTTTAATTTAGAAACTAGCAAATGATATATTAGAATTAAAAAAACAAATCTCTCGGTGTTGACTATAGTTAATAAATCCAATCTATACTGATTATTAATGAAATAAAAAATACTAACGTGCATCATAAATGAATGAATTGAAGAGTATCATAATAAAAATGAACAAGGAGTTACATGGAAATAACAAACAAAATAAAAAATTAATCCTATTTGAAACCCAAAGGAACAATATCCAAATATTAGAAACACTAAATGACTCATAAAATTATAAGATCTCCATTGAAATTCACTTTCTCATTTCCATGGTTAATGGGCCATGGGATATAATTCATTTATACAATAGCTTATTTTATCATTTTATTGCTCTTCATTCATACTTTATCATCTTCATTCTTTTATAAGACTAATATGACTTTTCAATTTCCATAATGTTTTGACTTCTTTTTAACACACAATTATTTTATTATTTGAAAAAAATTATAGAATGCAAATACCTTAGCCTCTGCTAATAATCACCAATACAAATTATACATGTGTCTCATCTCAAGACACTTAGATGAATGACCTTATATTTTTAAGTTTTTACAAATTTGCTCCATTAATATGAATTTGAGGTAACTAACAAAATTATAACTAATCTCTCCATTATCTTTGTTGTCTTTTGTTAGTGCCAAAATTACACTAAAGATATTGGGCCCTTATTTGTATCAATGTATATGTCCTTAGCCCAACTTTGATCTCAAAGTGTTCCTTTGGAAGGGCAAGTTCATGTAAAAATTGGCTAAGTCCTAATCTGTATTTTATCTCTCCCTTAGACATTTTTGGGCTTTTGCACGAACACAATGTCCAATGAAAATAAGTCTTTAGGATTTTTGTCTCAGATAAAAATTACAAAGACTTATTTCTATTAGACATTTTGTCTGCTATAAAATATCTGAAGGAATTCAATGTCTTATCTATTTCAAGCTAAGTGTTTACAAAAGGCCCAAAGGAAATACTTTGTTTCAGAAAAGTTTTGATGTCTTGTTTGTTTCAAACTTGTTGTCTACATAAAAGGATCAAAGGGTCATTTCCTTCTAACATTTATCTAAACAAAAATCTTGAAAGTCTATTTCATTTGTTTTGATTTATTGTTTCAAACTTTTTGTCCACTGTAAAAAGTCTAAAGGGCACTTGCCCTTCAGGCATTTACCCACACAAAAAGCCCAAAATAATTAAAGGAATTATTTACTTTGGCCAAAAGTACTTATATAAATCCCAAAGGATCATTTTTTCTTTGTAAAATTTCTAAAGGGTCATTTCCTTGGGGCATTTTTCCCTTGAAAAATTCCTGAAGGGTAGTTTTAGAAGGGTCATTTTGCCTTTGAATGTTTTTGAAGGGTTATTTCTTTTGAGCATTTTTCCCTTGAAAATTTTATGAAGGACACTTACAGAAGGGTCATTTTTCCTTTGTAAAATTTCAAAAAGATATTTTTCTTGAAGCATTTTTCCCTTACAAAATTCTCAAAAGGTACTTTCATAAATTTTGAAGGATAAGTCTAGAAGGCAAAGGACACATGAAAAACTCCCGAAAGGCACTTTCAAGAGATCTAAGGGCCATTCCAAAAGGCTAAAGGGAAATTTTTTTGGGTGAGTGACCATGACAAAAAATTTAAAGGGTATGTTCAAAAGTCTAGAAGGTACTTTTAGAAAAGTTGATGTGGATCAGAGGTCTATTTCCTTCAAACATTTTGCCCAAGAAAAAATTAAGAAAAATTGCATTCTTCAGGAGACCAAGTTCAATTTTTTTGGGTAAATTGTTTCAAACAAAAATTTTAAAACAATTTTCCCAATGAAGACACAAGGAGATAAGTCTCAATTCCTTTGGTGAAAGTGTAGAGGTCCAATTCCTTTGGAAAAAGTGAAAGATACATTTTATTCAAGAAGATTGCAGAGCCCAATTTCTATGAGGAAATTATTTTGGACAAAATGTCTGAAACAATAGTTTTGATGAAGATAAAGGCTAAAGTCTTAATTCTTATGGGAAAAGTGTGAAGTTAAATCCTTCAAGGAAATTATCTCAAATATTTTGTTTAAAAGAATTATCCTAAAAAAATGATCAAAATAATTTTTGCAAGATAATTGTGTTGAAGAAGAACCCAAACCAGAAGTGCCAAGGATAAAGAGGATCAAAGGCTCAAGAAAAGTATTTTAAAGATGGAAGTGCCAAAGCAACTATGAATGCCAAAGATAAAGGCTCCTAAAAAATTATCACAAAATAAAGTCCTCAAATAAATATTTTTGAGTTGTAGGTATGATAGTCTCATGGACGTCTTTTGATGGGCACATGGATGTCAACTTTAAGTTACAGGGACTAGCTGTTGGGAATCAAATGTCCAGGATGGTCACATAAGCATCAAATTCAAACCTTGTGAAGTAGTTTTTTGTTTTCAAATGGGGGTAGATCCAATGGCATGAATTTTTAAGAATCAAGATGATTTTATGGTGTGCGATCAAAGCTAAATATTTAGAGGAATATAGGAAGCCTGTGGGGTTGTCAAGTGGCACATCCTTAGGGCTAAGAATAGACAATACCCAATGATTATCCACCCCTCAAAACATGGTCCAATGTAATGAGTTTTCTTGGGAAATTGAGATTGGATGGTGTGAGTTCAAAGTCCAAAAGTCAAGCTTACCATGTATGATAAGGCTTGAGCATGTTCTTATCAATCGATGGTATGTAATTCAACATACACATTTTGATTGATGGGGCACATTAATTCAAGGTTTAAAATTGATCCCAAAATTAATTTAGTGATGAAATGTAGGATGGCCACATTATATAGGGTATTGTGTAGCCAATGGCATGTGATCCTTTGATCAAAATCTAAATTCATGAATTGATCTAGCCTATCAAGATCTAATGGTGCAAGCCAAGCCAAAATTTTCAAAGGGATCGTATTGCATAAATAAATGACAAGTCTTTAGGTTAAGCTTAAACTTGATGTCTCTTCCATGGACATGGAAATGAGTCTAAGCATAGAAGAAAATCCATGAGCCATTTTAGATAAAATATTTCCAATCATGATCATAGATCATTTTCTATTTCATGTCACAATCAAATCAACAACCAAGCTATAATTACAAGTAATGGGTTTTCCTTGGTGTGGAAAAATAATAAATTTTCTATCCAAAATTTTCCATGATTTACAATTAAGTATCAGGAAGTCATTTCTCAATAAGTTGCACATGAGGATAAAATCTGTTTGGATTTTCAAATGATTTTCTCCCTCTAACTGTGTGAGTAATCAAAGGGATCTGCATGCAGTTCTACATCAAGACAAAATTCATTTGGCTTCTCAAATGAATATCCTCCTTCCAAGCTCATGAAAAAGGCATTTTTTAAGCCAAAAAATCAAATTAAATGCTCTATGTGGTTGCAATTCCTCATCATTCCTTATAAAGGTAGTTTCAATAATGATTCTTTCCTTGCAAGAGGATGAAGATCTTAGAACTGGCATGGAATATTTTATAGATGGAAGTATATTGGTGAAATTGAGGGATTATTCAAGCTGTGACCCATGGTTCCAAATTCAAAAATGCACAAAATAAGGGCTTTGTCTTCTATTTCAAGGTTGTTGTTGGTGGTTGGTTGTCAGAGGTCATTTTAGGAATATATTCTACTCCAAGTATAGGTTCTGAAAGAATTATTTTGGGGTCAATTTTTGTGTGTAGATCTTGTCTCCCTTGATATGATGGTTGCATCTATGTAGCCATTATCAAGCTTTGAGAGCATATTCATGTCTCCCTTGTCAAAAGAGTAGTTGATTTATTATTTTTAGGAAATTAGATTTTTAATTCCTAAATAATAAATAGGTATGAGTAGATAAAATTAGTAAATAATGTATAATAATTAGGCTAATAATTTATGAAATTTGATTGTAATTAGGTATTTTCTAAAAATAGTAGTGAGAGAGACAAAAACAAACTTATCTTATTTTGTAATGTTCTGATTGAGACAGGGTCTGAAAATCTATGTGCAGGCTTGGGAGACTACCACAAAAATGAATTTGGAGTTCATTTCTTGATTTAATAGGAGTACCAAAAGTGGGACACCCTAGGTCCTAGCATTTTAATCCTATATCAATGCTATTATCTTGGTTATCTAAGATTTCTAGGTTTTATGCGCTAGGTCTATATGACCCTACTTATGAAATATCAAAGCTTGAAAGTTTCTAGAGCTCATTGTGTACCTAATTTAGTCTTCAATACCCTGGGTCCTATTTATTATTAAAATTAAATGTAAAATTTAGAGAAAGGAGAGGAGGGGTTAGTGTGTAAAGGATACACTAGACACACTTCACACCCCATGTGTGGGCACTCTACCTACATACCAATACTGTGAGGAGGATCAAGACATATGTAGTTCTCCTATTGAAGTTCTTGGTGCAATAGTGTGATGAAAATGCAAGTAAATACAAACCTAGGTGTACTTGGAATGACTAAGTACTGGTGTAAATGTTTGAATAAGCTTGAAATTATATTGGATAGTTGTATGTAGAGAATAGGGAAAAGTGCTTGAGTGGTCTTGCTTGTATTCTTGTTTCTCTTTTGTAAATGAGTGCCAACCCTTCTAAATGGACTTTGAATGGATTTTTATATGGGACTTAATGATCATGGGTTGAATGAATTCACATGAGACTAACATGAATTAGGATAAATATTCAGAAGAATATGATCATTAGAAGCTAAAATGCACTTGAAAAATAACACCAGAAACAAGACACCCTAAATTTTAACACTATAGTCCAATTTTGGGTACTATTATCCATGATTTATAAGACCTAGGGGGATGGATTAAGTATGGAAATATAAATATGGGTTTTTAAGGATTCATTTTAGGAGGCTATGAATGACTAGGAATTAGTAAAAACATGCCTATGAGGGTTATGAGAGCAAGCAAGATGGACCTATGGATTGGGTGTCATTAGCCACACTCAAGTTACCATTTTTTGTATTTTATATGACTACATTTCCCCCACTTTATTATAGTGATGTATCAAATCAAAATACTAGGATAAAGTAAAAATAAAAAGCATACATAAACTTACCTATAAAGATGAAGCTCATGAAGCTGTGTGATTTTGGATGTGCATAAAGAGATCATGGTGTGAAGTGTGAATCTATAATGAAAAAAATAGAGTATGTCAATGCTTACTAGATATGTTATATCTAAAATAATAATGTACAAAATCTAGGTAAGAGAGAGAGGAAGAGAAAGGAATGAATACACCTCACTGAGTACGCAAACTAATACAAAACCTATTGTGATGCTAAACTATGTTGGGTGTATGTTGTACCAAAAGTAATATCATGAACAAAGCTAAGTGTTAAATTCCCTTAAAGGTCTTAATAATTCAAAGGTAAGCCCTTTGGTTCTATCATTTCCAATTGAGTAAAGCTAATAAATCATGTGTGTATCAATTGATGTTTGGACTATGTGTCCAATCCCTCTAAATAGGTGGATCAAGAATACAAAGGCTAACTAGTCCTTTGGATCCATTGTTTCACTATGAATTGAAGCTATGCAATAATACTAATATGAAATATATGTCATATGATATGGTTCCTAAATCCCATGAATGTACTATGATCTAACAATGTTGGCATGGATAGTTTAATGTATGCTAAAAAATAGGCCACACTTGGCCATTTTGAAAGATGGAGATTAAGCTTATATAAAATCCACTCTAAAACTAGTGCAATAGGCTTATGTGGAAGCCAACTTGGGAAGTTAAGCTTGTATGAAAGCCAAACTTGAAAAAGGATGCCAACCACCTATAGATGGAGTTAGGTATGTAACTCCTGAGAAATTCTTAGAAAATAAATTAAACTCAAAAAAAGGGGAGGATCAATGTGTCATACAAATTACCCCCCAATCATTGGTGTCTAGAAAATGGATTTTCATTTGGAAGTTCTATCAACTACCTAATCTAAAACTAGAAGTGAGAGCCATAATGTTATGCATGATGCCCCTATATTTTGATTTTTTGAGAAAAACTTATACTAAAACATGATGAATCTAGACTATATTATGCTTAAAAACTTGTTATTAAACTCACTTTTATATTTATTTCTATAAAAATTGATTTTTCTTCTATCTGGACAAGAGCACTAAAAATAAGATACCCTTCTATTCATCATTATAGTCTAAATTTGGCAATGTTATCCAAGGCCAAATCTGGTAGCTATTTTGGATTCTCTATTATCTATCTTGTCTGATGTTTGGATTTTATTTTGAGTGTTCTAAAAAATACTTTTTTGTTTATTAGTAGCTTTGATCTCTATGACAAAACCCCTATTTGTTGCCCCCTCTTCTAAAGGTAGGAATGAAGATATTGTAATGACAGCCTTCAAAATAAAAATCCTTGTAAGTGTGTTATGTTGCATAGATATATGATATAGTAATGATAATTGACAAGATATCTCAAGATATAACAAGGTTTGTATTGAGAGATTGTTAGATCAATAGGGGTATGCCTAGATAGATATAACAATGTAATAATATGTACAATATACTAAACTAGAATCAAAAGTGTTAGTTTTTACTTATTAGAAAGGAGGGATGGAACATGATGTCCATCATGGCATCCAAGAAAGCAAGGAAATGCATGATATATATTATGGCATTACAAATCAGAAACGTAATCAGGCAACAAGCATACAAAGCAAGAAGTAAGAAGCATACAAGAGTGGCCAAGGGGCCAAATCAAGGGACATAAACACATGTCACTCAAACTAGAAATCAAACATACAATGCATGTTTAAATGCCACACACACATACAATTAAAACAAATAAAGTTGGCACAAGGGCCACATACACATGGAAGAGTAAAAACAAAGGACATTGGAAAATGTCCTAAGGCACAAAAATAAATAGAAGTAAAGGACATTAGAAAATTTCCTAAAACACATACAAGTCATTGAAAAAAAACTAAGAAAATGCAAACACATCAAGCTATGCTAAGAAAGAAAGTAAAGCATGTATATACTAGAAGTGTAATCAAATATAACTAATCAAAGAAAGAAGTGAAAGTATGTAAGACATGTTAGTACAAAACTAGGTATATGCTAGGAAATACACAAGTACAAGATACTAATGAGTGTCGATATGGTAATTTGTGTAATATTAGTAAGTAATGTATGTCAACATGATAACTAGAGTGTGTGGTGTAGGAATGACATAACTTGGATGGTGTAGTCATGTAGAAGATGCCCCTAGTGGGTATGTATATTAATGTGTATCTCAAATGTAATAGTAGGATGCCCCCTCAATGGATAGAGTGAGTCAATCAAAGATCTAGGTGTCACTGCACACACTCAAAGAAGATCAAGTGAAGCATGGTAATGTAGATAAATTGACAAATAATAGTATAAAATAGTAAATGTAAGTCTAGAATAGTAGTAGCAATGTAAAGCATGGATGATGCATACAATCAAAAGGCTTTTGTGTTTTGGAATTATTTGAATGTTTTTAGATTTTTTTATATTATTTTTGTTTTTTTTGAAATAAGATATGTAAAAGAAAGACTAATAATAAATGATACTAACTGATGAGTCTTAGATGAGACTCCCTTTCATGGTGTCCTGTAATGAACAAAGGTATCATGCATGATTATGAAGCATGATGGAAAGGCTAAGATTGTGACTCTAAAAGATGTGTGCACTATAAATATTCGATTATCTCTAAATTAGAAACCAAATTTGGGATTCCCTTATAAATTTGATAAGTGGATACAACTAAGGGACTCTTGGGGACCCATCTGGAAGTAGGAGAAGGAGTTCTCCGAAAGTGTGCTTTATGTTTAGAAACTTGAGATATCAATGTCACTACTCTAGGTGTGAATAATGTAGTTAGAAACTATCTAGAATATTGAAGTTGTGGAGGTGTATGAACTCTCTATACTGGTGATGGGTTCATCAACTATGTCTAAATCTATATGAGAGGAAGAACTGTAACTAGTGGGGAAACTAAAACTGGTGACTGCAAAGGAGATGGCTCTAAAGTGCAGAGTGGTAACTCATATGGAAATGAACCAACTATAATACATAATTAGCATGAATTAATTTCATGCATCTGTGAACTGTAGATGGTACTTCTCAAATTTTCTAAATCCATGGGTGACCAAGTAACATATCAAAAACTCTTTCACTGGGAACTATGGTGAAATATGTGGTCACATGTGTTAGACTAATCTATAAAGGAAGTACAATCTCATCCAGTGAACTCTATATGTGTCCACTAAATCCATTGATAACTATATTTGTCAAAGTGATATCCTAATTTGAATATCCCAAATGTTATAATAATGTAATGTTGCACATGTTGACACTATAACCATTATCAATGAGAACACTGTCAATGGGATGATTATGAATATGTGCTCTGATAAATAGTGCATTATAATCTAAATTATCCTAAAAATATCCTAATCTAAGAAGGATATCAAAGGTCTAGTTGAAACCCAAGACTCATACACACCTATCATACCACTCAAAGGATGTGACTCAACTGAAGGTGCCTGGTATGTAACTAGTGGAGGATGTGCATGGTATGTGTGGTGAACACCTGATGTGTCTCCTTTTTATTATTTATAATGTTGTGGAAATGGATTTGAGAAGATTTTCAAAACTTTATCTTGTGTTGGATTTTCTTATGGAGGCTTAAATAAAGTGCCAAGATTAAGTAGGTTGTCATCTATCAAGTCCTGTATCTTATGTCTCACATGGATGCATCTATTTTTAGTATAGATTAGTGCCCTATGAAAGTAAAAAAATGCATGCTGATCATATCCTTGTGGAAGAGGCTTTAATAGGTGAACTTCCCAAATAGGAGGGAGAGTGATGATGTTATATTCCAAAAATTTCTAGAAAACTCTAGCTCGAAAAACTGGTAATTGGTAAATGCACACCGAGGAGGTACTAATAAAACCACATGTTGAGGGGTTTTTGAAGCCACATTGAATATTGGTTGATTATAATTCTTGTTATCATTGACTTTGACCTTGTATGGTACTTTGATATTACTCTTGTTTTTTTTGTGTGAGATGTTTGTATACTTGAGTTTGCCCATTGAAATGAGTTTTACTTCTCTTTCCTTTAGTGTATGACATAATTCAGTGAAGGAAGATAACATTTTGAACATAATAGATTCATGCCATGCTAGTAGAAGTATATATTTGAAAATATCTTGTACTCATGATTTGCTATGAGGATAGTCATCTTAGCCAAGATGGTCTTATATCGAAGCACATAGTCTGGGAGATGTTCATTTGATTTATATTTCTATTATGCAATTTGTGCATAGGAGACCTTATCACCAATGTTGATACTGAAATGTGCTAGGAAAATTTCAGCTAAAGGATTTAATGCATTGATCGACTGATTCAGTAGACTATAGAACCATTATAAAGCATAATCCTTTAGACTCTATGGAAATAGCTTGGTAAGTAGCTAGTAATTTGGTACATAATCTAAGCATATTACGTGAAAAACTCTCAAATATGTCTCTAGATCACACTTGTCATCATAAAGAGTAAGCTTAGGTTGAATAAATCCTTTTGGAAAGGGTGTAAAATCAATGTGGCATGCCAATGGTGTATGTAAAAGAGTAAAAGAATCTAAATCTTGCATAGGTCCAGTGGCACCTTGCTCAAGATGTAGCACCTTTGATTGAAGAGATCTTATCTCTTTCACAAGGGCTACCACCTCATGAGATAGGGATGTGCTAGTTGTAATTAGTGTCATAGAGGTAAGTTGGAATACTATATAGGGTTGTTAAGATATAGTTTCCCCCATAGTGTCATTTATAATTGGTTGCTCTATAGGAATGGAAAACTCAACTTGTTTAGCCTTTTTGATTTCCATAAGAGATTCTAATATAATAGTATGATCTTGAGGTTGTTCTTAGAGTCTTTCTCTAAAACTTTGGAGGATCAAATCTTTGTTTAGTACAACTTCATTATCAATAATGGGTGGATGTGGATCAATAGTCCAATGTGGTGGAGCATGAGCATCCATGTGTACATCATCATTGGTATTTTAATATTGCTCATTATTTGAATCATTTTGATTAAAATTGGTGTAATTTGGATGTGTAAAATCTATAGATAGAGTCTGAACTAGTTATTTATCCATAGTTTATGGTCAAATTGAAGGAATCTAGGTGAATTTAAGAGGATTGCCACTAAGTTTTGCACTTCATCTTAAAGGAAGAGATACAAGGAAATTAGGTGGCATAAGGAAAACAAATTGGATAATAGTAGAAAAGATTAAACTAATATAATTTAAACAAGGAATTGAAATATGCATAGAAACAATACATATCTCTCAAACATGAAAGGTGATATCTTAAGAAGCAAAATAGGAGCTAGTATATGCAACTAGAGAGTTTTAAAAAATATTTTTGCAAAATACTATGAATTTTTGAAATTGAATTTGAATTTCTAAGTTAAATATTGAATAAAAAGTTCAAAAATTTATGGTAAAGTGCTTGATTTAATGGGACCTAGTAGATGCAACTAGGGTTTTGAGAAAAATATATTTTTTAAAATTATTATGAATTTTTGAGATTTGAATTGATTTTTTAATTTTAATATGCAACTAAAAATTTAAAAAATGATAAAAAAATTACTGGAAATTACTGGAAGATAGTTGATGTAACTAACGTTTGAAATACATTGATTTTAAAATTTACTACAAAATTTTAAAATTTGAGAGGAATTTATGATTTTAATATTCAAAAAAAAAATTAAAAATTAATGGGAAAAATCAACTAGGAATTTACCCTATGGTTTCTAGGGTTTTAATGCAAAATTTGAAGTAAGTCAGGTTCACCAAATGATTTATTATTTTTGGGAAATTAGATGTTTAATTCCTAAATAATAAATGGGTATGAGTAGACAAAATTAGTAAATAATGTATAATAAATAGGCTACTAATTTGTGAAATTTGATTGTAATTAAAGATTTTCTAAAAATAGTAGTGAGAGAGATAAAATCAAACTTATCTTATTTTATACTATTCTGACTAAGATAGGGTCTAAAAATCTATGTGTAGGCTAGGGACACTATCAAAAATAAGAATCTAGAGTTTGTTTCTTAATTGGATATGAGCATTAAAAGTGGGACACCCTAGGTTTTTGATGTTGTAGTCCTATCCTAATGTTTTTGTCTTAGTGATCTAAGATTTTTGGGTTTTGTGTGCCAGGTCTATGTGACCCTACCTATGAAATATCAAATCTTGAAAGTATGTAGAGCTCATTATGTACCTGATTTAGTATTCAATACCCTAGGTCCTCTTTGTGCTTGAAATTGAATGTAAATTTTGGATAAAGGAGAGGAGGGGTTAGTGTGTAAAGGATACATTAGATGCACTTCACACCTCATGTTTGGGCACACTACCTACATACTAATACTCTGAGGAGGGATCAAGCTATATGTAGTTTTCTCATTGAAGTGCTTAGTGTAATAGTGTGATGAAAATGCAAGTAAATGCAAAACTAGGTGTACTTGGAATGACTAAGGACTAGTGTAAAGGTTTGAATAATCTTGAAATGTTATTAGATGGATGTATGCAGAGAATAGGGAAAAGTAATTAAGTGGTGTTGCTTGTATTCTTTCTTTTCTCTTATAAATGAATACCAACCCTTCTAATTAGAATTTGAATGGCCTTTTATGGTGATTTAATGATTATGGGTTAAATGAATTTGCATTAGGCTGACATGAATTAGGATAATTATTCATATGATTATGATCATTAGAAGCCAAAATGTACTTGGAAAACAATGCCAAAAATAAGACACATTGGGTTTCAACGTTGTAGTCCAAGTTTGGGCACTATTATCCATGGTTGATAGGACATGTGGGGATGGATAAAGTATGGAAAGAGAAATCTAGGTCTACAAGGGTTTGGTCTAAGATACTATAGATGATTTATAGTCAGTGAAAACATACCTATGAGGGTCATGAGAGCAAGCAAGATAGACCTATGGATTGGGTGTCATTAGCCACACTCAAGTTACCAAATTTTTGCATTTTATATGACTACCCTTGTCCCCATGGCAAAATTTTGAAGTGTGGATGTTTGTAATATTTCTATTCAAGTCCTTGGAAAAAATTTGTGGTTCTTTATTGTATCCTATTAGTGAAATGAAATAATATGTTTTACAATTTATGCTGATTGGATATTTGGGTTTATTTTCATTACTAGTTATCATTCTAAGCATATACTTAGGTTATAATCCCTTTATGTATTTATATTTGTAAATGCATTATTGAATACATTTTAAGGTCTCCTTAGGTTCAAAAATTTATTAGGATAAAATATTTGACATTCTAATTTCATTATATGTTCTATGATTTTAAGGGATCATTTAGTGTTTACCTTTATCTTGCATTTGAATTTTTATACATCTTTGCTAAGAAATAATTGTTATGAATTTATGCTATAGACCCTATTGTTTGGAAACCACCATCATGCCACCCTCCATTTTATAATTAACTATAAACTTGTCCTACCCTATCCTACCCTACAAATAATACACTCTATTGGATATTATACATGTTACTTGCCTTACAAATGCATAAAATCTTGTATATTTGAAATGTGTTTACATTTTGTAATTTAAATTCTAGTGATATAGTTTTACATTTGGCCACTCTTGTTTAATATTTTATAGAATGAATATTATAGTCATCCTCTCATCTATTTTTAGTAACTTGTGTATGACAGAGAATTTGTGCATTTTATGTGACATCTATGGGGTAGCTTGTTATCACGTGATAGCAAGCTACCCCATAGGTTCTCTCACCTTGGTTAAGATAGTAATAAAAGTAGTAGGGAGATAACCATACCCTATGTGAGTGCCTCTTAGTCATTTTTTAGTCTAGTCCATTTGTGATGCCAAACCCTCCCCCAACTAAAATGACATTCTAATGGGTTTCTCATAATTGATTACCATTTCTCCCAAGTGTGTTAGGAAAAATTAGAGAGGTGTACAACTAATAACCAAAACCAAATTGGTACCATTATCAAGGATCGATTCTTGTCACCTATATTACTAGGGACTCTTGTAGAGAAGCTACTATCAATTTGAAAGTTCCCTATCTGTAGCTATGTTGATCTATTTCTCTCTGGTCTGTTAATGACACCCAAACTATCATCGTTACTAGGGACTAAATTGAACTTCTATTCACTTGTGTTTCCATGAATTATTGTAGAGAGCCATGAGCATTTTATCTTTTGAAATATCTCTATTGTTACTACATTGATTTGACTATCTTGGCTATCAACATTGCTTACTCTACAAGGGATGTGCCAAGAAGTTTTTAAGGTTTGATAATTCAAATTTTTTTGAGTTTATTATATAGAGTTTCTAAAATTACATGTTGGAAGGTATATTTTCCATTTTGAACATATTTAAAAAAAATAGTATCCTTGTTATTTATCTCATTAAACTTCAACAAGTTCAATTTTAGTTTATATCACAACAATTTGTAAACTATTTTATTCTAGAAGTTTTGATTCTAGTGGCAAATCAAACTGTATTTTTTGGTTTCAAGGAATATTGGTGCCTATTTTGAATATTTATACTAACTTTTAGTTATTAGTATCTTCTTGTTTGTAAATTTATAAGGACCTAGATCATCTTTCAAAGGTGACCAATTAAAGAGACTTGTTACACCCTTAGGTCTTCTTCAAAGAATAAGGAGACAAGTTTGGAATCCTATTGAAGTAAAAATATCAAATACCAAAGGTTGTATAATTTTTAAAAATATTGAGATCTTTGTTGACCCCCCCCATTATTGAGGATTATCATAACTCTTCTATTTAATCTAAAACACATAGTCCTATTTATTTTCTAGCTCCTTCTCAACTAGTTGAATCCCCTCTGAAGTTTGATCCACCAAGTCCATTACATTCACCACCTCATATCCCTTTGCCATTTTTTTTGAACCTCTTATTGCACCAATCATGAGGCATAGGGACAAAGAGAAGAATTCACATCCTACATTTAGAATACCTAGGTTTAGACATATCAATTTTGATGAGATGGAAAGCTATCCTAATGAGGTTCCACATGAAGTTAGGAAATGCCTACCAAAATTTCAAGGGAATAATGTAGTAAGTGATGATTAGCATCTAAAGTCCTTTCAAAATATTATTAAATATTATGAGGTTGAGTATGAAGATGTGTGTATAAATTTATTTATGCACACACTAGAGCATGATGCTCATGAATGGTTTAATTCCCTTCCTACTAGATGTATTGATTCATCAAAAAAAATGAAAAATGTTCTTAGAATTTAGTATAGTGTTAGGATTAACCTAAGATTTATCTTGGCTGAATTTGAAAATATCAAGAAGAATCCTAATGAGTGTGTGTAGGAATTCAACACTTGGTTCAACAAGACTATGATGCAGCTACCCGAAAACATGAGGCCCAATAATACAACATGCCTAATAAAATACTATGATGCCTTTGATAAGAAGGTTGCATATTTTTGAGGGATAAGGCTCCCACTAACCTATGGTTATCATATCCACATTTAAAACAATATTAAGGTTGTGGAAAATACCATGATTAAGCAGGTTGATGTGAAGCTGGTTAATCTGGAAAACACACAACCCACAAATACAACTAACTTGGAGGAAAATATCAAAAATTTGGTCTCTATTGTCGAAAAAATGTCATAATAGTTGGCTAGAGTTGAAAGGGGGTCCTTCAAGTGTTTACTAGCTATGAAATGGCTCCAAATCTGAATCAAGCGTAAAGGGGGCCTACTTTCTGAAATAAAGATAATGATAGAGGGAAGAGGCCTACATGTGAAGATAGAATGAAAAGAAACAATAATAAAGGGTTTAGAAAGGACGTACCTGATCCTTTTAATACCAAGGTAAATGATATAAATTGTAATTTAAACATTAATTGGTGTGATAAGTGCTTCCTTCCACACCCTCCATGTGATACTTTTAAATAAGTTGATGAAGATCTAGATGCACTTGAATATGGATAATTTAGCTATGAAATATTTATGTTTGATTTTCAAAAACCTCAAGATGAATCGACTGCCTCTATAGAATTATTGATTGATACTAGTTTGATTAGTTTTGAAGCACTGTCAAAATGGAAAGTGTCCCAACTTTTGACTTTGCTTATGATGTTAATGTGGGACAAGCATATGAATTACCCTTTCATAATTTTGATCTTTTTCACTCTATGATTATCAATAAATATCTTATGGGTAATCCATCAGTTGAGGACATGTAGCTATTAATTAACGCATTAATTGACCAAAATAAGGAAAACAACTTGAGAGCTATGTAACTAAGTGTTGCTCCTCAAGACACTGCCCCTGTAAATTCAAAGGTGAGAAATGCAAGCAAGAAAGAAAAGAAATCTAAAAAAGTCTAAGAAGCTTCTAAGATAACACCTATAAACCAATCTTCCAAGCATAGAGGTGTTATAGATAAGAAAAATAAAATGCCTATATTATCTAGCATCCCCAATGGTGTAAATGAGATAAAGCAAAATTCTCGTTTGAAAGTTGTTGTCAAAGTTTCAAATCCACTCCAGCCTTACCCACTTCATACATTAAGTGATTATATTCTAGTTGAAGGTGTCATTACCATTCCACTAAATATGCCTCTTCCTAAATATAGTGTGTGTGACATGGCACAAGTGTTGATTTAAATATAGATCACTACATAATTTTTTGAGTTATTATGAATGCCAAAACATAGGAAGAGGGCCTTTGAATATTTAGAATTTGGTGAAAGGTAAGATGTGAATGAAGTTGAGATACCTAAGAAACACTAAAAGAGCATGAATAAATATAAGAGGTTGGTGAAACTTCTCTAGAGGTTTATTTTGGGAGTGCACTAGTGTAGAGTTGACTGAACATGGATCCTTTTTATATGACTTTATTAATCAATTGTCTGGTTATTCATAACTAAATATTTGACTCTGGACCTTTTTGTAATGTGATGACCTTGGGTATTCTCAATGAGATTGGAGTGAAGATCATGTTAGCCTTTAAAAAGTGTTATGCCATGGACTCATAAGAGGTTCTAGTTTTTAGACAAGTTAAGGGGTTGGTGGTATAATTAGTAGTTCATCCTAGTAAGTACTTGAACATAGAGATGGTAGTGGTAGACTACCCACCTGAATGGGGTATACTTATATCATGTAAATGGGCTACTAACATGGGTGAAAGTGTGTAGATGGACCTTTCTTATGCCACCATTCCTTTGGAGGGTAAGATGGTCAAATTTTATAAAGAGCCAAATATTTTGTAATTGGTTGAAGATCCAAATCATGCTCTCAATTAAGTTCTATACATGGATGTTGATTAGATCCAAAACATGATCTCATTGAAGTGTTGTACATGGATGTTGATTTTGGAAACTTTATTGAGAATTTTGATATTAGCAAATAAACTACTATTCTTGATGTTGAGTTTGACAAATAAAATGTAGTCTAGAGGCTGTGATTCAATGGGGATTTCTCTAATCTTTGATATATGGGGATGGGTTTATCTTATATGCCCTCAATAGTAAGTGATTTATGTTTTCCTTTCAACTATCCTTTGAGTGAACTAAAAATTCTACTGAGTATGAGGCACACTTCCTTGGTTTAAGGATTGCCCTTGAATATGGTATCAAATGTTTGATTATCAAGGGTGACTCTAAGTTGGTGGTAAGCAAGTTCATAGTGATTTTTCTACAAAAAATAAAAAGTTGAAATAGTATCAAAATGTTGTCTGAGATTTATTGGAGTTCTTTCATGCATTCAATCTATGTTATCATGATATAAATTTCAACTAAGAAGCTGATATACGTACAAGGCTAGGTTATTAGTTTGATATTGAAAATATGAGCCTTCATTATCAGTATCAAGTGGGGGTGCTTTCTAGACCTTCAATCCCAGACAATATTCATCAATAGTAGGTATTTTATTATGATGAATAGATTAAGAGGTTTTTAAACTATGAGGTTGAGTTCCATGATCATCTCATAGACTTAGAACCCATTATTTAGGTTAGTAATGGGAAGGAGACCTTAATTGGGAAATATATTATTCATCTAAAGATAAACACTATCCCAAGAGGACTATTTAGTTTGGAAGCATATTTTGATGGAGCAGATAGAATCAAGTTGAGAGACTCATTGATTTCAAAATATGTGAGTGAGTTTAACTTAGGTTATGATAAGAACACAAAGAAGGTTTGGTGGGTTACTCACTTGAGTGTAGTAGAGAAAAAAGATTACATGCATCTCTTAATGAAGTACTAAGATTGCTTATCATGGTCTTATTCTAAGTTGAAAGTGTATAGAGAATACTTATTTGAGTAAGTCATCCAATTGCATCTTGATAGGAAACCTTTCAGGTAGAAATAGAGACCCATTAGCCTTATCTTAGCCACTAAGATAAGGGATGAATTAAAGAAGCTAAGGGATGGTGGCATCATTTATCCCATCAAGTATTCATCATGGGTTTCAAGCTTAGTCCTTGTAAGGAAGAAAAATGGCAACATTCACTTGTGTGTGGATTTTATAAATCTAAACAAAGCTTCTTTAAAATATAATTATCCCCTACCCAACATGGAAAACCTACTCTAAAGCATCACTAGATCAAAAAAAAATTCCACATTAGATGGTTTCTTAGGTTATACCAAGTTATGGTCAAGGAATCTGAGAGGTCTAAGGACTATGTTCACAATGCCTTGGGGAACTTATGTGTATATGAGAATGCATGTCAGGTTCATGAGTGCTACTACAACATTATAGTGAGCTATGGGTATCACTTTTATAGGGATAATTAACTAGTTCATTATTTATATTAGGATGACATTACTATGTACTACAAAACAAGAGAGGAGCATTTAGAACATCTAGAAAAGGGGTTGATCAAATGAATAGAGTTTGGAATTTTTCTTAATCCCAAGAAGTGACACTTATGAGTATAAAAGGCCAAATTTTTGGGACATATAATGTCCAAAATATGGTGTCATGATTGACCTTGAAAGGGTTGAATCCATTGACAAAGTGCCTCTCTCATAGTCCAAGAAAGAAATTCAATATTTCTATGGATAGATTAACTTTGTAAGAAGTTTTGTGTCTAATTTTGTAGAGATCACTCTACCTATTACTTCTATATTAAAGGACTAGATGATTAAATGGAAGGAGAAGGCCATGCAAGCATTTAATAACATCAATAGTGCTTTAAAGTCTACCCCTATTTTGGCCATTCATGATTACAAAAAGCCATTCCAAGTATTCTCTTTTGTGTCACACAATATTGTGGTTGTTGTCTTATTTAAAAATAATGAAGAAGGTCATGAACAAATCATAGTTTTCTTTAGAAAAGTTATGCAAGGTATTGAGATGAACTACACCATCATGGAGAAACAAGATTTCACTCTTATAAAGGTTGTTAAAATGTTTAGGGCCATATTTTCTAAGTTTGAATATTATTTCCTACATCCTACACACTATTGTGAATGAAATTTTAACTCAGATTGAAGTATTCAGAAAGAGGTGCAGGTGGGTCAACAAGCTACAAGCGTATGCCATGGACATCCAAACCACTAAGTTTGTAAGGGGGATGGGTCTAGCCAATCTTATGGTTGAGACCAATTTACAATTTATTCAGGTAAACAATATTGTGTTTAATGTTAATGATTCCTTGATCTAGTTTAACGTGTCTCTATGGTATAGAGACATTGCTTACTAATTATAAAATTTAAACTATCCCCCTAGCTTAGATAAGAATCAAGTAATAACTCTCAATCTTGTCTCTGAAAAAATACCTCATTACTAAGGATAGAGCAGCATGGAAGAATCCAAATGGGGTTCTCCTAAAATGTGTTCTTGAAGACCAAACTACCATCCTGATTGAACACTTTCATAGTGGGGTTTGTGGTGGCCATTTTCACCTAAAGTTATAGTTCATAAAATTATAAGAGATGGTTATTGGTGGCCATCAGAATTTAATTATGTTGTTTAGATATTCAAAAGATGTGAAAAATGTTAGCACTTTACCTGGGAGGATGAAAGCTCTAGGTTCTCTTATTTTATAGCCTGTGACGATTAAAGGCCCATTTAGACAATGTGGATTGGATATCATTAGATAAATCATTGATAGCAAGCTACCCATAGGTTATCTCACCTTGGTTAAGATAGATATAAAAGTAGTAAGGAGATAACCATACCCTATGTGAGTGCCTCTTAGTCATTTTTTAGTCTAGTCCATTTGTGATGCCAAACCCTCCCCCAACTAAAATGACATTCTAGTGGGTTTCTCATAATTGATTACCATTTCTCTCAAGTGTGTAAGGCCAAATTAGAGAGGTTTAAAACTAAGAACCAAAACCAAATTGGTATCATTATCAAGGATCGATTCTTGTCACCTATTTTACTAGGGATTCTTGCAGAGAAACTACTATCAATTTGAAAGTTCCCTATCTGTAGCTTTGTTGATCTATTTCTCTCTGGTATGTTAATGACACCCAAACTATCATCATTACTAGAGACTAAATTTAAATTATATTCTCTTGTGTTTCCATGAATTCCTGTAGAGAGCCATGAGCATTTTATCTTGTGAAATCTCTCTATTGTTACTACATTGATTTGACTATCTTGGCTATCAGCATTGCTTACTCTACAAGGGATGCACCAAGAAGTTTTTAAGGTTTCATAATTCAAATTTTATTGAGTTTATTATAAAAAGTTTCTAAAATTACATGTTGGAAGGTATATTTTCCATTTTGAACATATTTTTTAAAAAATAGTATCCTTGTTATTTATCTCATTAAACTTCAATAAGTTTAATTTCAGTTTATATCACAACAATTTGTAAACTATTTTATTCTAGAAGTTTTAATTCTAGTGGAAAATCTAACTGTATTTTTTGGTTTCAAGGATTATTGGTGCCTATTTTGAATATTTATACTAACTTTTAGTTTTTATTATCTTCTTGTTTGTAAAGTTATAAGGTCCTAGATCATCTTTCAAAAATTAAAGAGACTTGTTACACCCTTAGGTCTTCTTCAAAGAATAAGGGGACAAGTTTGGAAGCCTATTGAAGTACAAATAGCAAATACCAAAGGTTGTATAATTTCTAAAAATCTTGAGATCTTTGTTGACCCCCCCCCCCCATAATTGAGGATTATCATAACTCTTCTATTTAATCTGAAACACATAGTCTTATTTATTTTCTAGCTCCTTCTCAACTTGCTGAATCCCCTCCCAGGTTTGATCCACCAAGTCCATTACATTCACCACCTCTTATCCCTTTGCCATTTTTTTAACCTCTTATTTTACCAATCATGAGGCATAGGGACCAAGAGAATAATTCACATCCTACATTTAGAATACCTAGGTTTATACATATCAATTTTGATGAGATGGAAGGCTATCCTAATGAGGTTCCACATGAAGTTAGGAAATGCCTACCAAAATTTCAAGGAATAATGTATTTAGTGATGATTAGCATCTAAAGTCCTTTCAAAATATTATTGAATATTATGAGGTTGAGTATGAAGATATGTGTATAAATTTATTTATGCACACACTAGAACATGATGCTCATGAATGGTTTAATTCCCTTCCTACTAGATGTATTGATTCATTGAAAAAGATGAAAAATGCTCTTAGAATTTAGTATAGTGTTAGGATTAACCTAAGATTTATCTTGGCTGAATTTGAAAATATCAAGAAGAATCCTAATGAGTGTGTGTAGGAATTCAACACTTGGTTCAACAAGACTATGATGTAGCTACCCAAAAACATGAAGGCCTAATAATATAACATGCCTAATAAAATACTGTGATGCCTTTGATAAGAAGGTTGCATATTTTTTGAGGGATAAGGCTCCCACTAACCTATGGTTAGCATATCCACATTTAAAACAATATTAAGGTTGTGGGAAATCCCATGAATAAGCAGGTTGATGTGAAGCTGGTTAATCTGGAAAACACACAACCCACAAATACAACTAACTTGGAGGAAAATATCAAAACTTTGGTCTCTATTGTCAAAAAAATGTCATAATAGTTGGCTAGAGTTGAAAGGGGGTCCTTCAGGTGTCTACTAGCTATGAAATGGCTCCAAATCTGAATCAAGCGTAAAAGGGGCCTGCTTTCCAAAATCGAGATAATGATAGAGGGAAGAGGCCTACCTGTGAAGATAGAATAAAAAGAAACAATAATAGAGGGTTTATAAAGGAGATACCTGATCCTTTAAACACCAAGGTAAATGATATAAATTGTGATTTAAACATTAATTGGTGTGACAAGTGCTTCCTTCCACACCCTCCATGTGATACTTTTGAATAAGTTGATGAAGATCCAGATGCACTTGAATATGCATCATTTAGCTATGAAATATTTATGTTTGATTTTCAAAAACCTCAAGATGAAATGACTACCTCTATAGAATTACTGACTGATACCAGTTTGATTATTTTTGAAGCACTGTTAAAATGGAAAGTGTCCCAACTTTTGACTTTGCTTATGATGTTAATGTGGCACAAGCATATGAATTACCCTTTCATGATTTTGATCTATTTAACTCTATGATTATCAATAAATATCTTATGGGTAATCCATCAGTTGAGGACATGTAGCTATTAATTAATGCATTAATTAACCAAAATAAGGAATACAACTTGAGAGCTAGGTAACTAAGTGTTACTCCTCAAGACATAGCCCCTACAAATTCAAAGTTGAGAAATGCAATCAAGAAAGAAAAGAAATCTACAAAAGACTAAGAAGATTCTAAGATATCACCTGTAAAACAATCTTCCAAGCATAGAGGTGTTCTAGATAAGAAAAATAAAATTCCTATATTGTCTAGCATCCCCAATGGTGTAAATGAGAT
Organism: Torreya grandis; assembly: GCA_037957365.1. Taxonomy (NCBI): domain Eukaryota; kingdom Viridiplantae; phylum Streptophyta; class Pinopsida; order Cupressales; family Taxaceae; genus Torreya; species Torreya grandis. Next base: position 2,041,170 of record JARHVA010002184.1, read on the forward strand.
TAAGCAAAATCCACCTTTGAAGGCTGTTGTCAAACTTTCAAATTCATTCCAACCTTATCCACTTCATACATTAAGTGATTATATTCTAGTTTAAGGTGTCATTACCCTTCCACTAAATATGCCTCTTTGTCAATATAGTGTGTGTTACATGGCACAAGTGTTGATTTAAATATAGATCACCACATAATTTGTTGAGTTATTACAAATGCCTGAGCATAGGAAGACGGCCATTGAATATTTAGAATTTGGTGAAAGGTAAGACGTGAATGAAGTTGAGATATCTAAGAAACCCTAAAATAACATGAATAAATAGAAGAGGTTGGTGAACCTTCTCTAGAGGTCTATCTGGGGAGTGCACTAGTGTAGAGTCAGTTGAATGTGGATCCTTTTTATATGACTCTATTCATCAATGGTCTAGTTGTTCATAACTGAATGTTTGACTCTGGATCTTTTTGTAATGTGATGACCTTGGGTATTCTCAATGAGCTTGGAGTGAATATCATGTTAGCCTTTGAAAAGTGTAATGCCATGGACTCACAAGAGGTTCTAGTTTTTAGACAAGTCAAGGGGTTGGTGGTACAATTGGTAGTTCATCCTGGTAAGTACTTGAACATAGAGATGGTAGTTGTAGAATACCCACCTGAATGGGGGATACTTATATCATGTAAATGGGCTACTAACATGGGTGAAAGTGTGTAGATGGAACTTTCTTATGCCACCACTCCTTTGGAGGGTAATATGGTTAGGGTTTATAAAGATCCAAAGATTTTGTATGTGATTGAAGATCCAAAGCATGATCTCAATTAAGATTTGTACATGGATGTTGATTAGATCCAAAACATGATCTCAATGAAGTGTTGTACATGGATGTTGATTTTGGAAACTTTGTTGAGAATGTTGATATTAGCAAACAAACTACTATTCTTGATGTTGAGTCTGCCAAATACAATGTAGTCTAAAGGCTATGATTCAATGGGGCTTTCTCTAATATTGGATATATGGGGATGGGGTTATCTTCTATGCCCTTAATAGTAAGTGATTTATGTTTTCTTTTCAGCTATCCTTTGAGTGAACTAAAAATACTACTGAGTATGAGGCACTCTTGCTTGGTTTAAGGATTGCCCATGAATATGGTATCAAATGTTTGATTATCAAGGGTGAATCTAAGTTGGTGGTAAGTAAGTTCGTAGTGATTTTTATACAAAAAATAAAAGGTTGAAATAGTATCAAAATGTTGTCTGAGATTTATTGGAGTTATTTGATGCATTCAATCTATGTTATCATGATATAAATTTCAACTAAGAAGCTGATATACTTACAAGGATAGGTTATTAGTTTGCTATTGAAAATATGAGCCTTCATTATCAGAATCAAGTATGGGTGCTTTCCAGACCTTCAATCCCATAAAATGTTCATCATTAGTAGGTATTTTATTATGATGAATAGATTAAGAAATTTTTGAACTATGAGGTTGAGTTCCATGATCAACTCATAGACTTAGAACCCATGGTTTAGGTTAGTGATGGGAAGGAGACCTTAATTGGTAAATATATTATTCATCTAAAGATAAACACTATCCTAAGAGGACTGTTTAGTTTAGAATCATATTTTGATGGAGCAGATAGAACCAAGTTGAGAGAATCATTGATTTCAAAATATGTAAGTGAGTTTAACTTAGGTTATGATAAGAATACAAGGAAGGTTTAGCTGGTTACTCACTTGAGTGTAGTAGAAAAAAATTCTTGGATGCATCTCTTAAGGAAGTACTAAGATTGCTTATCATGGTCTTATTCTAAGTTGAAAGTGAAAGTGTATAGAGAATACTTGTTTGAGTAAGTCATCCAATTGTATCCTTATAGCAAACCTTTCAGGTAGAAATAGAGACCCATTAACCTTATCTTAGCCACCAAGATGAGGGATGAATTAAAGAAGCTAAGGGATGGTGGCATCATTTATCCCATCAAGTATTCATCATGGGTTTCAAGCTTAGTCCTTGTAAGGAAGAAAAATGGCAACATTCACTTGTGTGTGGATTTTATAAATCTAAACAAAGCTTCTTTAAAATATAATTATCCCCTACCCAACATGGAAAACCTACTCCAAAGCATCACTAGATCAAAAATGTTGTCCACATTAGATGGTTTATTAGATTATACCAAGTTATGGTCAAGGAATCTGAGAGGTCTAAGACTATGTTCACAATGCCTTGGGGAACTTATGTGTATATGAGAATGCCTTTTAGGTTCATGAGTGCTACTACAACATTATAGTGAGCTATGGGTATCACTTTTATAGGGATAATTAACCAGATCATTATTTTGTATTAGGATGACATTACTATGTACTCCAAAACAAGAGAGGATCATTTAGAACATCTAGAAAAGGTGTTTATCAAATGAATAGAGTTTGGAATTTTTCTTAATCCCAAGAAGTGCCACTTATGAGTATAAAAGGAAAAGTTTTTGGGACATATAATGTCCAAATATGGTGTCATTATTGACCTTGAAAGGGTTGAATCCATTGACAAAGTGCCTATCTCATAGTCCAAGAAAGGAATTCAATATTTCTTTAGATAGATTAACTTTATAAGAAGTTTTTGTGTCTAATTTTGTAGAGATCACTCTACCTATTACTTCTATATTAAAGAAGGATGAGATGATTAAATGGAAGGAGAAGGCCATGCAAGCATTTAATAACATCAATAGTGCTTTAAAGTCTACCCCTATTTTGGCCATTCATGATTACACAAAGCCATTCCAAGTATTCTCTTTTGTGTCACACGATACTGTGTTTGTTATCTTATTGAAAAATAATGAATAAGGTCATGAACAACCCATAGATTTCTTTAGAAAAGTTATGCAAGGTATTGAGATGAACTACGCCATCATGGAGAAACAAGATTTCACTCTTATAAAGGTTGTTAAAATGTTTAGGCCATATTTTCTAAGTTTGAAGATTATTGCCTACATCCTACACACTATTGTGAATGAAATTTTAACTTAGATTGAAGTATTCAGAAAGAGGTGCAGGTGGGTCAACAAGCTACAAGAGTATGACATGGACATCCAAACCACTAAGTTTGTAAGGGGGATGGGTCTAGCCAATCTTGTGGTTGAGACCAATTTATAATTTATTAAGGTAAACAATATTGTGTTTAATGTTGATGATTCCTTGAGCTAGTTTAACGTGTCTCTATGGTATAGAGGCATTGTTTACTAATTATAAAATTTAAACTATCCCCCTATCTTGGATAAGAATCAAGTAATAACTCTCAATATTGTCTCTAAAAAATACCTCATGACTAAGGATAGACTATCATGGAAGAATCCAAATAGGGTTCTCCTAAAATATGTTCTTGAAGACCAAACTACTATCCTGATTGAAGACTTCCATAGTGGGGTTTGTGGTGGCCATTTTTACCTAAAGTTACAGTTCATAAAATTATAAGAGATGGTTATTGGTGGCCATCACCATTTAAGGATGTTTTCTAGATAGTCAAAAGATGTGAACAATGTTAGCACTTTACTGGGAGGATGAAAGCTCTAGGTTCTCTTCTTTTATACCCTGTGACGATTGAAGGCCCATTTAGACAATGTGGAATGGATTTCATTGGATAAATCATTGATTCATCAAGCCTTTGGCATAGGTTTATATTAGTTACAACTTATTACTTTACCAAATGGGTCACAACAATCCCTTCAAAAAAAGCAACACACCAAGTAGTCATGGATTTTTTACTAAATTAGATTATTTGTAGGTTTGGTGTGCCTATTAAGATAATTAATGATAATGCCATGAGATTCAAATCTATAATTTTGGTGTTATTTTGAAAAGACTATGGAATTTAATTGAATTATGCTTCCAATTAAAATCATCAAGGGAATGGATAAGCAAGATCAAGCAATAAGAACTTACTCAAGATTATTAGGAAAACATTGGAAGCAAATAAGAAGTGGGGTGAACAGCTGAAGTTTGCCTTGTGGGATAATAGGATTACTCCTAATAAAGTTATAGGTAGGAGTCCTTTTGACCTTGTTTATGGAGCTCAAGAATTTTTGCCTATGAATGTATAACTACGTACTTATCAACTCATGCAGTAACTAAGGGATGATGAGGAGATCCACCACTATGAAAATATGGTGAACCAGATTATTGAGCTTGATGAAACTAAAAGATAAGCTCATAAAAGGCACCTTAATTTTAAGGAGAATATAAATAAAATATTTGATATAAAGTTCACTCTAATAACCTTCTAATTAGGTGATTTAGTTTTGCTTTGGGATAATAGGCATGAGGAAAAAGGAAAACATGGCAAGTTTGATGCTTTATGGATGGGTCCCTATTGCATTGTTAGATTGGGGAACACATTTTATTTTTGAGATATCTGGATGGTGAAATATTGGAGATGCTAGTCAATAAAAAACATTTAAAACACTTCCTTGATTGATTCCATCTATAACTATGTACCATATTAAATAGTGTTTTATTGCTTTGTCTTTTGTTGCCCCTCTACATCATGCCTTATTTGTATAGTTTCCTTTTGTGTTTCTATTGTGTGTTCATTTTTACATCTTCTTGATATGTTTTTGTTAAATTTTTCTATGTTTTGTTGAGCCTTCATAGATGTTTGTTGAAAGTTGATAAGTCTTCACTTCATAACCTAAAGGATTGGTACTTGGTCTTATGTTCTATGGTTATTTGGATACCCACAGGGGGTATGCATCCCCATGTGAGAGCCAGTGTTAGTGCCCAAAATTGCATTAAAATAATTGGGACCTTGTTTATATCAATGTCTATATCTTTAGCCTAAATTCTATCTCCAAGTGTTCCTTGAGAATGTCAAGTTCATGTAAAAATTGGTTAAGTCTGAATATAGATTTTGTCTCTCTATACTTTTTTGGGCTTTTGTATGAACATAATGTCTAACAGAAATAGGTCTTCAGGATTTTTGTCTCAATTTTTTTTTTAAGACTTATTTCTATATAACATGTTGTCTACTAAATTTTTTTTGAAGGAATTCGATGTCTTAACTATTTTGAGCTAAGTGTTTTACAAAATGCCCAAAGGAAATCCTTTGTTTTTGAAAAAGATTCAATGTCTTATTTGTTTCAAAAATTTTGGTTTACACAAAAATTCCAAAGGGTCATTTCCTTTGAGCATTTTTTTTGAAAAAAAATCTTGAAGGGCTATTTCATTTGTTTTGGGTCATTTGTTTTAGTCTTTTTATCCAAGACAAAAATTTTGAAGGGCACTTACCCTTCAAACATTTTGATTGAATAAAAAAACCAAAAGAATTAAAAGACTTATTTACTTCAGCCAAAGGTACTTACAAAAATATTGAAGGATCATTTTTCCTTTACAAATTTTTTGAAGGGTCATTTACTTTGGGCATTTTGCCCTTGCAAACTTCCTAAAGGGCACTTTCAGAAGGGTCATTTTCTTTAAGAATTTTGCCCTTGAAAAATTCTTGAAGGACACTTATAGAAGGGTCATTTTACCTTTGCAAAATTTTGGAAGGATCCTTTTCTTCAAGTATTTTACCCTTGAAAAATTCCTATAAGGTAATTTCAAAAAGTCTGAAGGATAAGTCTAGAAGGCAAAAGACACTTGAAAAACTCCCAAAAGGCACTCTCAAGAGATCTAAAGGCCACTCCAAAATGTTGAAGGGAAATTTTGTAGGGTAAGTACCCATGACAAAATTTCTAAAGGGTATGTTCAAAAGTCCCAAAAGGTACTTTCAACAAAGTTTTTGTAGAGGAGAGGTCCATTTCCTTCAGACATTTTACCTGAGTAAAAAGTTTGAAATAATTGCATTCTTTGGGATACCAGTTTCAATTTTTGTGGGGAAATTGTTTCAAATAAAATGTCTGAAATAATTATCCTGATGAAGACATAAAGAGCTAAGTCTCAATTTATTTGACAAAAGTGTAGAGGTCTAATTCCTTCATCAAAACTGCAAGATACATTTTCTTTAAGAACATTGCAAAGCTTAATTTCTATGGGGAAATTATTTCAGATAAAATATTTGAAACAATTATCCTAATGAAGACAAAGGCAAAAATATCAATTCTTATGGGAAAAGTGTGAAGTCAAATCCTTCAAATAAATTGTCTCAAACATTTTTTTTTCTAAAACAATTTTCTTGAAAGAATGCCCAAAAGAATTGTTGCAAGATAATTATGTTGAAGAAGATCCCAAAGTAGAAGTGCCAAGGATAAAGAGGATCAAATGCTTGAGAAATTTATTTCGAATATGGAAGTGCTAAAGTAAATAAGAATGCCAAAGACAAAGACTTAGAAAAAATTGCCACAAAATAAATTCTCTGAAGAAATATTTTTGAGTTGTAGGTATGACAGTCTCATAAACATCTTTTGATGGGTGCAAAGATTCAAATTTAAGCTATAGGGATTATTTTTTTAGATTAAAATGTCTATGATGGTCATGCGAGTGTCAAAGTTAGACCCCATCAAGTAGCCATTTGTTTACAAATAGGGGTAGATCTAATGGTATGCATTTATTTAGATTAAGATGATCTGATGGTGTTTAATAAAATCTAAAGAGTCAAATTAATACAAGAAGCCCATAGGGCTACCAAATGGCACATCCTTGAGGCCAAGAATAAGAAATATCTAATGATGCCCCATCCCTCAGATCATGATCTAATGGGGAACATTTGCTTAGGAAATTGATATTAGTTGGTGTAAGTTCAAAGTTAAAAGGTCAAACTTGATATACATGATAAGGCTCAAGTATGTTCCTATCAATCAATGGTACATGGTTCAATGTACACATTATAATCGATGGGGCACATTAAGTCAAGGTTTCAAACTGAGCCTAAAGTGAATGAAATGATGACACACAATGTAACCATGTTATAAAGGGTATTGAATATCCAATGACATTTGAACTTTTGATCAAAATCCAATGACATGCATTGATCTAACCTATCGAGATCTAATGGTGTGAGCCAAGATAGTCTTTTCAAAAGGATTGGATTACATGAGGAAATGAAAAGTGTCTAGGTTAAGGTTAAACTTGATGGCTCTTCCATGGACATGGCAATGAGTTAAGCACAAAAAAAAATCTATGAGTTGTTTTAGAGCACATATTTTTAATCATGAGTGGGAATCATTTTCTATTTGATGTCATAATCAGATCAACTCTTGAGCCATCATTACAAGTAATGGGTTTTCTTTGGCATGCATAAAGAAGAGATTTCCTATCTATAATTTTTTTTATTTGTAATTAAGTAATAATAAATCATTTTTAAATAAGTTACACATGAGGACAAAATATGTTTAGATTTTTAAATGATTTTCTCCCTCTAACTGTGTAAATGAGTGATCAAGGGGATCTTTAGGCAGTTCCACATCAAGACAAAATATATATTGATCCTCAAATGAATATCCTCCTTCCAAGCTCATATGAAAGGCATTTTTAAACCAAAAGATCAAATGATATGCTCTAGGAAGTTATGAGTCCTCATCATTCCTTGCAAAGGGAGTTACAATAATGATTCTTTCCTTGCAAGTGGATAGAGATCTGAGGTATGGCATGGAATATTTTCCAGCTGGAAGTATCTTGACACACTTGAGAGATTTTTCTATAATTTTTCAAGTTGTGACCCATGGTTTCAAATTCAAAAAATTCATAACTAGGGGCTTTGTCTTTTATTTCAAGGTTGTTGTTGGCTATTAGTTGTCGTAGGTCATTTTAGGCACCTATTTTCCTCCAAGTCTAAGTTCTATAGGAATTTTTTTGGGATTAATTATTGTGTGTATATCTTGTCTCCCTTTCTAAGGTGGTTGTATTTATATAACCATTAGAAATATTTTAAAGTATGTTCATGTCTCCCTTGTCAAAAGAGAAATCTCACCATGCTTGCCCCCATGGTAGCATTCTGAAATGTTGATGTTTTTAATATTTCTATTCAAGTCACTAGAAAACATTTGTGGTTCTTTATTGTATCTTATTAATGAAATGCAATAATATGTTTTACAATTTTTGTTGATTGGATATTTGGTTTTGTGTTCATTATTGGTTGTCATTTTGAGCATATACTTAGGTTTTAAATCCCTTTCTACAGTTATATTTAGAAATACATTATTAAATACCTTTTAATGGCTCCCTAAGTTCACAAATTTAGTAGGATAAAGTATTTGAGATTCTAGTTTTAGTGTATGTTCTAAGATTTTAGGTGATCATTTAGTGTTTACCATTATCTTGCATTTGAATTTTTCTGCATCTTTGCTAAGAAATAATTATCATGAAGTTTTGTCAGACACCCTATTATTTGGAAACCACTGGCACACCACCCTACATTTTATAATTAACTATGAATTTTTCCTACCCTATAAATAACACACTATGTTGCATATTATAAGTGTTACTTGCCTTGAAAATTCATAAGATCTTATATATTTGAAATGTGTTTGTATTTTATGATTTAAATTCTAGTGCTACAGTTTTCCATTTGGCCCCTATTGTTGAATATTTTTTAGAATGAATATTGCAGTCATCCTCTCATCTATCTTTATTATCTTGTGTATGACATATATCATTTGTGAATTTTGTATGATAACCCTTCATAGGTAAAGTGTGAAAACTTGGCTATGCTCTAGTCATATTTGTCCCTTGTGCCAAGAATCCCCATGAAAATTGAATTTTAAAATCCCTCCATGAGAAAAAGCTACCCCATAGGTTATCTTACCCTAGTTTAGGTAGAGCCAAAATTAGTAGAGAGATAACCATATCCTCTATGGGTACCTCTCAATGATTTTCTCAGTCTAGTCCATTCATGATGCCAAACCTTCCCCTAGCTACAACAACATTCTAGTAGGTTTCTCATCATTACTTTCCATTTCTCTCAAGTGTGCATGGATATATTAGAGAGATGTACAATTAGGAACCAACACCTTCCTTTCCTTCCTTTCCTTCCCTTCATTTCTACACTCAATTTTTCATACTGGGACACTTCTACTCTACTACTACCCTTTAGCTTCTCATGCCAAAACTCTTCTACTCTACTTCTACCCTTATCTTCTCATGCCATAACTCTTCTAATATATTTATACCTTTGGATTCTCATGCCAAAAGTCCATTTTATACTAATATAACTATTTATACAACCTACAAATGCATATTATAATATTACAAAAACACAACAAATAATTTTACTTTATTTTATATCTCTTCAAATATAGAACTTTATCAAAATAAAATACAAGTTTTGAACCATGTGCATGCCTCACTTTCATTTTTAACCCTCCCATGTATTCAAAGTATTATGAAACTCTTAATTGAATTAGTATTCCTTCACTTCTCTAGGATAGCATTGAGTAATATATTTCTTTTGATCTATGGTTTATTTTCCTTTCTCCTCCAATATCATTTGGTGAAATTTCCCATACCAACATTTGCAAACACATTGTTGCTCTTTTTAACCTAGATTATGTATTGATCCTTACATATTGATGCTTGATTTTAGACTCCACATATTAATGCACTTGGGTTTATATGGAAAAAAGTCAAACATGCTCTCATAAATAACTCTACTTCTTGATTTGAGCCAAATATATAGTAGCACAACCCCTTGAAACACCACTTTATCAACTTTTATTGTATTATTTAGCATGAAACTAGGTTTTAGTATAAATATATTATATTCATAATAATTTCTAAATTGAAACACCTTTATCCCACTAACTACCTTGAGGATCATGAAAATCAACCATAAGATCACAATTATACATGAATTCTTTATCTTCCATACATGTATTATTTTTTGATCTTCCACCTTACTTTGGTACAATATCTTGACCTTCCATCTAGAAACATGTTCTTTAATAATAATATAAACTCAAACAAATGAACTACTTAACCATGAGTTATCACCCCAAATTCCAAAACATATTTCCATAGCTAATTTCCAACTTTATTCAAATACACATCACATCTATGGTATTTACTACTGACATTGTATAGAAGGAATCGATTCATACAAATTTTTATTTAACATTGAAATAGATTATCACTTAAATTTACAAGGAAAAAACTTAAATCTAACAAATTTCACTTCAATCCATGTATCCAACAATGATTGTAATCCACACAATAATATTTTATGCTATAATTTCTCCCAAAAGCATAACACTAGTACAATTCTTAGTTTCATGTATTCTTTTTATAGTAGACAACACCAAAACATTACAAATCATGTGATGTGTATGGACATGAGATGGTCCAACCCAATTATGAGGATGACTTCAATGAACACTGCTTACACAACTAACATAGTTAGACTCTTTTTTTTATTGAGGTTAAAGGGGGATTCTTTTGAACTAGGGTCCTAAGACCCTACGAGAAGTACAAACAAAAGAGAGACAAAGGTATACCATAATCCAAGAGAGAAACTACGATAAAATAGGGTCATATAATACAAAAATATAGCCCAAAAATAATAGAATCAACCTAGAAAAAACAACTAAAATGAAACCTAGGCCTAATCTAAGTCTAAATTTCTTGAGACATCCTCCCAACAAATTTTCATGTTTTAAAGGTTAACATCAATTTGAACCAATTTTTTTTATTTATCTATGACATTATATGATCCACTAAATTTTCCTTGCTTACCTTTCCCTTTTCCAAATTTCTTATTTTTGAATAACTCCCTAATATGATCTCTGAGGTTTTCTACATTTTGAATCCCCTCATACATGGCTACCTTACTGTAATTAATAAGAAGATGATGTGGTCCTTAACATAGTTATAGTCATATATTTTTATATGGAATAAAAATTAAATTTACAAATGATATGCTCCTCAATCCAAATGAGACATGCATGATTTTGATAGTAATTGATACACCATTATCTACTAGGATGATACACCTCACAAGTTATTTTTCTCACCTACATTACCAACCATGCACCTATTCACTTGGATATGGGCTTGAATCAACCAAAAAACATACCATTATTAATTTTAGATAATAAAATCCAACCTTTAATGAATATTATTGAAAGAACAAAGACTTGAATGCAACATAAGTGAATAAAATGAAGAGTATCATAATACAAATGAACAAGGAGTTGCATGGATATAGTAAACAAAATACAAAATTTAATCCTATTTAAAACCCAAAGGAATAATATAAATGAATCTTAGAAACATTAAATGACTCATAAATTTATAAGATCTCCATTAAACTTTAGATTCTCATTCCCATGGATGAGGCCATAGAAAAAAAACTGTTTATATAATAGCTTATTTTATCATTTGCTTTCTCTTCATACTTTATCATCTTAATTATTTTATAAGCCCAAGATGGATTTTTTTACTTCCATAAATTTTTGACTTATTTTTGAAACATACATAATTATTTTCTTATTTTCCAAATAATATATAATGTAAATCCATTTTCCTATGCTAATATTTAGGATCACTATGTTATTCCATACAAAGATGTGCCCAAAAAGCCATTTATTCCATATCATGGAAACATTCATCTTAGACTACATGCTCCAACTCCTCAACTCACTATTGATGAAACTCCTTTGTAAATTATTTTTTCATGTATCCTTCATGATACTAATGATCATGATGGTTATAACTACCCATAAATGGTAATAATGTTGTAATTGTGCACTATTAGAGAACTACCAGAAGAAAATGTTTTGAGTACCTCTGATCCTAAAATTTAGAAACTCAATGGCAAATACATTATGGGATATATTAAATATGAAATAAATCACAATGATTATGATGATAAAGTGGAGGATATGAAAATTAATTTATATACCATATTCACCAGAGCTCAATGAGAAGTTTAAAACAACAAATAAAAATAGTCTTACAAGTAAAAGGCCAAAGAAGTTCATAAGCCCACATCTGATTTGAACTTTATTATCAATAGAGGTACTCCTTTTATAATTATCACAAATAATAAATAACTAAAAGAATTGGAAGTTATTTGTTTCCCCCTAAGGTATCCAATAATGATGAATTGAATCTTGCATGTTCATATTCCTTTGATATCATTGATCACATGAATAAAATAAAGGTCTAAATATCCAAAATTGAATACCTCAAGTCAAATCCTAATAAACATGAAAAATTTATCAAATTTATCAGAGGAGAAGGTTTTAACACACCTCTTCATGGATCTCATATCAGATTGATTGATTTTGATTTGTAAAATAATATAGATATTTTTGCTCTAAGTAATGAAAGACCTTAACCATTCTATTTGTTGCTCTTCATTGGAGGATTTTGGTTAAATAATTGTATAAATGATTTGAGATCTTCATATAATGTGATGCTAGCCAAATTAGAACATGCCTTAGGGATAACATGCACCAAAACTTTTGGCTATTGATTTAACATGGAAACAAAACTAGTTTCTTTGATTAGATAAATAAAATATGCATAGGTATCCCTAGATGTATTCCCTCATAAGAGAGTCAAGATGACTATTCTAATGATAATTTTTTTAATCTATTTTGAATTGAATGAATAAAACTTATATATCTAAACTATTTGAATTAATATATGAAAAATATACATATCTAGAACTAAAATACATAATTTAGCTAAAAATAGTAAATAGGCCTACAAATATGAAAACCTCCCTAAAACAGATCTTGAGATAACTATGTAGGCTGACTATGATTGGAAATAATTTTAAACTATGTAGGCATACTTTTATTATTTTGAATATACATTATCATCCATCTTGGTCTATAAAAATGAATAATGCATTGAGTCTTTGATTTATTTCATGAGTCATGGACTAAAACATCACGAGCTCAAGTATTCCTTGATTGAAAAATATGCATATGTTGTGGTCAAAAATGTAAAACATTTTAGGTTTTATATCTTGATTTCCCACAAAATCATGATGGTCATATATCCTAATTTCAAATCTATTTTAACTTAATAAGATCTTGGTTCAAAGAGAGGCAAATGGATTTACAAGGTGAAATATATATGATCTGGATATCAAACCCACCAAATTGGTGAGAGGACAAGATCTTTGTTAGTTGATTACTAAAGGTGATGGTTTGTAAAGTTAAAATAAAATAGAAAATCTATCTTTGGTGGTCTCTGTTGACATTCTCAAATAATGATATTCTAACACTACATACTACATATCATTGGATAAAGTCCCACTCATCTAAATCCAAAACATAAATTCTAGTCTTTATTGACTCTTTAGAAGAATAGTATTCTGACCTTGCATAATTCCTACCATATGGAGAATTTCCTACCCACCTGAATCCTAAATATAAATGTACAATCAAGTTGAGGGTAGTAAAGTATGCAATATGGGATAACACTCTTTTCAAGAAATCCCTAGGTGGTACATTATTTGAGATGCATGGACAAATAAAAACAAAAAAGATTACTAGAGGATTTTCATGATCAAGCCTATGGTGGACATGTTTTTTCTTCTGTTACATATTTTAAAATTTTGAAATCACACTATTATTGGCCAACATTATTCAAATATGTGCAAGAATGTATTAATAAATGTGAATCTTGTCAATACTTTGTTAGATGACCTAAGCTCATAACATTACCCCTCTGACCCATGGTCATTAAAAATCCTATTTAATAGTAGAGTTTGGATTTTATAGCTACCTTGAATCCCTATAGTGCAAGACATACTCATGTTATAACAACAATTAATTACTTCACAAATTGGGTAGAAGTAATAAAGTAATTCTAGTGAGGTATATTACTTCTGAATTTGTTTGTAATTTTATTAAAGAAAACATATTTCTCAAATTTGGGGTTCTGTAAAAGATATTAATGGATAATGCTTCAAAATTTTATTTGACCAAACTTGTTGGTTTATGCTATAAATATATAATCTCAATAGTAAACTCTTATGATTTTTACCCTTAGAGTAATGATCAAGAAGAATCTAGTAACAAGAACATCACCACTATTATTCACAAAGTAGGTAATGAGAATCAAAAGAATCAACATAATAAACTATACGATGCTCTATGGGATTATTGAATAACTCCTAAAAGAGAAATTTGAAAGTCTCCTTTCTAAATATTGTATGACCTAGATGTAATGGCTCCCATCTCTTTATAGCTACCAGCTCTATGGCTAGCTCGAGTAGTAGGAAATGACCAACTCAAGGATGCATTATAAAAGAGGATCATGTGCTTGACCATAATAGAAGAATATAAAGTGATGGTGATTGATGTAGTTACAACTCACCAAGAAAAGGTGAATGAAGTGTTTGATAAAAATGTGAGATAATGAGATTTTCAAATTAGAGATTTGGTCTTCTTTTGGGTTAAAATAAGAGAACCTAGGGAAGTCATGGAAAGTTTGAATCCCTATGTATGGGGTGTTTTAATATCTTCCATTTATATGGTGAGAACACATACTAATTGGAATATTGATATGTAAATCACCTTCTATTACCCTATAGTGGGCAATATTTGAAGTAGTTTAAATAGTGAAGGCAAGTTATCACCTACCATTTCTCGTAGGTTATTTAGGTTTGTATAATGTGTTTCCTTTTTTTTATGTTGTGTGTTTCCTTTTTATCATATTTTTATTTTTTTATCCTAGTCTTTCTTTTTTCTTTTCTCATTCCAATTATGTTAAGCAAACTCCTTAGCCTAATGGATGAACACTAGTTTTAAAATTGAAGATCCTAAAAGTTTAATCCTACATAATTTATAAATCCATGTTCATGTATAATATCCCATTGTTACCAAAAGATTTTTAGTTAAATTTTTTCTCAAAATATGGTAACAACATATAAGTTTGAGTTGAGTTATGAGTAGGTTCAAGTGTAAGTCTTCTTCAATTATTAGAGTAACATGCATAAATTTTGAAGCAAGTAATCTAGGCTAGTAACATATGTTCATTTATAATATGATTGAGATAGATAAATTATATGTTATTTGGTATGATAAATATGTCAATATTAATAGGGAAATATTTTCATGCATCTTCTTAAATGAACATGCAAACATACATAATAATCTAATTAAATGATCTAACCTGGTAGCACATATTTATTTTTGATATGATTAAGATAGGACAATTAGTTATCCATTGGTTAGATCATGGTATGAAAGTATTTATATTCATAGTAACAAAAGTACCAATGATCAAATAATCTAGAGTTTTCTTGCATTCCTTTAGGGAATAAAGTCCCACATTCAGAGTTAACTTTTGTTGTACAAGTTTAAGTCTCCATTTTCCTTGAATTATTACACTAGTGAATATACCAAGTTAAATTAATCAATTTTTATTATAAACACTAAGAGTAAAAATGAGTTTTTTTCCCTCAAAACTTAGGTTCTAGGAAGGGAAAAATACCTAATTTGGTCTGAATGCTACAAATGTCATGAATGCCTAATAAACCTAATTTGGTATATGGTTCCTGAGTTAACTCAAAATTTTGAAACACCTAATGATTTTTTGGTTCTTAATGTACCACTAAATGTTGGTAGACTCGATGGGGTCTTGGTTTCCAAGGTATTGAAAGTCTTCAACATGCCTGATAGGGTCTACTTATTTACGTGCTTTAGATGCTTGAAGTGCCCAATTCATCAAATGTCACAATCAGGGTCTAAAGAAGTCAAAATGGTGTTTGAGGTGTAATAAGAAACTAATGGACCTAACAAGTTCATATTTACACATGTATTTTAAGTACTTGAAGTGTCAATATCCTTGATAGAGAAATATATTTAATATTTATTCATAACACAAGTGCTTTCCAGTGTTGATGGATTTAACTAATTCAAAGGATACAAAGTACCACATGTATATAAAGTACCCAATGGATCTGATAGGCCTTATGGGGTATAAATATAATGTAAAAAAAAATCTTCTAAACATTTCACCTATCCTAGATTTATGGGGAGATTCATAAACCTAACAGGGTCTATCACAGGCTAATAAGGAATTGTAAAATTTTGTTTTATGAAAGTTTGAATTACAAATGTCACAAGATGAATATGAAGGGTCAACCCATTCCATCCTATCCCTAAAAATATGATAATTTAAAACTATATTTGGATTGTTTGATTTTCATTATAATTTTACTTGAAAAGAAAGGATAAACAAACTCTATGTTCATTCTTCAAATAAAGAACACAAGGGAAATTCCATAACTTTGTGTCTAGAATTTAATTTGTGGATGTTTTTTTTCCTATTTTAATACACATCTCTTAATTTAATAAATACTTGTATTATTTTGAAATAAGCACAATAATTTTTTATAAATTCTTCTTATCATGCATATGATGAAATTTGTGTTTGTTCTTCTATACCTGATCTTTTGTCTTCATTTTATTTTTATTTTTGGTTGAAAGTATTAAAACCTAATAATATATTCAATATTATATATATGTTTTATATAGGTATAACTATTTTGACCAGAGCAATAACTAGTTACATCAATGGCCACAACTAGACAATACTAGCAATACGGCCACAACTAGCCAATACAAATACTACCACCACAACTAGAGAATACCAAAAATACCACCATAACCAATGAATACCAAAAATGCTTTCAAAAATATTGAATACCATAAATAAAACCATAATTGGCCAATTCTAGTGAGATAACCATAACAGGCCTTTTAATACCTCTAAGATTTGAACTTAGGTGGTGCATATAACAATCAAGTTGCTTTACCAATACACCCCCATCTCATCAATGTTCAACCTTTATATATTATGAATAGCTTTATTTATATTTTAATTATTTTCAAAAAAGGTAACCTTCCTTTAAATAGATGATAGACTTGTTATCTCCTTCACTATTATGAAATACCATATTTGTTAGTGTTAAATATTTCACCAAAAAGTGTCAATCTCAAGTTATCTAAAATCACCTTCAGATTGTTCCCTACAAAAGACATATGTCTTTGATCTTCTTGGAAATTCTTGATCTAAATAAACATTGATTCACTACACCCCTATCCATGTGGGTTGACTGTATCTTGTGCCAAATAATAGCTACTTTCCAAATTTAAAATCAATAGTTTGGGTCTTCCCACATATTTCATAAGGTCATCTAAATGAAATTGTCAAAATATTTAACTATAAACAAATTTTAATAATAATTAATTTTTATGACTTTATATTTGCTTGGTTTAATCATAAACACTTATGTAAATTGAGAAAATCTACCATATTGTGCCCAAATTATGAATCATTCAAAATTAGAATCCATAATCCAAGTCAAGAGCCCTATAAAATAAGTCAAGGGCTATCATTTTTAAGTATCAAAACCATTTTATAGATGCATAAATCTAGTAAAAATACCACAATTTCACACTCACACTAGGTTTAAGAACTACGTAGGATTGATTTCCCTCCTTGACGTATTGGATATGTAGACATCAATCAATCATTAAGGGGTGATTGAGGTTAGCTCAACCCATTACACTCCTCTATTTTTCTTATAGATTTTCAAGCTATCAAATTTCCCTAAGGATTTCAAATATGAAATATGTTAAATATTTTTTTTACATGGCCAAACCCTGAGTGTGATATCTCATATTTTTCATCATTCATTGTTTAATAGGCACAATGATCAATTCATATGCGTAGTCAACCTAGACAAGTACAAAATCAATAAACTTGAGTTTACTATGTTATTATCCTCCTAATTCTATTATGTTTAAATTCATATTTTTATTCTGCTTATGATCTATCATTTCTATTGTTCTACTATTTACCACATGTCAAAGTTAATCAAGATGAATTTATAGTCAATTGAATGGAACTCATTGTACCATTGTCCACCTATAATGAACCTATCCAGATTTAGTTTATATTCCTCATCCTAATATTAAACCTACATAGTCACCTCTTCTTCTAATTTTCAAACTCAAATAATTATAATAGTCAACAAAGATGACTGTGCAAGTTAAGTATTTTTATTCTTAGTACTTTCCCAAAATAACAACTTTCTATAATTATCAATGTGTTAAAAAAATATAGTTAATTATTATACCTCTTTAGCATTTTGATATTTATAGTTTTACATCTATAATTAACATAATTTATTTAGTGTTTTATCAAAAAATAGGGTAAAACATATTGGTGAAATTGAATCTTTATTTTTTATAATTTTCTTTATGATTTCATTTGTATTTTTTTCTTTGTTTTCCTAGAAACTATGTTCTGTCAGTTTTAAAACTCATAGTAGATTTTTTTCTTGGAAAAATAGTTGTCAATTTTACCTACATCATGGTGTGAGGGGTATTTCCCCAATAATCAAGCCATTATATAACACTATTTATATATTTTAGTTTTTGTGTATGTCATGATATATCAAAAACACCTAGGGTTTTATTTTCCATCCATATGAAGCATTTGGCCATTTTTTCTTGTAGTGCACTAACAACTGTTAACCCTAAGAATTTAATCTCAATGTACCCCATGTGACAAGATAGTGTAGTTACAAATATGTTGGAATCTTCCATATTTAGTGACTTCACAGTAGTATTCACTATTTATGTCTAGGATATATATATTTAAGAGCCTACAAAGCAAACACACCCTTGACTAGTTACACCCTTCTTCCTTATTGTAAATTATTCAAAGACAATTGTAATGAGTACATCTAATTCACATATTTTAAAGTTTAATATTATGTGTCTTAATTTCCAAGCTATTATTTATTAGTTATATGCATTAATAAAATATAAAAATCATAACAAGGCTCAGATGAATGATATACAATCTCAAAATTTTCTAAATTCATATTGTTTCAATATTCAATTTGAGCTATTACATGTTACTACTAGATGCCAAATGGAATGCATTATTTAATTTTTTCCACCCACTCTTAGACCTCAAGGTTATCTCAATCCTTGTCCTATTCCTATTATTTATCCAAGGATCATATTTGACTCTAATGTCCATGCATCAACACTCTACAAGGGTTGATAGCTCATCAACCAAGGCATAATTAAGGTGGTTAACATGTTCATCCAAAAAATACACCACCACACACAAGGAAAGTAGATGAATCTAAGGGATATGATATCCTTAATCATCTTAAAAATAACCCTACTAAAATTTCTATTTTAGAAATTTTAAAAAAAATCAACAATTTCATGGATATCTAATATTATGATTTGTGTTATACAACTCTTCTTTGTGATACAAAACCAACATCATTTGCTTCTATCATGCACACACTCAAGGATGTCAACTAGGTCATCACAATTAATAATGAATATTTATCTCCCAAACACATCATATAATAATATCTTCCACTATTTATTCAAGGTCAAATACATGGAAAGGGAATCAAGCTTGTTTTGGTGGATAGTATCTCATGAGTTAATATTTGTATCTCTATAGTATTAAAATATATATATATATATATATATATATATATAAATGAAAAATATTAAAAAAATAGAATGAAATATTTTTGGTTTTGATAACACTCCTTGTCAAACACTCAAAACTATTACATTAGATTTATTATTAGGCCCCAAAATACTACCCACTATTTTTCAAGTAATGCCAAACCAATTAAACTACAAATTACTTTTGGGTAGACCCTAGATTCATTCCATAAAATTTGTACTTTATACATTCCAAAAATGTATCAAATTTATAGACAATGGGTACAAATATACTCTTCTAGCAAATGATTCACTTTTTTAATATTACAAAATGACTCACTCAAAAATTGATGATTATTCTATTATACCAATTACAAAACCTCTCACACTTAATCAAATACATACATATGAGGTAGGTGAGTCAAGTATAGATCATGATAAAACACCAACCATAAGCATTTAAGAAAACACGTAGAAATTATTACTAGTTACCATACAACAAGAGGATAAAATATCATAATTCCTATTTTGGCCAATTATGAAGATACTAATTTTATAATTACAGTTTGATATGATAGTGATGATAATGATATGTAAAATATAGTATATTATAAGTTATGTCAGCATAATTTCAATCTTATTTATCCTAAAGAATAATTATCACATACTCTATTCAATCTGTGGTAGTGGGAAGCTATCAAGATAATAATGTAAATATAAATCAATTAGAATTTCCTAAGGAATCAAAATATTCAAAGAACAAGGGAAAATACATTTCCCAAGATGACCAACATAATGAAATCATTAAAACTTGTAGTATTGACTCACAAGAAAAATAAGAGAAAATTTAAGTTTTATGTATGTCTACGGGTCGCATTGCTTAAATATAAGATTGTAAATACTTTCAAGTTTCCAAATAACACATCCATTTAAGATCAAATACAAAGTGAATAATAGAATCAAGTTGAACACCAAAAAAATTAAATAACAAAATGCGAAAAGGATAAGTTTATACAAGAATAAATCTGAAAGGAACAATTACTATCATAAAAAAACAACTTCCAATTAAGAAATATGACATTCTCAAGAAAAAAATTCTTATAAAGGATATACAAAAGCAAGACAAATCAAATATGGCTAATATGGTTTCAAAAGAGGGAACTAAAAAATGTTTATCACATCTACAGCCTCTAATTATTAATCTTCACATTGATGATAAATAATATACCAAGGTTATGGTTGCTTCCTTTCATAAGGCCAATATATTTATCATGACACTTCTTAAATATTTGGGGTATGATAAATAACATTTGGGTAATATCATCAGGGAAAAATGCTACATTAGATCCATTGAGTTGCCTATAATGCTTTCCCCAAAAACATTTCCAATTACATTTCACATTGACTTTACCAAGGATAAATTCAAATAAAATTTAGGAAAATCATTAATGGGAGTAAAGGGGAAAACATTAAATAAATATCATGAATCTTTCACAGTTGAGCATGAAGCTGAAATAGTCATAATATTATGAACTTATGAGTCCATCTAGCAAGATAAAATAAAATAATTTACCTCTTCAAATGTTCTTCCATATAACATAGATACCATAATAACAATAGAAACACACCATACAACACATTTCAAATCATAAAAGACATCAAAACATTCACTAGCACACTATGGTGTAGTTTCATTTACATATATTGATACAAATGATCACCATAATAACACTATGAATTTAAAAACCCAAGAAGATGATTATGACCATGTTTTGTATTACATAGAAGATTGATATGATATTCTTGAAAATACAAGACCTATATAGTTCCATCCCAATCCTTATTGGGTGTTTAACACAATTCATATGGAATTACATATGCTATGTAGGAAATCCATGGGAACTTAATGTGGACCAAGTTATTGGTGAAACAAAGACATTCAAAATATATCAAAAATAAAAAGTATAAAAAAACATTCAAAATATATTCAAATATTAGAAAATTAGAATCTGAGCATAACATGAGATGCTAGTTTACGTAATTTAAAATGTTAATTATCCTATATATTGGTAAATAACATAATATTTTCTATACAAACATACATTTCATGATTTACTTAAGTGTGATGTAGGGAATACATTACATATGCATTCTTAGATGTTGGACTTCTTTTCTACATAGTGGCCATGCCTATACTAAGGGCATCTATTTTTTATAGGTTACACTATAACATGTTATATCTATCTATGAGCACAAATACAATGTCAAGTTACATATATTATAAGTGGCTTGTTAAATCACTCATATTTTACATTGTGTACTAGATATGCTATTTTGATAACAATATGATATTAATACACATGGATTGAACTAACTAGTTTCCTCTTGTTCCATGTTTAATCAATGTTGCTTACTCTCTTATATAATAATATTAAGATTACTTGGTTATTGTGTCTGGCTCTTGGTCCCTGTGTGCATATTATTTGACCATATTTATGATATTTTTTTTGGTGTGTGCAACATTTAAACATTTCCATTAGTTTTGGCATTTGGCCTTATGTGTGTGAAATATTCACTTACATAACATTTGAACATGTCCCTTATATGTGGCCCTTGGCCTTATTGTATGACATTGTGTGACTTTATTGCATGTTTTTCTTGTGTGTTTACTAAATTTGATTAGTGGTGCCATGATATTCATCATGAAATTCTAAGGCATAGTCTACTTTATAAATGGTTACTTTACTGCATGCCTAAATGATATATCTATCTAGACATGACACTTTGTATGCCTTACATTAATTATGTTACATACATACTTTGATGATAATTTCAATTATATGATAGTATAATATAAAACATGATGACATTATGTATGCAATAAATAAATATATATCTATAACTTATATACTTAGTAAATCCAAGATCAGATAAGGTAATCAACTAACATCTATTATAATACTATTTATATCAAAAGCATGACCAAATTGGATCCTCTAAACCTAACCAAGGTATCTCTTACCACACAAGATCAAAAGAAAGGCTTTCAAACCCTCTAATAAAATGATAATATGAAATAATTCTAGCTAGGTTTAAGTATATAAAACAAGACTAATCTAGTGCTCACCAACGGTTGTGGCATAAATGGGAATGGTTAAACAAACAAAAAATTATCAAGGGATCACGGTGAGAAAATGGGGGCCTAGATCACTTAAAGTGGAAGATGGAAAGAAAAGAAGACTCTATATCTATACTAAGTTTAAGCATAGAGGTAATCTAAGAAAGGAGTTATAAATTAAACACATACTATTTTATATAATATCTATATATCAAATGAAATAACAAGAGTTACAAATACTTATACCTTTAGGAAAACATGTTGAGTCTCAATCTCTCCCTTAGACAATAATGTAGTGAAATAGGTTGGTGTGTCATTTAATGATCACACTATATAAATTAGATCTAGGCTAAAATACTCCTACTTTGCATTTAATACTTCCCACAAGATAAGCTATCTTGAAGGCAAACCCTAAGTAATTGCTCCTTTAAATGCATATTTAGTAGAATTATAAACTATAATGTTGTGAAAATGAATGTTCCTCTCTATTGGATTGAAATAAGCATTATATTTATAAAAATGTATAACCCTTAACCCTTCTAGAAATTTAGCTGATGAGTTCATCCAACATGACACATTTTTAATGAAAAATCTATTATTAGTTATCGAACTAGGTCAGTGATGCTGACTTAGTTCTATAATATGTACTTTAACCTTTATAACAAGGTCAAACTAAGCTAATTTAGTAGAAAAATAGGGTGTTTTATTAGTCAAGGGATATTTGAAAGGATAATTACTTAGGTAAGTGGATAAATGAGGTTCAAATTACTTGGGGAGTTAGATAAGCAAGATTTGTAATGGGTTTAGGTAATGACAGAGTTGACCAACAATCTTGAGAAGCACCAATGGTCTACCCACCCATTTATCGATGTACAATTTAAGGTTTTCATTTAGAGAGATCAAAACTTGATAAGTTCCTATAAGAAATAAAGCATTAGTAAATGATAAAATTTAAAAATATTGTGTGTATACATATGCCACATTTGTATCTCATCATGTGTCACATAGGTGTAACATGGGATGGTGCTTTGAGAATAACATAACAACACACAACACTGATCTAAAAAATTATAATAAAAAGTACAAAATATATAATTTTTTTTTAAAAAAAATATGTACCTTCACTTACCTTGTTGCTTTGGAATAGGAGCTACATGAAAAATAGATGGAAGAGGCATCTAATGTGCAAAACAAGAGGTGAGCTTTAAAAATAAGAGAAACTGTCAATGTTTTATGAAAATGTATTTAATTTATGGCCTTGGGTTTTGGAATTACTATGGAGATGTGATGGATTGTACTTAGTGTATATTTAGTCACCATATTATTAGGAACATGTGAAAAACTAACACTTTTAGGTGGGATGTGTTGGAACATGGGAGAAAATAACTAACCCTCACTCTAATTGGTATACCTATAGTTGGTTTGTGTTTGTAGATGTGTATGCCACTGGTGTATATCATTGAGATGTGTATACAATTGAAAGTATCAACAATGCTCATGTGATTCAATTCAACTGTTATAATTTTTTTTCACCATTACAAATCCATGGTTCACATGAGGTACTTGGTGGTTGACTTGATGGGATAAATATTGGTAATTAATTTATAATCTGTTGAATTTTATGATAGATTTATATACAACCTATATGTGTAGTATTTTAGAGATATATATGTGATATTTAATATATAGTTGTTTGTGTTTTGAAGATGTTACAACAAAGGAGGCTAGATGGTCAACCATGGTTGAGAGAGTGAATCATGATATATTAGATGATGTGCTACCTCAACATGGTATAACATAAATGGTTGATCTTGTGATTCCTTTAGCACCTGTGTATGTTAGTTGGTTTTAATTGGTCATTGAGGTAGATCAAGAGGTGAAGAGACTATTTGATGAATCATAGGTTACTTTACCACCAATAGTGGGAGATAAGGAGCAACAATAATGGTAGGAATTGGATCAGGAGTGAGCCAAACGTTTTGAGATATCTAGATAGTTGATGTAGGTATAGGGCTAAGTGGCCCATCTACATGAATATGTGGTTTTACTATGGAAATGTACATAGTCATTTTAATGGACTATTTATAGAGGGAAGTCATAGAATTCTATGGGAAATGTACCTTATCCAACACCAAATAGATAGGTTAGACCACATGTATAGATTTATTGTTATACTATGAGTGTATCATATGATATTGTATCCAACATTTTGACCCATGTGTGTGTGTGTGTGTGTGTGTGTGTGTGTGTGTGTGTGTGTGTGTATGTGTGTGTGTGTGTTATTTTTGATGGTTCATCGATGTATTTA
Source organism: Torreya grandis (assembly GCA_037957365.1). NCBI lineage: Eukaryota > Viridiplantae > Streptophyta > Pinopsida > Cupressales > Taxaceae > Torreya > Torreya grandis. Next base: position 2,065,951 of record JARHVA010002184.1, read on the forward strand.
TTTTATTTATAGCACATGTGTTTGATATTTATATATGTTATGGTAAAATGTATGATATTGTTAGTATGGGTATTGGGAAGTGAGATTAGTATAAGATGATATCACATGTGACCATAAATTTTGTCTGTGGGGGAGCTAAAATGCTATCATGATCAAATTTTTACTCTCTATCATGAATTACTTTAGTGTATTTATATTTTTATGATTCCACCTATATATAAACAATATTTTTACACTTTATAAATTAAATGATGTTTTCTCTCTTGAATGAACTTGTTAAGTCTCAACCTCTTTAAGTGCATGCCTTAAATGGTGCACCAAGAAAGGGGTCGGTAGACCTTTGGTGCTTCACAAAAGTGTTGTTCCCTATACCTCCACCTAAAACCAATACAAACCCCTCCTATATATTTCCCTAATATTTAAAAACTCACCCACACTCTTCTCTAAGAAATTCACCACCTCAAATATCCCTTACCTAAGCAAAACCTCTTTTACCATTTTTTGAAAGTAGTTAAACGGGTCAACCTAGTTTTGGGAATAGTGCACGTTACAAGATTGAGTCAGCATAGGTTGACTCAATTTAAGATCTAACGAATCTATTTTCCAACTAAAAAGGTTGATTGGAATAGTTATGTTGACTAAAATTTTAGAAGGGATTAGGGTCAAATCAGACTATATATACCCCTCTTTCATCTTATTTCCAATAAAGAGAATCATTCATTTACACTTATTTATTTGTATTTCCACCATTCTACTTAAGGAGTCATTACTTAGGGTTTTATGCTTCTTCAAAGATAAAATTTATCTTGTGAAGACTTGAAATTCACTAGGAGGTCCTTGGATAGACTATAGCCCATTGTCCATCCTTAATTTATTCAACAATACACAAAAACCTCTTACAAATTACCATTGACTAAGGGAGAGGTTGAGGCTTGATGGGTTCATCTTCAAGGTAAGTATTCCTAACACTTTCTCTTATATTTTAGTAGATATATTTGCATGAATAATGGATAATTAATGTATCATATCTCATTACTTAGGATAACCTCTACATTAACTTGAGTAGAGTTTCACTTTATATGTTTATTATTTATATTTATCCCCCATTTGTGCCACAAGATTTAGTGAGCACTAGATTAGATTTACTTTATTATTTTTGTATTATACCTATATAGGATTATTGTGTTGTGTTGCTTGACTAGAGGATTTGGAACCCTCTATAGCCATATTATATGATAATAAATACCTTAGGTAGGTTTAGCATATGCACATTGGTCATGACCCTGATTATCTAAGTATTTCTAGTGGTATAGTTAGTTGATTTATCTTATCTGAGTTAGGACTGATTTGTAGATCAACTTCACTTTTTATTTCATAAATTTTAGTGAACTTAACCTGAGCTAACCCTTGTAGATTTTTAATTTTCATTTTTAGACTACTAGATTGATACTATTGACTCAGTATAACAGTTTGTATGTAGGTCTTAATACTTAATCAATCCAATAGACTTAGTTTGGATTTGTGTGTAGGCCATTTTATTATACAAGCAACTAGATCAATTTGACCAAACTATTTCTATACTATAATTAGCTTATCATTTACTTCATGAATCTGATTGACATAGTTATGGCATCATCTTACAAGTTTTTCAACTGAGGTAAGCCTTTCAATCTTATTTATCTCTCTATGATTATAATTTACCTCTTATCACACTATATTGATCCTAACAATTTATTTTTCATCCTATCTCTCAAATTTTCTAACAAATTATGTTTATACTACTACTAGATCGATTTTATTGACATAGTTCTTTTAGTTATTTTAATTATTCAATTTTATGCAAACTCAATTGATTTGTTTGACTCTATTCTAATATTCTATCTTGTAAATTCAAACCATCATCTGGATAACATAATTTAAAAACCAAAAATTCAAAATCTTCAATACATTAATAAATCAATCCACTTGAATTCATCTTAATCATCAAGTTCATTCTAACCAGCTTAGTTATTTCATTTTTAGTTAAATTTCAATCCTATTTTTCTCAAATTTTCAATTTTGTAAAACTATAACCTGATAATAAACTAAGTCGATTGGCTCAACTTAGTTATATAATGATATTTTACATAGGAAACCCAGTCAACTTGTTTGATTACATTTCTTTGGACTATATTAAAATAGATAGAGTCAACTAGATTAACTCTATTTTGTACTATTTGCATATTAGGTTGACACAATTGACCTAGTGTTGTGTCTTTTTCAAAGCAAAGGAAATTAACCCACAATAGTAGTAATTAAGTCATTTTTAATTTATCTTCTTGATTGATTAGATTAGTACACATAGTATAACTAGGAAGGTTAATTTACCAGATTAATCATATTATTCTTTCACACACTAACAAATCATAAAAATATAAAATAAGTATTCAAATAATTCTACCTAGGTCTACCTAATTTGATTTCATCACCAAGGGGGAATCCAACTTGGTTTTCTATCTGAGTATAAATATGTGTTTGATGGTATATATTAGGAAAACACTAGACACCCTTATGAATGTGATATTGTGAAGTGAGGGGGTGGGCCACAATATCAATCCAATACCATCACTAATATAGATCCCTTTCATCCTTAACATACCTAAAACTAGATTTAATTTACCTCTTCTTAGTTCCTTTGCAAATCCAAATGCCCTATCACATTTTAAATCATAATCTAAAATATATAGTAATGTTTTCTTAATATATTAGCATTTACATTTCAATATTAATGCTTAATGTTTGTAAATTGTATTTTATATTGCTAAAATTGTATTAGCGAGTGTTGGTACAAGGTTTGTGTTATGTATTTCAACTAGATCAACCCAATCAACCTAGTTGCCTTTGTGTTTATCTTTATTCTCTAAAAATTACTACTTAGTCATCTAGATTTATAACATTTTAAAAATTTCCTACCTACTAGACACCATCAACTTGTTCAATTCAATCTATTATAGGCTATTTTATTCACTTTCCTCTAGAATACAATCAACTAAGTTGAATTAGTTTCAAATAGATATTTTTTGTTCATCCTCCCTTAAAACATAGTCAACCCATTCAAATATATGTTATGCCCACTATTCTATTTACCTTATTATAGAATGCAGTCAATTAGTTTGACCCTATATCATCTAGTTGATTATGTACCTATGGTTGACTAAATTCTCTTTTTGAACTACTATCTATCCAATCCCATACATTACCTAACCAACTTTGTCCAAATTTCATACTTTTTCTCCTTTTACTTGAATTTATATTTTAAACATTATGAAATTCCCCATTAAAATCTTCTTGGATAACCTTAATACATTTATACAATACATAGGTTATTATTTCCTTCCTACCCTAGTTAACTAATGGAATACTCACTCTTAATGCACCTTCTCTCACCCTTCATACATAGATTGTAATATGGTTCAACTTACTCAAAATGATGGCATTGATGGATTAGATCCATTTCACACTTCTAAAGACACTACCATATCTAAGCTACCTTATTATACCATAAGAGAAATTGATACAAGCCTAAAAAAAATCCTATAGGAAATCCCTTAATAGGAAACATACTTATTCCTAAAAATGGGAACATTCCTCATCCAAACAAAACCAATATTACTCTTAATAGCAACACTAACCTTCCCCCTCCAAATCCTAATAATCTAAGTGCACAAATTGATACTACTCAAATCTAGACATAATAGTCCAACAAATGAATGTTATGTAAACAATAAATGCATATAAAATGATGCAAATACAATAATAGTTATTACATATGAGTAATCAACCTCCTCTTATTTTATCTCAAAATAATCAAAACTTTATCCCTCCTCTTAGAGTTGCCAATGTAAATACCATTCCATAACCCCTTATGCATAACAAGATGCTTTAAAATATCCAAAAATAACCCTTTTCTCCTTTCATTATTTCTATTGGCATTGGAAACATTTCTCCAACTATTAAATATGATGGGAATAAATACCCTACATCATTTCTTAAGGCATTTGGTAATCTCTATAAATAATGCATTCAAACAAACACCTTCACTACCACAAAAATTCTAGTTAAAAAATGTACAAGAGATGTCTAATGGTATAATCACTTAACTCAACATTCTATCTCAAAATTAGAAGATTTGGTTAATTCCTTAGTCAAGTATTTTCAATGGAATGACCTTCCCAAAAATTGTCTTAGTCATTTTATCAATGATAAATAATCACCCTCCGAATCAACTCATAATTTCATTTAGTAATGGAAATATTTGGCTCATAAAGCAAATCGTAACATGAATGATGTTAATCTATTTAAACTATTTATAATTACATTAATACCATCACTTCAATAAAAGGTTGAAAATTTTTTCTCCACAAAATCTAAATGATGTAATTGATCAAGCTAAAAGACAAGATTTTATTATGAAATAATTTGAGCCAAATCATAAATCCATCAAGGGGTCTTTCCAAAATTCAACTAGTGTAATTAATGTCACTCCTAAAACAAAATTAGTAGTCAAAGTGGATAATCCCATTGCTTCACATACACCATTAATATTCCAACAAATGAAGCAAATATTATCTCCCTCTAAAATTTTCACCTATAATAATGCCCCACCTTCATGGTATGACCCTAACAAATTCTATTGGTTCCATGCTGATGTGAGTCATTCTAATGAAACATGTCATGAGATTCATAAATTTACTACTTCTTTTATGTTAAGAGATACATTTTACCATGATACTATGATCAAATTATGTCATCATGACTATGTTAAAGCCTATCAAAAGAAATAATTTACCAAATCTTCATCATCCAAACTTAAAAAATCTCTCTATTTTTAACCCACAACATTCAAATGAGCATATCTATGCAATAAATGCTGATTATGACCAATATTATACCAATTCCCAATATGTGAATGCAAACAAAGTCAATTATATATGCAAACCTACCCATAAAGATCCAATCACTAAACCTAAAAAAGCATCAATCAAAGAACAACTACTTTAAAATACCAAATCTACTGCACTTATACTATATGAACCAAATTGAGGAAACACTCATATAACCAAAACCTCACTCTACTTCTCCTATTATTACAAAAAACATAGTACCTCATAAACCTCATTTGGTTCTTCATCTTCTAAACCACATTGGAATTTATTAGAATAACTGTCTTTAATGCCTTGTAAAATTCCCCTCATGGAGTAAGTTTGTACTTATACATATAATCATAAATTTATAATGCAAAAATTACAAGAAAATGAAGAACCACCATCCCTTTATTTGGAAAATTCCCTTAAATATCCTTCACCTATAGAAGTACATACTATAGAAACTATTTGTATATCTTATAAACCATCCATAGAATTTATTGAAAAAGACATGATTAATGATGAAATTATTTTTTGAATTCATGATCCACCCCTCTCTATTAAAATTAAAATAAATAATACCCTTATTCAAAAAATTCTTAGTAGATGAAGGATCAAGAATTAATGTTACCTCTCGTTGGTTAATACAAAAGATTGGATATACCAAAGATAATCTTAAACCAACTTGTCTCACATGTAGAGGATTTTATAAAACAAATAAAAAACCACTTGGTTTTATTTGAATCCCACTCACTATTAGACCCGAGATAATGTGTACTAAGCACATGGTTCTTGATTTACCACTATCTTACAACTTGCTCCTACATCACCCATGGATGTATCATATGCAAGCTATTACCTCCTTAGGTAGTCAATGTATTAAATTAATCCATGATGGAAAATGATACAAACATGACACTAATTCTAATCCATGGAGTATATAAATACCAAACCCTATATACTAATATCAAATTCTAACCATCCCATGTATTGACAATGCACCTCTAGCTAAATTTGTTAACATGAATCCATATTTACCAGTCCCTCTCATGATTCCAATGATGATGAACCTAATGAATTGTAAAATACTTTTAACACCACTAAATTACCTCCTTACATTGAAGATAGCTTCCTCCTTCTTTAATTCCGTGGGTTTTTAGCATTACTCTAGTTGATGATATCATTGAAATTCCTCCTCCATGTAATGCATACGAAGCTTCTTACAAAGAAGATGATTTCACATGTGATGAGTATGGAGTGACCAAATTATTTCAATATCCTTTAATAATGTCTCCTCAAAATTTTAGCAACCTAGGTGCATCCACTTTTTATTCTCCCATATAAATAGATGCATGCACACATATGATGATAATTATATCATGGCCCAAGCCCAGTCATGAAACTTAGATGTATAAACCTATCAAAATACATTATCTAAGATACATGACTTAAACTATGATGTCCATGTCATTCACATATCAATTGATATTTAACCATATCTTGAAGGTTATTTATCTTCCTTTAATCCTCCACTATTAGCTACCCCATGGGTACTTGAAGAGCTATCAACTCCCAAACCTTATACACTTTCTACACAACCAAACATTTTATAACCTCTTTATTCCATTGATACCACTGAGTTTATTCACCTCAATACAACTTAAGGTTCATCTAAAATAAAAACCAACACACCTAACCCTAATCTAGTTGACACCACTCAACCTAATACCCTTCAAATTGAACCTACACCCAAAATTACCTTAGATGTTAAAGCCACAAGTGTATGAAAAATATATTTTGAATATTATTTTAATGATAAAAAATCATTGAGCTCAAAATATACATCAAATACTATAGACCATTACCCATGCTTCCTAGTGATGAAACTATACTTGAATTACTCCATGATCGAGAACCTTAGCTTCCATGACAACATCATAAACTTGGACACTTTACTCAAAAAAATCTTCATTTTAATAATTTCATTACTAGTGTGGATCCTAGAACAAATACTATTTATTCTCTCCCTCATATTCCATATCATTTACAATATTAAATTTTTTATGCTCATTTGAAAACTAACAAAAATAGAATATGGTACACCAACATGTCTTCAACCTATTACTATCTCTCAAGAACTCACTCCAAAATAGCATGATAAATTTAAAGTTTTTTCTTTTACAAGTATCATCAAGCCTTTACTTAGTCATATGAATATATTCTAGGAATTTATCCTTGCATCATCATACATAATATCATCACTTATCTAGATGCTAAAACTATTAGACAAAAACAACAAAAATTTCTACCTAAAATTTATACCTTACATCATAAAGAAATCATTAAACTTTTGGATTCCAAATTCATCAAACCTATTTACTACTTAGAATGAGTATCAAACATCATTATTATTCATACAAAAGTCACCATGGTTATTCATATATGCATTGATTTTCATAATCTTGACTTAACATGTCCAAAAGATAACTTTCCATTACCTTAAATAGATGTTATAGTCGATTCCACAATTGGATATGAAATTTGATCACTTATGCATGAATTCTTAGGAGATAACCAAATTCACATATCTCATGAACACCAACATAAAACAATATTTACTATAGATTAAGGCACCTATTGTTATGTCAAAATACCTTTTGGTCTTAAAAATGTTGGAACAACCTATCAATGTGTAATGACCCACATTTTTCATGATATTATACACAAGATAGTGAAAACCTATTTAGATGATATCATTACCAAATCTAAAATTTGTATAACACACCTCATCAATATGGGTGTGATATTTAATTGACTAATTAAATATAAAGTTAGACTTAACCCTTACAAATGTGTATTTGGAGTTACATTTGGTAAACTTCCAAGATTCTTAGTCTCTCTTCAAGGCATTAATGCCAATCCTAGTAAAATAAAGGCCATCAACAACATGCCTATTCCTAGATTTATTCATGACATACATACATAATTACCTTAGAAAAATTTGAGTAATTTGATGATTTGTCCCAGAAATGGCTTATCATATATTTTATTAATTCACTTCAAAAAAAAGGTAATACTCTAGAATGGACAAATTCATACCAAAACTATTTTTATAGTATGAAGGAATATTTTCTCCATCCTCCTACTCTTTGACCACCTTCAAACAATTATCCCTTAATTTTATATACATCCTCTACCCTCAAATAAATTGGGGTAATGCTTTCTCAACAAGATGATATTTTTAGAGAGTATATTATCTATTACATCAATCAAAGTCTCATTGATTAGAAAAAATTTATACCAAAGTGGAATGTTTTTTCCTTACTATATATTTTGTAGATAAAAAGCTCCATCATTATATGCTCTAGTAGACCACTTATGTCATTGTTCATTCTGATCCACTTCATCATTTCTTCTCCAAAGAATTCTTACCTAGAGATATAATTATTAAATACATGGTCCTATTGATGGAATTTGACCTATGAATTATTAAACAAAAAATTATCAAAGGAAAATTCATCATCGACTAATTTACAATGACATATTTACCACCCACAAATCACTTTCAATATAATCTCCCCAATGAAGAAATTATTTATATTGAAGGTCTTAGACAAGCTATCTCTCTCAAATATTATTTTCATAATTTCACTATTAATCTAGAAGCAAATAATCAAGAAGATACTAATATCACTCTTGTTATTACTAAACCTAAAGTAGTTATCAAATAAATACCTAAATTTATCATTGATTTACATGAATACACTTGGACACTCCACTTTTATGGTGCCAAATGCCTCCAAGGAGTTGGTGTAGGATGTATTCTAACAAATCCACATGGTAAGATCATACCTTTAGAATTTTAATTATATTTTGATGTTACTAATAACATGGCTGAATATGAAGCTCTAATATTAGGCATGAAAGATGAAATAGACTTAAATATCTCATATTTACATGCTTTGGGTGACTCACAACTTATCTATCACTAGGTTAATGGTGATTATCATTAAAAAATCTAAAATTTAATCACATATCATCAAATGGGTACTGCACTAGCCAAGAATTTGCTTCCTTTACCATCAAACCAATTCTAAGAGATCAAAATGCCATAGTTGATTCTCTTAATTCATCAACATCTCTATTTAACCCTCACTAAGTACTTCATGATTCCCAATTTATTATCTAAATCATAAAATCATCTTCTTTTAAAAACCAAATGATTCACTAATCTATCACATTGAGGCTATCACTATTTGATAAAGATCATGGTATAAAAACATAATTAAATTCCTTGAACATCAAATTAACCTCCAAAGATGGATTTCATGAAAAGACTCAAATATATAAACAAGCTTTCAAGTATGTGTTTTGATATAAAACCCTTTACTACCTTAATTCAGAAATAACCCTACTCCATTATGTAATGCAAGAAGAGGTTCCTACTTTCTTAGAACAAACACATGGGGGAATTTATGATTGTCACTATAACAGACATTCCACATCCTACAAATACTTACATATGGGTTAATTTTGGCTTTATCTAAAAAAACATGCTACTAATTTTGCTAAAAAGTGTAATCCTTGTTAACTCTATGATCTAATCCACTCACCACTGACAGGGCTCCAAACAGTGGAGTATTCTTGGCCATTCTCTATGTGGATTATAGCTCATTGGAAAATTACCTTGATCATAAAATGGACATGTATTTATTATTAATGCTACTAAATATTTTACCAGATGGGTAGAAGTCATGCCTCTTGTTAATGTCATAAGAATTACCATTTAAAAAATATCCCTAACTAAATCATTTGTCATTTTGAATTTCCCCATACCATCATCTCTAACAATGGTGGTAATTTCAAAAACAAAGACATGAAATAATTATGTGACAAACTTAAAAATTCCCCAAATCTTGCCATCCTCAATGCAATGTCCAAGCAGAAGATACTAACAAAATTCTAAATGAAAGCTTACAAAAGACTATTTAAGAAACTTGTATTGATCAGCACCTTAATCTATATCATGCACTTTGAGCATACTTTATTAGCATATGTACCACCACTAGGGCAACACCATTCTCACTTGTATATGGTTTTGAATCCATATTACCATTATAAGTTGAACTCCCATCCCTATGTATATCACTTCAAAGTATAATTCTTGATGAATAATTATGCAAAGTGCATCTTCATGCTTTATATTTTCTTGATGAACATTTTTTGGCTACTTTACAATATAACTTCAAGACAAGGCTCATACTATTAAACAACATAATAAAAAATTCAAAGTCCAAACATTTAATGTCATTTATTTAGTCCTCAAATTATATTATACACATGATAAAGAAGGAAATATGCCCAAAAATGGTGGGGCCTTTACTTAGTAAAATATATTCTTGGTCTTAGTACTTATCATCTTAAAACTAATGAAGGAAATGTATTCAAAGAACCCACCAACGCATAATTTTTAAATAAATACTTTAATTAGATACCTCCATTCTTTTCATAATTATATATACTATAAACATTAACACTTCTCATAGGACTTATCCAAAGATCTCTCATTTTCAACAATATATTCTATACACAATCCTTAGAACCTTTTTCGGTATTTTGGTTTATATTTACCACTTCCATTCAATTCATGAGTTTCATTGTAATATTATGGATAGGACATAGTTTTCCTCATGAATATATTTCATTTCATACATCCATTTCTTAATTTTTATCTTTGATCATAAGTTTGTTATTTTACAATATTTTTCTCATCTTTCTTTCACGAGTTACAATATAAGACCATGGATATGACCAGGCATTCCTCACAAATACTGTTTTCATATTTTGTACCTACTTAGGTCTATGTTGTATTAGTTATAGTGTAAGAGCATATATAGGACTAGGATATCCTTATAAAACCTATATATTCTTTTAAGCCTTTTACAAACTAAGTATTATTTTTAGAATGTAAAGAAATGGTTAAAAGTTTATGATTCCATATTTTTAACCTTCGTTTTTATTTATTTTATTGATAAAATTTTCAAAAAAAACTATGTTAGCATGTTTAACTACACTTACATACAATATTATGATACATAATCATATTTGCCTTTCATTATATCATTTTCACATTGTCACATTTTTTATGATTTGAGGAAACTCAAATCATTTCATGTTCACTTCCCTTTTTCTCCCTTACTTTCATTCTACTTTGGACAAAACAAGGTCAAGGTCAATATAACACTTTTATTTAACATGAATAAATAATAATTTTAGAAACCATGCTCTCTAAGTCCTCTTTATTAGCTACCAAGTCTAAATTTTTCTAATTATAGTCATTTTTAGCACCCATGTTTGGTTCTCCTAATTTGTATGGAGGGGGGATAGAAAAAGCTATCAAAAATTTAAAATCCAAATTGTTTATAAAAGGAAATGATCATAGGGAAATATACAATCCAAAAGTCAAAATCATAATAAAATACATGATTCAATTCACATATCCTATTCCTAATTGAAGATTAAACTCCATAGTTGGCCTCATAATAAAGCTAAGGTCCTTCAAGGTGTGTTAGGCCTATAAATTGGATACGAGAATTCAAAATTATCTAAAGTGGTACCTACTTTCACATGCAATACTTGATATTTACATTAGACTGATGACTCTGTAAGGGGTCCTAAGGAATGGGGAACATGTTGTGGAAAGGTAGGTCTATTTTAATTTTTATACATATAGCCTTCATGGGATGATATTCATACTTCAATAGATACCCAAGACTTGTGTGGCTAGGAAAAATTCTTTAGAGTTCTTAATGTTGAAATTCCTCTTCTTTTGAAAAACATAATTTTAGTGTCTTGACTTCGATAAAGAATTTCTCTATATTGATTTTGCCTACATTTCCCTCACCACCTATTTCATTCCCCCCTAATAAGAAATATTCATTCTAAATATGATTCCCCATTTATATATTCCATATTCTTCACTTAAACCATGCTAACATTTATTTTTTTGGTTTTATTTATCTTTAGAATAGAAAAATATACATGATTGACTATGGATTATTTCCTTTAGACTATTGATTTACATTTTAATAATTTTTTTGGATTCATTTAATTTTTTTTAAAACATTTGTTATTATTCTTTTTATGGATAACTACATCTTTTTATCTATTTAATGTACCTTTTCCATTACTGAGTGAGTTTAGATTTTTACTTCTCACTCACCAATGTTTTTACTTCACATACTTTTTTCCATTAATGACTAAGTTTAGATTGTTACTTTTCACTCATAAATGTTGTTTTATTTTATGTTTCATGTTCCATATTTGTCTAAAGTTTGGTTTGTTACTATTGAGGTATAGTGTGAAACATTATTAATTTAACATTATTATTAGATAAAGTTAATAGATTTGTTATTAGGTTTATGTGTAACTATATGGATAATATGGTAAAATATTATATTGTCGTATATGTTTGAGATTATGTTTAGGAGATTAGTTATTATTAGTTGAGAGATTGAAGGGATATAGATCTCCATATTCTTAGGGTAGGCATTCCATATATATGTGTAAGTGTGTTCAAATGAAATAATATATTGTGAAAAAATTATTCAATGTGTTTAAAAACATTTGTCTCTATTCAACTCATTTTCTATATTTTATATATGTAGATCTAAAAAAGATCTATTATTTGGTATTAGAGAAATGAAATCCTAAGAATGGTGAGGGGTAGTTTCTTGGCACTTTATCCCTATGGATGAGAGATTTTGTTGATGACCCATTGATGTTTATGCCACACAAATTTGATTGCTCTTACCAATACATCATTCTAAAAAATCATCTTCATAACACCAGCTACCATGATGCCCTTACCTATTCTTTGAATTTTTTATTGGTCGATGATCACTATAGTCATATGGATCTTAATGTTTGATTTGTATTTTTATCAGTTTTATGTTTTTCATATTTCCATATTTATTATTTTTGTCCATGAGTTGTCTCCTGTCAGCTATTTCATACCCATGATGTATTCTCCATTCTATATCTCCTACATTTTTTTGTCATAATAACATGTCATTATTCATTCTTCTTTTATAGTCTATTTTCATCATCAATAAAGGTTGTAGGTTCATCATATCTCTGTCAAGTCAATATCTACCTCATGTGGCCATACTAATAGTATTGGATCTAAAAAAACATATAATCCTCTACTCCATTATACTAAACTTAACCCCACTATTTTTTGTCCCACTCACCTCACCATCGCCAATATTTCCAATTAATTATTGTGCCTTGATAAATTTTTATGCACTAAAAAACACTTGTCAAACTATCCTAATATTTTTCCATGTTATACACTCAAGGATGATCCATAAATTAGTTTCATCATCATTCCTACTCAAAATCTCTTAATTCAAGCTCACATATCAATATAACATGGATGATGAAAGGAACATCTTCAACCAATAAATTAACCTTTCAAACAACTTGGGTGATATGCTTTGTGAGTCAGCTAAGTCAAGCCTCCTTAAAGTCCATGCTATTTTGTCATATCAGTTAGTCTATAGTTTTAATGTATTTGGGGTAATAAGAGTTTAATAGATATTTATTTTAGTATTAAAAAAAGTCTTTTTTTTTAATAAATTTTGTTTGTCAAAATTCAAAAACAAAAGATATTTTGTCAATAATCATATTTTTATAGTCATGTCAAATTTAGATTTAGCTAAGTTTTAATGAAAATTAGGTGTCAATTATTTTTTAATATTAAGTTCAATTGATCACCTTTATTATTGGGTTTAAAAATTGTGTTTCAAAAGTAAAAATAAAATATTCCTGAATTATTAGTTTTGTCATAAGTGTATCATTATTTGATGCATGTTAAATTTTGTTTTGGGTCCATCATAAATTGTCAAAAGATGAAAAATAATTCAAGAGTCATTTTATGGGCCAAATCATTTTGTCAAAATGTTTTTTATATAATATAAATTTAAAAACATTATATGGATGCAATATAATTGGTACGTGACATCCATCATTGTAAAATTGAGCCTCAAACATAAAAGCATTCATGTTCACATGTGTGGTGTGATTTTATCCTTTTTCAACTATGTGTTTTCATTCCTCTACTTGTTTAGACATCCTTTGATATTTGGAGAAAAAGGAGAGTATGGATATAATGGAATGTGGAAAATAATTGTATAGGATGGAAAATAATTGAAGAGATCCCGTGACTACCTTATTTCTTTATGGAGATGACCCCTAGTGATATGCACGTACGATCATGTACAATAAATGTGGGATGCATTCCTTTATATAGTAGTGGTCATGTGTAGCAAGATAATGTTAGTAGTATGTAGACCTAGAAGTATGCATTGGCATACAATTTTATTCATACTAATTCTTGAAGATGTATATTCTACCCATGCTCACATTAAGGGGGGTGTAGGATAAGATTAATAATGTTCACAAGAGGGTGAATGTTGAGGTATAGTGTGAAATATTAATAATTTAACATTATTACTAGATAATGTTAATAGATTTTTTATTAGGTTTATGTGTAACTGTATGGATAATATGGTAAAATATTATATTTTCACATATGTTTGAGATTATGTTTAAGAGATTAGTGGTTATTAGTTAAGAGATTGAAAGGATATGGATCTCCCTATTTACATGGTAGTCATTCCCTATATATGTGTAAATGTGTTTGAATGAAATAATATAGTGTGAACAAATTATTTAGTATATTTTAAAATCATTTGTCTTTGTTAGGATATTTTTCCATATTTTCTTTCTATAGATCTAAACCAAATCTATTAGTTACTCCTTTGTACATTGATGTTAGACTTATCACACTAATTTTACATGTCCTTGGTTTGATTTAATTTATCACTTTTATTTCCTAAATAATGTATTATATTTGAGTTTTTCAATCATTTAGTAGCCTTTAATTTTTAGTTACCCAATTTAATCTAATTTTGGCTTAGTTATTTTGGTTGTTGGATGAAGAATGGAGCTTGGTAAAGCCATAAAGTATATGAGATGGACACATGTGTGAAGTGTATGATTTTGTATTTTGTATGTATTAAACTTTGTAATCCTAATAAGGTAATAAAATAGTGTGAAGAGTCTCTCCTTTTATATCTCAAAAGGATAGAATGTGAAGAGATAACATAATTATAAAAGACTATATATAGCACTTTAGTGTAATAGAATATGGTTTGATGTGTTGATAGATATTAATAGAATCATTATATTATGGTTTTCCTTATCTTATTTTATGTATGGTTTGTGTATAGTGAGTACTTTGTTTTTCCTTGATCTATTATCTGATGTGATACTAGTTATGGTTCATAATTTATTTGTATCTATTTTGTCTTGCTCTTCAGTCTATTCTTGTACATCATATATGACTTATAATCTTGTTATTTATTCTATGCCTATTGTTATTCTCCAATATGACATCTATCCTTATAATTATCATGTTCTAGAGTATTCATAGGAACCTATGGTAAAAATGGTCCTAAATTAGCATTTATCACCCTAGCTTACCAAATTTCTAAAGCTGGAGACATATAAAGAAAAGATACTAGAGAAGAGAGGTTTTTGAGAGAGGATGTAGAAATTTATGAAAGATGAGTGTATGTGGAATATAGGAAAGGGATTGATGGGAAAGAGGATGCTAGAATCAATTATACTAAGGTAGACAAGTTAGGAAGTAAAGGTAGATCATAGTTAAGGGAGGGGGTTTTAGCTAGAATCGGGAAGGAAAGTTCATGGGAAAATGTTAAAACTAAAGTTAGTAATATTAAAGGTTCAAGTTTTAATATATAAGTTATAAAAAATTTCATTTATTTCAAGGGTATGAATACCCCAAACCCACTTTATAAATTGTAGAAAAAGTACAGAGAGAGAAGCTAATTTATGATGGTTTGATTCTTTCATCGATAAGTTTGGAAGGCTCAGTGTAGAAACTAAGTAGGAATTAGAAAGAAATAAGTTATAGGAAACATTATTTATTATTACTAATAAAAATAGTAGTGAAAATCATCCTATAGTCATAATAAACACTACACAATTGCTTAACACACAATAACCAGTGCGTAGTCACCACTAGTCATAGTTGCTTGTATTCAGACATTTATAGTAATAACTATTAGCCTACTAGCTATGGCACTTCATGCATTTGTTTTTGTACCTTTAATGACATTTTATGGTTCTTCAAACCCTAAATAATACTTGGTATCCTATGAAATGAAATGGGTCATACAAGGTGTAACATTGGATGATGTGAAGAAATGCAAACTCGTAAGGGCTTTAAGAGGACATTCTTTGGAGTTCATTTCTAAAAGAAATGTAAATGCCCATGATTTTTCACAAGTTAAAGATTTTTTAGTATCAAAATTTGAGGTAAAAAAATTTTCAAGTCAAGTGATTCAAGATCTAAAGTAAATTTGGCAAAACTCAGGAGAAATAGTTGGAGAATATGATCACAGGTTCTATGATATGATGAAAAAAATGATTTTATTTTATAAAATAAAGATAAAAATGTTTGGTTCGTAGAGGGATTATGATAAAGAATAAGGTTTATTATTGTGTAAACCTAATTCTCCACCAAAGATGATGCTCGATTTACTGCTATATGAGTTAAATAGATAGAAGATTATGGCGATCTTCCATCGACAAGATTAAAAGTAGAAGTTAAGTTAGATGATTTTATAAGGAAGATGAATGAGATGCATGAAAATGATAAGCCTAAATTAGGATTATGGTGTGTATATTGTGGCTATAATGGACATCATAGGAATGCCTGTCTAATAATTAAAATATAATTTTGTGAATTTTTCAAGGTAGTTGGGCATCCTTCATCCAAGTGCCACCTTCTCCAATAATATATCCAAAAGTCACATAACATGAACTACAATTTTTAAAAATATACAAATCATGATGAAATAAGCTATTAATCCTTGTAAGAGTTAAATCAAGATATAGCGAAGAATGTCTTTACAATTGTGGCCCAACAAATACCCACTACAAAATAAGCAATTCTAGGACCAAATGTGGAGATGACAAATGCAATTCAAGGTAGTCTAGGATGGGTACCTTCATCACTAAAATAATAATAATAGGGCCTAGAAATATGAAATAATACATCATCTCACTCATACCAATATTTTGGTCAATATGTACAACCTTGGAATAACACAAATCTTCAGCAACAACAATAAAATTAGACTCTAAGTTACCTTAGCTTCAATATAGGGGATATGATGTGCAAATGAATCAACAAGGAGGATATATTAGACAATAATCCATAGGATGGGATATAAATATAATAGAGGGGGATACAGAGGAGGATATAGGGGAGTATATCCTAGTAGATATAAAGGAGGTTATAACAATAATAATAGACAAAATTGACCCCCTATGCAATATTACCTATATGGAGCATATAATAATTATGCAAGTAACTATCCCACCAAGCCTTAGAGATAAGTTTATTATGTATATTGCAAGGTCAAAGGTCAACATCAAATAAAATATTGACCTATTCTAGAGAAACAAAGAAAATATAATCCATAAAGAAAAGATAAGCCATGATTAATGCACAAATAAAGGAAAATACATTTGTGCAAGCCATCACAAGGCAATAGAGATATGAATAAGTCTTTATAAATGCCTAAGGATCATGGTATTATAAAAAAATTATGGGATAAATATATTGATAATGCAATAAAAAAGAATATAATGTATCAAGTTATGTAGGTATTACATGAAATATAATAGATACCAGTCTCTGATAATGATAACACAAATATTGATGCTAAAATGTATGGGAAAATTAATAATATAATGTGTTAAGAGGTAATCTTGACCAATTTAATATATCTAATGAAACTAATCAGTATACTAAAAAACAAGGATATATCTTAGAATATCACTAACCTCCTACACAATCTCATAGAGTGTGCACAATGAGGATAAACAAGGGATGATAAAGTAGTCTGGTATGTCAAGACCAAAAAGCCTTGGGATGTGAATTCATGAATGGATATTGAGTTGGTTGGATATGAAAACCCAAATTTAGAATTTTACTTTAGAAGTATAGTTAATATGATTCCCCACTCAACATAGGAAGCCATTGGTCAACCAACTCTAAGTTATAGCCTAGTAACACTTAGATTAGTCAATTATGGTAGAGTTTAACCCATTGGCTTGTTAGAATATTTTGAAATTAAAGTGGATGAGCTTAGCTTGATAGGGGATTGTTAGGTCATCAACATGAATACAATAGATACCCATTACCCTACCTTAAATAGTAATAAATAGGTCTATCATGGCCAAATTACTATTAACACTATGCGAAATTAGTTAGAAGCACATCAAAAGATAAAATAGTGGTCATACATTTAAATAAATCTAAACAAAATCCATATGTCATTCCTAAAGAAATGGATTATCCTTATGTTTATGGGTATAATGGTTGGTTTAAAGTGGAGATAGACAAAAGACAAAATGGGGTGTAGTCTATAGAATGTCAAAAGTGAAATCCAATTACTACATAATAAGAATGACAATTGGTATTCAAACCTGTTATAACAAAGTCTCCAGTTAGGCAAGTTCACATTGAAGATTGTGTTTCTCCTTTAGTACATTCACCAGTAATATATGAGGTAGAATTTTTGTATAACAATAGTGCAACTATGATGGACTATACTGAACCAACCTTAGAATGTATTCTACTTTGGGATTCTACATCATCCATAAGTGGTGACTTAGTTGTACATATTTTGAATTATTCTCATAGATATCATGAGTTGTAACCTATGTGCATGGTGGTCACTACATAATGACAAATACCTCAATATTTTATGATAGAGGATCTCAATCCATTCATATTGAGTCTTGAACACCATATAATAGAGGTGTAATGGTGAGTTAATTCACTTAACTATATGATAAAAATAACTACTATGGCATGGTGGGCCATAAATAAAAACTCAAAAATGCATTGGGAGGATGCCTGTGAACTATCACGCGAAAGGTTTCAACTACCAACTAGTGTTAAATTAGAATATCCTTTATTTTAAGATGGTGAATGTCTAGAATTACACATCTATCAGTGCATAGATATATGGACCACACAAGGATTATAACCATGATATTAGGCACACATATTTATTCATACCCTTGCATCTCTTCTAACAACTTGGTATATGCATCAAGAGCATAGAAGGGAAACTAAACATTAGGCATAACTTCAATAGGATTTATTTCAAATTTTTGTGTTTTAAGATGATAACCCACTAGTACCTAATTCCTTGCAAAGAATTAAAAAAATTCAATGTCATGGATGTGGTGAAGATTTAATAAATGTTACTAAATTGTTATATGGCCTTGAGGTAGTAATGCCTATGAAATATATTTTGCCTAGTCTACACATTATGATAATCATGAGATTAGAAGAGCAAGATTCTATAAAGGCAAGGTTGATGGATTTTACCAATATGGAATAAAATAGATTAAGATCATCGTGGACACAATAGATAAATAAATAAAGTCAAAAGGTATGACATAATTTCAACTTGTGATCTAGGGAATTTAACCTAGACCAAAAAGTATTACTTTTCCAGAGAAGATTTAAAGCATTCCCTAGAAAGTTGCACATAAGATGGAAAGGGCCCTACATCATTCATGAAGTATCACCATAGGGTACCATAGTGCTAAAAGACTTACAAGGAACTATATTATTAAGATGAATAAATGTCTATATATTTAATCCATATCATATTTATTCTCTATCATTCTTATAAAAAATGAGTGGTTTTTGAGTAGCACCCTGTAGTTAGGATTTCAACTTATGTTGATTATTTTCTATTTTGTTTTTTAGGTTAGAATGTTTATATAGTGTGTTTATTTATATGTAACACATCACAATCACCAAGATCTAGTTATCATCATAGGATGTGATCACATTCTAGATATAGATCCTCGAAGATATCTAGATAGAACTACACTAAACATTGTAGTTAAGTCTAGGAATGCAATAAAAAGATAGGTATGGTAAGTAGAAGGCTAACAATCAAGTCAAACCATTAATGATGTAGTTTTTCAAAAGATTACATCCGTTTCAAAGTAGATTTGGTAATAAAAGGAAAAGTGGATACATAAATAAAATTGATTAACTGAAAAGATAACTACTCACCTATAATAATTGCTAGAGATGTAAATTAAATATCCTAGGCACCAAACATCCCAATCAATGTGATTTCCATCAACTAATAGTAATTGAAAAGGGAACATTTGTGTGTATGCAATAAATACATTTAAAGGAGGTGGTGAAATTAAATTTGGTACCAACAACTATAAAAGAGTAAGGTATGGACAATGATAAAACATTACAACCTTTAGCTCACAAAAGACCTCTGTGATTTTCCTTTTGAATACCTAATCACAAATAGATTTTAAACTAGAGCGTAATTAATTAGATCAGTCATTCAACTCAAACTATTTATTGATCCATGGATATAGGTTGGCTATTGATTCCACTATCAGATATACAAAAAGAGGAATTGGGAATTAGGTTAGGTTTATGATAGACTAAATATAAATAATTCAACTTCATAGACATAGTATAAACTACTTTATTTTCCCAAGATTCTCAAGGGGAAACACACGTAATATCCCTAACACTACAACATCCACTCCAAGACTCTATAACTAAATGATTAATTAAGTTACCTACATTTGTATGGTTAGATGAGGTTATGATGACTTTTTTGAGGCACTATAATTAGAGATATATCCATTTAGCTCAAGGTGTTACAATCTAGATTTTTGCACACACCATGGCATAAGAAACGAATCTACCCAATCACGATAAATTTCTCATGCCTTATAAGTTTATAGTTATACCAATCTATTTGAATATTAGATAAAAATATACCATTAGGCCATGGCAAGGAACTCTTATTAATTTTATTGAAGATGCATCACTTCACATCATGGTGTAATGTATCACTAAAATATTATGATAAATCACAAAGCAAGAAAAATAAGTGATGAAAGGCATCATTGACATTTCTTATCTAATGATGAAGCTACAAGAGGATTTCAATTGGCTTGAGTTCTTGGCAACTAATCTTATCATTAATATAGAGAAGGTACTCATGAGAAGCACATATACCTTTCAATACTAATTTTTTTCCTTTTACTATGTTTCATGTAGTAGAAGTCGTCACTAGGGCTAATTAATATAACTCCATATTTTTGGCCTAGTAATTACTTCACAAGTATTGTATGGAATAAGATAGGATAATATTATGAGAAATTGGGGTTATTCAACACATAGGGGCTAAAATACCTATCTTTTATCTGATCACACCCAAAGATTCCATAAGATGTAATGCAGTATCTAAGATAACGTGCTTCAGTTCCCAAATCACACAATGACATACAAATTAAGGTTCATGAGTTGGATACCCTAATTGTCACTCCAATTACATTTTAAATTTTTATGGTCAAAGTGATGGATAAATTTTATCGATAAAAATCCCTAGCTATATGGTTGGTGCCTCTATTGTAAGTCATCCCTCCATAGGAATAAAAACCATAAGTAGAGCAAGTAACTTCATAAAAACTCACACAATTCTAGCCCAACCAATGCAAACATCATAGCTTAAAGATATAACATTTCAAGAGAAAGGAAAGAGGAAAGAACCTATACATAGAGCCTCATAACCTCTACCAAAGAAAATAACATGATAAATGAAGTCATGTCTCAAGCATCCTATAGTTCTATAAATAATTACTAAGTACAACCTACCTAATTTGGGGGTAGAAGAATGGGAAGTGATCCAATTGATGTTGAAAGATATAAAAATAGAGGTGTATGATGTAGATGATGAGAAAGATTTATTATTTTGGAAATCAATACACATTTACCAAAAGCAAAATCAAGTAAGATAAGACTTTTGGGTTGAAATTACTCAACCAACTTCTTATATCCTTGTTGATACTCTAGGATAAGAAACAACTCAACGTAAGTTGAAGACTATAATATTTTAAATAGAACTAGCTATAAGATCATCAACTATATAGGTGGTCAATTTATCTATAGAAGGTAGTCTTACACAAACCTTATTTTGGTGACCACACACACATCTGTCTGCTAAGCCATCACAAATAATGTGGGAAAGGATGGTTTCTTTTGGTGAACTTGTAAAAAAAATCAGTTTATATTAGCCTTAGATAGCAAAAAAACCACTTCATACCTAGGGTATAAATAAATAAGAGTAGACCATCAAGCCTCTAGTAAAATCAAAGAGAAAGAAGTTGGTATAAAAGGATCAACTGGGCAAAGTGTAATCACATAAGCATATTGAATCTGACACTAAGCTCAAAAGGGGTGAATAAACCATGGATATAACCATGATTGAGGAAGTATATGAATAAAAAACTATGCAAGACACACTTAAACCTGAGGGGGTGAAGGAAGAACAAAGGACCAAGGAAACATAAAAAAAAATAGTAATACCATAAGTAATACAACAATAAGATACATAGAGTTAAAAATAAAAAAATAATATATAGAAACTGAAAAATAAAATAAATCTAAGGAAGAAAAGTGTGAATAAAATCAAGTTGGAGGATCAAAATCTATCATAAAGAAAGCTAACAAAGTAGATGCTATGTAGAAGCAAGACAAAAAAGATTTATCCATAAATAGGAAATCTAAGGAAGCAAAAGATATGCATAAGGGGGATAAAAAATTAGAGGCAAATAAAAAACAAGAAGAAGAATCATAATGACAAAAATAAGAGGTGCAAGCTATGTAGTAAAAAAATGGATCAAGAAGCTCAAGCTAAGGTTGAAGCTGAAGTGAAAGCTAAGGATGAAGCACATGTTAAAGCCAAATCCAAAGCCAATATTCAATATAATGTCTAAGAGGATGTTAAATGACAAGCTAAATTGATACTAAGTCCAAGGCAAAAACAACAACCCAGGGAAAAGAACTCAAGGATGTGCAAGCACAGGCATAGGTAACAACCACAACTCATATTAAGGGCATTGAATAAATAACATAGATCTTTAGCCAATGACTATGGGATGTCCCACTACATCAACATGGTGGACTAATTTATTAATTCACACCTACTCCTACAACATCTACAACCACATAGATGGTACTTGACACTTTTGTGATGTAAACATCATTAGATGTGACCTAGATGTCACTCTCCAAATAATTAAAGGAGCAGTTGCCTTCTAGGAATCCATTATAAATAAGGCCTCATATTTGGATAAGGAAGTCCTTATGCTATGAGATGAAATGGTTTAAGTAGAAGAGAAGCTAGAAAATGTGAAGCAAACATTTATTTATTTTGTTTTTATCTATCTTTTGAATAGAAAAATATGCTTGAGTGACTTTGGATTATTTATTTTAGACCATTGATTTACATTTTAGTAATTTCCTTGGTTTCATTTTTTCTTAATAAACATTCTTTATCATTATTTTTGTAGATAATTGCATTCATTTCTCTATTTTTTGTACCTTTACCATTATTGAGTGAGTTTGGATTGTTACTTCTCACTCACCAATGCTTTTACTTCACATACTTTTTTTCATTGAAGACTAAGTTTGTATTGTTACTTCTCACTCATCAATGTTGTTTTACTTTATGTTTCTTATTTTGTCTTTGTCTAAATTTTGGTTTATTACTCCTTTGTACATTGATGTTAGACTTATCACACTACTTTTACACATATGTGGTTTGATTTAGTTTGTCACTTTTCTTGCCTAAAGAATGTATTGTATTTGAGTTTTTCAATCATTTAGTAGCCTTGAATTTTTAGTTACCCAAATTTATTCTAATTTTGTCTTGTTTATTTTGGTTGTTGAACAAAGAATAAAGCTTGGTAAAAATGTGAAGTATATGAGATGGACACGTGTGAATTGTATGATTTTGTATTTTTTATAAATTTTATATGTATTCAAACTTGTAAGCCTAATTGGGTAATAGAAAAATGTGAAGAGTCTCTACTTTTATATTTCAAAAGGTTGGAACATGAAGAGACAACAAGATTGTAAAATACTATATATAATACTTTAATGTAATAGAATCTAGTTTGATGTGTTGATGGAGATTATTAGAATCATTTTGTTATGGTTTTCCTTATCTTATTTTATGTATGGTTTATGTGCAGTGAGTACTCTATTTTGATTTAATATGTTATTTGATGTGATACTAGTTATGGTTTAGATTATGTTTGTATCTATTTCATATTGCTATTTGGTATATTCTTATACATCATAGTGGCTTATAATATTGTCATCTCTTCTACACCTATAGGTATTATCCACTGTGCAAGCTATCCCTATAATTAACATGTTCTAGAGTATTTCCAAGAACCTATGATAACGTTAGCCTTAAATTAGCATTCATATTTCTGGCTTACCAAATTTATAAGTACATCATGCTTACACATTTTTTGGTTATTTTTTATTTCCTTGCATTTTTTTATTTTTTCTCTTTAGTTTTGTATACTTAGGATTTATCCAAAACAGTCTATACACCATGCATGATCAAAACTACAAATATAATAGACAACCATTTAGTGATAAAGTTAAGTCAAGATACATATGTATTTCTTGTTTATTTCAATTATTTCCTTATTTAGAATTTTATTTTTTGGTTTATACTACAATGTATTTAGATTAGCATTATTTATTGCTATGTTATTTTTCCAAAGCACCATCTCTTGTTATAATTGTATGACACATGATGAGATTTGAGTGGGGAATATGTATACACAATATTTTTAAACTTTTTCATTTAGTGATGCTTTATCTCTTGTAGAAACTCATCAAGTCTCAATTTATCTGAGTGAATACCTTAAAGGGTACATTGGGAAAGGGGTGGGCATACCTCTAGTGATTCACAATATTGTTGTTCCCTATCCCTCCATCTAAAACTAATAAAAACCCATCATATACATTTTACTAAGCTTTGACACCTCACCCACACTCTTCTATAAGTAATTTACCACCTCAAATAACCCTTACCTAAGTAAAACCCATTTTTACTCATTTCTAAATGCAATTGAATGGGTCAACCTAGTTTTGGCAATAGTGCACATTACGGGATAGAGCCAACCTAAGTAGACTTAGTTTGGCACTTAAGGGATATATTTTATAACTAACAAGGTCATTTGGACTAACTATATAAACTAAAATTATAGAAGGGATTAGGGTCAAATTAGGCTATATATACCCGTATTTCACCCCATTTATAATATATATAATCATTCATTTGCACTTATTTATCTACATTTCTACCATTCTACTTGAGGAGTCATTGCTAAGGGTTTCATGATTCTTACAAGAGAATATTTATCTTTTTAAGGATTGAGATTCACTAAGAGGTCCTTGGCTAGACTAAAATCCATTCCCATCCTTAGTTTCTTTAAAAATACACAACATCCTCTTAAAAAACACCATTGGCTAAGGGAGAGGTTAAGGCTTAATAGGTTCATCTTCAAGGTAAGTATTCCTAACTCTTATTCTTCTATTTTACTAGATAGATTTGTATGAATAGTGTCTAATGAATGTATTGTCTTTCCTTATATTATATTACCTATACATTGACTTGAGTAGAGTTTTAATTTACATGTTTATTTTTTATGTTTATCCCCCATTTGTGCCACAAGATTTGGTAAACACTAGATTATATTTAATTTATTATTATAATATTAGACCTAATTAGGGTTATTGTGTGGTATTTATTGACTAGAGGATTTTAACCCCTCTCTAATCATATTATATGATAAAAATTTCTTAGGGAGGTTTAGCGGATCCATATTGGTCATGACCCCAATTATCTAAGTATCACTAGTGGTTTAGTTAGCTGATTTATCTTCTTTGAGTTAAGATTGATTTGTAAACCAACTTCACTTTTACTTACATACACCACCCATAAGGGTAAACTCAATTAATTGTAAGGGAAAGTGGTGGTTTTTAATCATTTTTAGAATTTGGGATATGTTATGACTGTAAGCTTCTCTACACCAAATCCTATTGTTTGAATGCCAAGAAGTTATATGGATATAATTATTCTACTCCTTTCATCTCATAATTATCAGTGTAAGAAGATAAATAATATTAGAGGTGGAAAATCATCCATGAGAGTGAGGTGTTTACACTCATAGGGTGTTTCTAATTTTTTATGGGAGGAGAATCAATTAGGGAGTCACTAAGGAGGTGGTGGTAAGAGGAGAAAATACAAAAGTGCCTATTGTGATATGATAAAATTAGGAACTTGATGGATTTTATTTCAAATGGATTTAAACGAGGCTTTAGTAAAAAGTAATACAAATAGAGGGATTCAAGTTTTCATTCAAAATAGATTTCTCTCTTAGCGGGTGTGCTTCAGCTCACCAACATAAGTCAATGTTTTTCTTTTGGCTATAAAATAAGAGACCAAAATAATTTTCTTTAATGTTTTCCATTTAGGAATTGAAAGAGAGATTTTTTATGTAATAAGTGGAGGTATAAAGAAAAAAAATGTTTACAATATTTGTAATATTATAAATGAATTTGAGGTTGATTATACTAGTTAAAGGTTATAATAACATGTAGTTATGACATGAGAGGTTGATGAATTTAGCTATACTATAAGATCAAGGATTTTTCTCATTAAAGGCCATGGAAATTGGGTAGAGTAGAAGAGTAAGGAGAACTAGCATGAGAGGCTGAGGAGATTAATTAATTTTATAAGAGATTAGAGTCTTGATAGAGAGACTGATGAGATTAGTTAAGTAGCCTATCTCAAACGTATTGTAATTGATAAAAATTATAATCACTTGATTGATTAGGCTTTTATCCAAGTGTCTCAAGGTAATACATTTATTTTAGTTAATATGAGTGTTAGCATGGGTATATGAAAATGAGATTAGTATAATTTAGTATTAATTTATAAAATAAATATAATGGTGTCAAAAAGAAGACGTAGATTCATGTGATAAGAAGAGTAAAAATTGAAGATGAACAGCCTTTATAGGCAAATGTGAGAAGAAGGAGAAATAAGCCATTGATTGAATAAGAATTATTTTTAATGGCTTCATTTGGGTTATGGTTTATTCTATCTTCATCTTGTTATTTGTTTCTATAATTGGGTTTCTTAATAAATTTTCATTAATTTTATTTCTTACCACTAACCTTAATCAACAAATGTATGTGTTATTCTCTTTTTAAAAATGTGAGAAAATGCATTGTCAAAAAGAATGATAAAGAAAGAAATTTTAAAATGAGAATTATGAATAAATGAAAATGGGAAATGAAGTTGCAAAAGATAATTCATGTCAAACATGAAGTAAGTGTAAATTATAATATAAGAAGACATGAAATAATATGAAAATATCAATGTAAGATAATACACAAACAAAGATATGAAAAATAAGAAATGTGAATAAAGAAGATATAAATGTAAAAAAAGATATACAAAATATCAAATGTAAACAAAGATATGTGATAAAATATGTGTAAAAAAGTAATATATGAAAAATGTGAAATAAAAAGTAGAAATAAGATTGAAAAACCAAACTTGGGGTTTATGTTAGTCAGGAATATGAAAGAGTAAAATTATTTTGTGACAAAACATGGTATGTACTTGATATAGGAGAAAATGATATTTTATGAGGAAGGCTTGGTCCTA
Organism: Torreya grandis; assembly: GCA_037957365.1. Taxonomy (NCBI): domain Eukaryota; kingdom Viridiplantae; phylum Streptophyta; class Pinopsida; order Cupressales; family Taxaceae; genus Torreya; species Torreya grandis. The sequence continues at coordinate 2,093,564 of JARHVA010002184.1, forward strand.
TCTAAGGTATTACACTAAAACTCACAAAAGGATAAACAATGAGGTATATAAAAATGGGAATTTTTTATAAGAGAGAAGGGAATTTTGTGACAAAGACTTGGTCCTATCCAAGGTCTTACACTGCAACTCATAAAAGGATACTAGGGAGGTATGATCAAATATAAAGAGATGTCCAACTAGGGGAGTATCAAGAATGATATTTATGAAAAAAAATATGGAAAGCACTATAAATACATAGGCATTATATCAATATTTAGTAGACATGAGACATACTAAACAAGAATGTAAGTGGTAGGATTTTATTTGGATAACAAAGACTTAAGATATTCTTACTAGTAGACACAAAATTGATGACAAGTGATTTAAGTAGCTATATCATCTTATGAAGGTTATGTATAAAGAAAAAAAATAGCCCTAACTTCCCACAATGTGTTCCTCATTCCTTAAGACACCTTATAGAGTTATCGGTCTACTATGAATATTGGGTACTTGTGTGAAAACGTAGGTGGATCTAGATATACTAATGTGACCTACTACCCTATTCTACTAGCTTAACACACCCCAATAGATCTCAGAACTATCATGAGGCCAACTATGGATTTTTAGATTCAAATAGAATAGGATATGTGCGCAATAAAAATCATATCTTTTGGTATGATTTTAACTTTTGATTATTTATTTTTGCCTTATGATCATTGCATTTTGTTTTAATGATTTGGATTTTCAATTTTATGGATTTTAATATTCCTCCTCATGGATTAGAAATAACCAAACATGAGTGAAATATGTGGCTAACACAAAGAAGATTATGATTTTTTTATAAGAGAGAAGTACTTAAAGACTATTTCAACCTAAAATATGGCTATACTCTCCCATAAATAAGTATGAAATCTTAGGACTAACCATATGTGTTATTAAAACAAGGAAAACATATGTGAGACATGTTGATCATGAGAGATCCATATAATAAATGGTATATTGATGAATATTCTTTGTAAATGATCATGAGAAAAATAGGATACTGTAGGGTGTGGTATAAGCACCATATCACAGATTTTATTCAACTCATGATTTAATAGATGCATCCATGTAAGGAGAAAGTATCCCATAGATAATAAATGAAATTTAAAGAGATATAATTGAATATATAAATATTTTTAAATCAAGAATCATGAATGTAAAGGTTGAAATGTAAATATAAATGAAAGATATAAGATAAAAAATTATAATCAATATATCACAAGTGTTATAATGAAGTATGAATATCAAAAACTATCTAGGTAAAAATATGAGGTATATTGTGCCTTAGAAAAATAGCGTGCTCACAAATACTGATAGATTTCACAACATACATCATTAATAAAATATAATAAATCATATTGTAACTAAAAACTATCCTTAACCATAGTTTCATATATATTCAATGGGAAACATGTGATGACTTCTTGTCTCACTATCTCAATGGATAATTTAGGTATGATGGAAGATGAAGTTTAAGTATGTGGCATCTCTATGAAGGGTAATAAATGCAAAGAATTGGTGTTACAATGTGATTTAAAGCATATAATTTATGGGATGATGAAGGGTGTGGGAAAGGATTAACCTTTACCCATGAATTAACCTATGTATGCTTCTGTGAAGGTGATGTTTTAGGTCATGGAAAATTTAAAAAGTACCACTGTAATAATCTACACCTATCTGTATGATGTGTAGCACATTAATGCCATAGGTAATATTCCTCCCCATGTTTAGGAATATACTCTAGAAGAATCTTAGGAAGTGGTATATTATTATTAGTAGGTTTTGCCTTCTCTATATGAAGTGCATTAATGTACTACCAAAGATTTTGATAGTGTGTATAGGTATGCATGGTTGTAAAATAAAAATAACATGTATAAGAGTAGTTGACTATGGAGGTCTACTATATATGGTAGAGGTAGAACCCAATTCATATAGATATGATAATAACATTTTATGTACACAAAAATCCTTGGCCTAATGACCAATAACCTTATGAAACTCAAAATATGGCTCATCTACCCATCATGTAGGTCAAGGATCAAGCCTAGGCAAGGGTAATATGCCATCACCATTAGTAGAAAAAATATGGAGTAGAGTCTATACTAGGATCAAAAATTATGATAAATGATCTTAATTCTAGTCTACATAATATGGTTAACATCTAAGGAGGGAGCAAGATTGAAGGATTAGAAAACTTAGCAAACCAATATCATTATATCATGGCATGATAAAAAATCATACTTAAAAGAGGTTATACATTGAATAGGTGAGAAGTATTGTGTGTGTGAGTTCTATCTTCAACCTATGAACATCAAATGAAGAAGAGATAATATAAAATACAATAGGAGAAGGAACTAAATCAATAGAACTAATAATATGAAAGGAATGTTGTAAATAAGATGATATCTATTTTTTTAACATTTTTAGATTGAGAAAAACCAACTAGAAATGGGTCATATAATGAATATACATCATAATAATGAGTACAAAAATTAATAGTGAAAATATGAATGATATTATCTACTAAATAAGCACAATGAATGGATAGCTTAATCTTTTTTAGGTAACAAGAATCTCGTTGATTGGTTTTTATCGATATTGAGGTTATAAAGGAGGTAATCAAGTAATTATATGTAAAGGGGGATCAATATTTTGATTTTAAAATTGATCTCATCTAGTTTGTCATTTTAATAATCTAATAGCTTAGGTGGTATGTTATCCACAAGTTTGGGGTGGCCATTATAACCTCTAGTAGAGTTTATGGGATAATTAAATCATTAAGATTCATGAATGAGAATAATAATAAAGGTTCAAGGGTGGGAATTTTAAAAACACCACATTCTTAGAATTATTCAAAATTCCAAGGGTTTGTGTCTCCTTAAATTTTATATATAACACCATTATGAGTAAATTTTACACATCTACATGTTCATGAGGCTATAGTTATCATGTGGTGTGTCCAAGATTGACTGAGTAAGATGTTATATGATAAAGGGAAATTGAATATCATGAATTTTATACAAATAATGATGGGAAAGATTGTGATAAGAGCTAAACACACCCTAGAGGTGGTGTTTATCTTTTATCATATCCTTGACACATACTTTGTATATTTTTAATATTGAATTAAGATTACTAAAGTGTTTTAATAAATTCAAGAGAGGTGACACAAGCTCCATAACCGTCATCAATCAACCCACACTTGACTTGAATATCACTAATTTGGACACTAATAAATAACAAAGGATCATATGCATGGATAAATATTTTGTCAAAAATCATTAAATAAATAATAAATTTGAGTGACAGATAAGTATCTATAGTTTCATTGATATGTATAGACATTTCTTCACATTGTTGAAGAATACTAGCTTTAGACCCAGACAAAGTTGATTCTTTCCCCATAAGTGGGGGACAATGAATGTTCATTTTGAATAAGAGTTTCATTATATGATTATGATGATGAGGATAATTAATCATGAGTTATATAAAAGGAAATTGAGATGGGAGATGTGAAATTTATGCTATAGGATCCCATTCATCATATCCTGTTAGATCTATATTAGATAGTGGTACATAATGTTGAAGTAAATCTATTGAAGGAGGGGAAAAAGTGTAATAAAATTGATGTTGATAAGAATTAATTTATGGAGGTTTATTTGATGTGGTTTTTCCAATTTTGTCTAATTGGGTTGAATTAGGTAATGTTTTTAGTATCATGGTTGGGGTGATGCTTAGTTATTTGGTATATTTTATTGATGGTGAATAAATCAAAGAAGTATATTGATTTGGAGTTTTAGTAAATTCATATTGAGTAAAATATGAGGATACGTAAATGCCATAAGTGTGAATCTAATAATTTGGCTCAAGAGAGGATAGTTAGTATGGTGTTAGTTTCAAAATGAAAATAAAATGAAAGAAACACATTAACTAGCATAACATCTCTAGGCCTAGACACTAAGGAGAGCTTAGCTAACAAACATGAATAAAACACACAACTAAAATGCAAAATAAACCTTCTTTTACCTTCCTTGGATGATCCAAAATGATTTTTGCATTGGCTTTCTTAGCTTTGTGCTCATGAATTCCTTAGCAATGGAAGATTGGCTACCTCCATCTCTCCTTGGCACCTTTGGCTTGTGGCTTGGCTTGGCTTGGAATCAATTTGTCATGGTAACACTAATTGCAATGGATTTTGGAATCATTTGTGTATTATAAATTTTCATTATCAAGACTTTGAAGATATTTGAGCATAATAAATTTGTACCAAAATAGGTTAGAAATGATGTGGTAAGGCTCCTCTTATTTATAGATTTTTGTAAATGTCTAAATTCAACCTGAACCATCTATCTCAGGATTGAGATGTGTGTCTAAGGATTAATCAAATTATGAAATTAAAATTGATAAATAGGCTCATGAATATTTGAGATATAGGAGAAATTAAGATGCATGGAGGGCTTTGATGAGGCATGGAAGGCATAAATATTAATATTTATGGCATTTATGGCCTAGGGATGTCTTTCCAAGAAATGAGGTCACTTGATGATGTAGATATTCAATATTCATTTTCAAAACAAATTATTCAACAAGTTTCCATGGAATTATTGATTAGGCTCTAATTTATTTTAATAAGTTCTTAAGCATGTTTAAGCACTTTGTGCATAAATTACTCAAATTGATCAGAATGCCTTGTTATTGGGGAAAAGTTTGACTAAATTGGAATTGGAAGGTGATGTCAGATGCATTGGGTTTGTTATCCCATTTAAGATGATACCAATAGAAAATAACAAAGGCATGCATCTTGTGTAGAAGATTTGATAGGAAAGAGCAATCTAGAGCACCTAGGTGCAAAATTAACATTTTGACTCGAAATGATCTGATCAAATTTAACTGGCCCATAAATTTCATTACCCCATTTAGGGATATCCTAGCCAAAATTGGCACTTTAATATATCATTTTCACATCATTTAGTGTGTTATAGTGTTTCTAGGCCAAATTATGTAATTTGGGTAAAAATTGGTCAAAATCCTAGTTAGAGGTTATCGTTGGCCAGTTTTAGGTGTCTATAGTTTTCCCCTATTTGGGAAGATGTTGTAAACTATAGCTAAATAAATGTCTTATCAAATAATGAGAGATGGCCTATATGCCAAAAAAAATATGGTGGTTGAAGAACAAAGCTCTAAATGGTTTTGGGAAGTCTATAATGATGACCCCTCGAGGGAGTGGCTATCACATATGTTGATTGATGGTACCTCAAAAATAAAAAAGAAGAAAGGCAGAATTAACCTGTGGTTGAGATTAATTGAAAAGAGAAAATTCTTACATTAATTGATTTAAAAAGATTACTAATTTTCCCAAAGGAGGTTATAATCAAGAATAAAAGTCAAAATAATGATTTTCCCATAGGTGGTTATAATCATTAAGAGGACCTAGATTGGCTAAAGATGATTGTGCCCTAATTAGGGCTGATTAGCAAGCATAATTCAAGGATATAACCTAGAATACATATTAAATATGATTAGGTGCAAAGTGATGAAAGAGATGGATAGAGGAATAAGATTGATCATTAGAAATGATTTAGTTGTACCTACCAATGAGGAGATGATCATACTTATTACCAATGATACAACTAGAATGGTCAATGGGTTGATTTTATCAAGGGTGGGATGGGAGGATTTTCAAGGGTGACAAGGAGAAAATTCTATAGCTCCATTGATTGTAGACCTTTTTGAAGCTAATTTTTGTTATAACATGTGATGATAGGCATCATGATATAACACCATGAAGACTTGGACAAAAAATTCATAAGGGCTGACTCATGATATCTAATATCCAAATGAAAACAATGCACTAATGATAAAAAACATGATGATAATGTTAATAGATGAATATGGATGGACTCAAGAATAATGTGCTCAAGGAATCACCTTATGAACACATATAGACTAAGTTTAGGCAATAGTGTTGAAACCAAACAAATAGGCAAGCAAATAAACAAACAAACAACCTAAAATAAGCAAACAAATAGAAAGCTTGAAAACAAAAGCAAAAAAAAGCATCATAAAAATGACCATGCCCCAATAAGGTAGATTGAGGATAATTTACTAGGCTTAGATAGGAAAAATATTTTTGGATTTTTTAAAATGTTATGAATGTTTTTTATATTTTTGAGGTATCTTAAATCATTAGATAATGACAAGATACCTTCTCAAAAAATAATGAGAGTGTTTGGCTTAGGTTGCTCATAAAATAGTGAAAGCATATATAAAGGGGGACTGAGGTGACCTCAACATGAATTACATAGTCCTAAAATGACCTTAATTCATATTAATTCCATATACATAAAAGGTATGGAAAAACCAATTAGGTCTCAACAATTTCTCAAATCTAGCAAATGGCCATTCAAATGAAAACAGTAATGGCAAGGTGATACAACAATGCATGATAAACAAGTGTTGCCCTTAATTTTCCCATAGGTAGTTATAAATAAGATACTATGGTATAGGTTAATGATACTAACTTTCCCATAGGTGGTTATAATTAGTAGCAATACTAGTGAGACACTGATTTTCCCATAGGTGGTTATAATCAGGCTCACATAAACAAACTTGATAGGATGAAAGATATCTTGCCAAATCAACTATCACACTACTTTCATAGAATATCATTTAAACATAGACTTGATTGATTATTGAAACTTGATCAGAATCCTCCCACAAAAGGTGCAAGAAGAACCAAAGTAACCAAGATCAGAATAAGATTGGGTAGGATGAATAAAAATAGGCTTTGGTCTAGATAGAAATTGAATGATAGGATGGTACGGGCTTGTAAAGGATAAAGATGGTTTTTGATAGATTTAATAAAATGGTAAGAGGCTTACCCCTGAGTGATAAGGTGAATAATAATAATATGTGACAATGTAAAATGGATATATAACAACAGTAATGGCATGGCAATGTGAAACGGTATGGTACATGTTTTTGGCCTAGGTGTGGTTTTTGATTTTATTGTTCTTGTTGATGGGGAGATGCACGCCTTAATCAATAAATTAAATAAATATAAAAATCAATCATGTTAATTTCTATCCCACACCTCATCTAAATATTTACTCTGTCAAGAGCTGGATGCTGATCTGGTTGTCAAGTGCTTTTGTGATCTTCATTGATTATTGATTCTAATTACTTCACATGTTGAGACAATGTATCTTTGTAGCCTCTATAAAGGAAAGTGTGTCTATGGATGGTAAATAGGGATAAATAATGGATGGTAGGTTTTATTGTGAAATAGAATGGTAGATGATAATGGAATGTGGAATGGTTGGTAAATAAATGAAGATCGAGACTTTCAGTCAAATGTAATGTTGTCAATGCCAAATTTAACATAATTCTGGTTATGGTGGGGATAAATACTTATTCTCTCAATAATACCACCATATTTTTTTGTTGTTTTATCTTAAGAGTAGCTACCATCTGATTAGGCTATAGATTGGAAGCTATTTTGATTTAATCTTTGATTTTGTCTTCATCTAATAGTGAAGAACTTTTGTGCTCAGCTATTGTTTCCTCAAATAGGTTTTCACCAATAAATTTATCTTTATTGTCTCATAGTGCCTCCAAAAATGTTTCAATAAGGAATGTTGACTTTTGACTTTGATTATCTTCTAGCGCTTCTAAAAAAGTTTTACTAGAAGATGTTGAGTTCTAACTTTGATTGTCCCTTAGTGCCTCTAAAAAGGTTTCACTAGGAGAGTGTTCTAATATATGAATGTGGTCTTGGCCTCCTTGCTCTTCTTCAACTACTATGTTTCCATGGATGCAATTCAATAAAGTGTGATTTTATTGGTCCCAATCAACACTTACAAGAGATGGAATGTTAATAATATGGCTATTTTGGTTGATGGTAATAGCTTGTGAAAAAATAATGGAATGGGGAGAAGCTACACAATCCTCATAGAAGATACTAGAATAACTCATGTTTAAGCTAAAGTAATCATCCTCAAAAACTGTACAAGGATCACAAATGTATTCAAATTGATCTATAAAAAATACATAACCAATGTTTTAATAGCCATGAACATATTCTTATCTGATTCCAACCCAAGGGACTCCAAATTTGATGTTGAGACTGATGTTGATTTATATTTTGATGCTAAATATGATGTTAGTTCAAGAATAGAACCTAACTCTACTTTGATTCTTCATCTAATAAGTACTCTGTTACAATGATGTCTTATTGAATATTTAGTATTGGATAAGTAACAACCTATAATGGCATAATGGGCTCCACTAAGACTATGTTATCAAAGTGAGACTTCTATAGTATAGGAAAAAGGTCAAGAGACAACTCCTCAAAGACTAGTTTGTCAATAGGAGGCTCTTGAAAAATAGGGACATGGTCAAGGTAATGATATGCCTAAAATTGGTTATAATCATGAATAAGTGACTTGATAAATATTGGCTCATTAGAGTGAGACTCCTTAACAACTAGTATAGGATCAATAGGTGATTCATCATAGGTTGACTTATCATAAATGGTTGATTCAATAGAAACATCTTGGATTAGTTGGTTCTCTTGGCCTTGGTTTCTAATGAGTTAGAAGATACTAGTTTTAAACATAGCTTGGTCTTCAAAAGATTGGATCAGTTGAGGTTTGGATGGGATTAGCACTAGATGAGGAATGAATTGTGGTTTGATAATGGTATGGAATTAGGGAGCATAATTATTCACATGAACTAAAAGCCAAATTCATGAGATGGTAATGATAGGGTGGTGTGGAGCATGATTTTTTGCACAAGCCAAAGGACTAGATCCTAGAATGATGAAGGGGAATTGTAGAGCTTGATCGCTCACACAAACCAAAGGATGAGGTCTTGGTATGGGAATGGTGAAACATTATGGTCTTATAATATAAATGGTATGATGTGGTAGAGCTTGGTTTCTTTCACAAGCCAAAGGACTAGGTCTAGGAATGGTAATCATATTCCTTAGATATTGTAGAGCTTGATAGCTCATATAATCCAAATGAGGGTTAGGGGTAGTCAATGATTGGATAAAAAAAGGATTTCATGTAACTTTATTTTTTGTACAAGTCAAATAAACTAAGTCTTCCTCATAAACCTATCATGCCAGTCATGAGTTTCTCATAAGCTAGTTCTTGAATGTGTTCCATGTACTGATTATTGCAAAGAGGGTATGGATTTGTATCCCAAATAACATTATCTATAGTTGGATATTCAAATTTATCCTCACAAGCCTCTTCATACCAATCAAGGTTTTGATTTAGATTTTATGGATTTTGACTATGTTCCTCATATGGAGTATTTTAGGGAAAATAATAAAACTCCTTAGAAAATATTTCTCTATAGGGGTTTCTAGTGGGATTTTGTGCAGCCATTCTATCATAAGTTGGATTTTAAGTTACTCCACCATAAGTATAATGATACATATCCACATAAATGATGAAATCTCTAAAATAAAAAAGCTCAAAGTTCTACAAACGCTAAAAAACTATCTAAAGGACAAATGGTTCAAACTTGGTCTAACTTGGTCGAAGGGGTGGAGTTGTATCTCCAATATGGTCTAAAAGTGGATTTATATCTCCAAAATGGTTTTTGATAACTATTTTAATAAAATATTCCAACATCAAATGAATAATGTCAAATTTCATACACACAAAAGGTCAAGTGTATGAATAAAAACTAACCTGTCAAAGGTCTAAGTCAAAGTGTTCCAAACAAGGTCTCAACTAGGAAAGTGAAAATTTGAGTTACTATGTATTTTATCAAAATGTGAAGTCAAAATATAGGCTCAAACAAATAGGCATATGCTAGGACCTTTGGCCAAACAACTTCAAAATCTAGACTTGAAACAAAGGTATCATGTGATTTTATTTAATCTAACAAGTTTGGAAATAACTTTGACATAAACTCGACACACATAATCAAACATAAACATGATAAATTGGCATAAGGCATAAGGAAAGAGGAATTTTGAAGAAGACTCTGTTCTCCCAAATAAAGGTAGAAATAATGATGAAGATAGGAATTAAACAAACATAGTATCAATAATTTTCAATTTTGGGTAATCGATTAACCAAAGTTATGCAACCCAAAAGAGAAATATTTGTGTATCAGCCCCACGAATTGAGGCTTAAATAAAAATAAATCAATTTTTGGATCCAAACTTGATAAGGCTAATTGAAAACTCAATGATGAAAACTAATAGTTGACCAACAAGCTAGACAAGATTGAAAAGCATGATGTCATAAGACAAAGGTCTAAATGGTCTACATGACATGGTTTGAAACAAATGGTTTGATACAATGGTAAAAAAGTTTTGAAAAAAATTTAGTAGCCTAATGCCATAAGCATACTTGAATAATGTGGTCAATGTTATGTTTCAAAGACTTAAAAGGCTCAAAAATTTTTGACATGATTTGGGCAGCATAACGCCACCCTTCATAACTCAAATGAAACACACACAAATAAGTTTAGAAAAAATTTCAAGGCACAAGTGTGGTGTAAAAAAAACATCATAATGCCTCTTTAGATAAAAGAGTGACATATAGACAAATTGGTTTTGACATGGCTTTATGAACAAACAAACAAGTTTTAGTCTAAAAAACACCAAGTAAGATAAATGACCAAAATACATTAAGTATAATAGTCCAAATCCTAGAAAGGGTATGACAATGTGGGGTTGATGAACTATCAAGCTTTTGAACATTTCTAGGGGAATAAATTACATAATTAATTTTATGTCAAATGATGCAAAATATAAGCATGAAAATTGGGTGACCATAGCATTAGCTAGTTGTAAAAAGGTCTAGTCATTTTTACAACCACTACATCATATTGTTCGCTCAGTGTAGTGCGATGTCTAAATGCAGATACATCCCATGTGCAACTCAAAAGGAGTAAGTGAAGTCAATTTTTGGATATGAAACCCTAGGTCAAAGCTTTCCTAAAGAAATCATGGGAGTTAATGACGTCCCCCTCACAAGCCAAGATGCAATGAAATGAAAGACATAAAAAGAAAGACTTTAGGGTCATTTTCAAGGTCACCCAAACTTTGAAGAGTTTTTAGGGAGTTCTTTATATGACATTATTTTTAAGCCTTGGACTAGGATTTTTACAATAAGAATGGCATTTTTTATTCCAAGGGTTCCTTAAAAGGGAGATATGAAAGAGCATACACACAACATCCCTCTTTTTGCCAAACAAAAATGTAACTTAAACAACTAAGTGAATACAAAAAGCTTGAAAAGGTGAGTTAATTTTTAAGCTCAAATGGAAAATGAGGTGGTATTTATTTGACCCCATGGTCTTAGTTGCAAACTTTGAAAACATTCACCATAAACATCTAAAAATTTTTTAAACACCAAAACAAGATTCCTAATTGATTTTTAAGCATACAAAAGGTGATCTAAACATGTTTTTATCAAATATCAAGCTTGGTCCCACAAAAAAAATGTTATCATGTCCTTTATCCTTGAAGCTCTTTTAGGTTTGAAATAATGAACTTTAAAAAAAGAGCTCTCAGGTCTGTGTTTTAAGAAAAACATAGTGACAAATGTCAGTTATATAACTAATGATGGTTACACTAGCTAACTAATGATAGTAATCTAACCGACATAGGTTATACCAATAGTGATTGATGAAAACTATGTAACTGATGTCAGTTTTACTAACTGATGCCAGTTACTGTGTAAACCCGTGATAAAGGAAAATGGCAAAAAAAGTTAGAAAATCAATTTTCAAGAGTTTTAATGATCCAAATAAAGATTTAAAAGCTAAAAAATGATCTTATTCATGTGTGGGATGTGTCTAGTCCCACTAGGCATGCCATATATGAATCTAGGAATTTGACTCAAGAGAGGATGGTTAGTATGGTGTTAGTTTCAAAATGAAAACAAAATGAAAGAAACACACTAACTAACATAACATCTCTAGGCCTAGACACTAGGGAGAGCTTAGTTAATAAACATGAATAAAACACACAACTAAAATTCAAAATAAACCTTCTTTTACCTTCCTTGGATGCTCCAAAATGCTTTTTTTAGTGGCTTACTTAGCTTTGTGCTCATGAATTCCTTAGCAATGGAAGCTTGGCTACCTCCATCTCACCTTGGCACCTTTGGCTTATGGCTTGACTTGGTTTGGAATCAATTTGGCATGTTAACACTAATTTCAATGGCTTTTGGAATCATTTGTTTATTATAAATTTGTATTATTAATACTTTGAAGATATTTGAGCATAATAAATTTACACCAAAATAGCTTAGAAATGATGTGGTAAGGCCTCTTATTTATATATTTTTACAAATGTCTAAAATCAACCTAAACCATCCATCTCAGGATTGAGATGTGTGGCTAAGGATTAATCAAATTATGCAATTAAATTTCATAAATAGGATCATCAATATTTGGGATAGAGGAGTAATTAAGAGGCATGGATGGCTTTGATGAGGCATGGGAGGCATGAATCTTGATATTTGTGGCATTTATGGCCTAGGGATGTCTTCCCAAGAAATGAGGTCACTCAATGATTCAGATATTCAATATTTATTTACAAAACAAATTATTTAACAAGTTCCCATGGAATTCTTGATTAGGCTCTAATTTTTGTTAATTGGCTCTTATACATGTTTAAGCACTTTGTGCACAAATTACACAAATTACTTAGAATGCCTTGTTATTGGTCTAAAATTTAACTGAATTGGAATTAGAAGGTGATGTAAAATGCATTGGATTTGTTATTTCATTTAGGATGTTACCATAAAATAATAATAAAGGAATGCATCTTGTGTAGAATATTTGATAGGAAAGATCAATCTAGAGCACCTAAGTTTACAACTGGAATTTTGACTCGAAATGATCTGGTCAAAGTTAGCTATCCCATAAATTTCATTGCCCCATTTAGGTATATCCTATCCAAAATTGGCACTTGAATATGTCATTTTCACATCATTTAATGTGCTTTAGTATATTTAGGCCAAATTGTGCATTTTAGATAGAAATTGGTCAAAAGCCTAGTTGGAGGTTATCGATGGCTAGTTTTAGGTGTCTACAATAATTTGTATTAATAGAAAGTAAATGAGTGTCCACATGTATTATTTTATTATAAAAAATTGGGATAGTGGATGTAGGATTAGGTTTTGTTGTTAGAATTATTGACATATGCCCAAGTTATATAAAATGAAATGGGTACAAATATTAGATAGTATAAAAAGTTGGGAAGTTGGTATAGTTATAATTTGGGTAAGATAAATATAAGAAACTAATATCCTCATATTTTTCATAGTTATAACATTCTCATCATTAATATCAATAGAAGTTTGTACATTTTTGGTAGTAGGAGGTTGAGTAGTGCTTGGTTGATGATTAGGAAGAGTATCCTTATAAAGAATGAGATGAGTGTTAGCTTTATTAAGGGAATTATGTTTAGATTTGGTTTCATTAACCTTGGCTATCATCACTTCATAATCTTATTGGCATTCATGAATTAGGGTTTCATGATCAAAATTATTATTGAGGAGATATTCAAGAGTAAAGTTTCTTAATTGGTGACAAGTTTCATGAGAATGGCCCCAACTTGCATGATACAAGTAAAATTTGTGTGGATCATACCAATGTTTGGTAGGGTGAGTAGGGTCAATATTACATGGTGAATTTTAAGGAATACACTTTTGAATTATTTCCATGGAAATAGGTTTTTGATAATCTACATTATTTACTTGGGAAAATGTATAACTAGTTTATGGGAAAGTATTGTTTGAAATTGGATGAGAAATAGTAGCATCATTTGAACCACTTGGGAGGATAGCTGAATAGTGTGTATAGAATCATAGTTATCCATAAAACCATCATTGGTATCATGGAAATTTTTATATTTCATAAGCATTCAAGTTCCAACAGGAGGATGGGAAGGCTCAAATTATATTATGAAAAAATCTTGGCATCTGTCTTAGTCAAGGGATCTTATAAATATTTTGGAGAGAGTAAAAATTATTTGTGCATGTGTAATAAAGGTGTTACTCTTGGTTTCATGGTTTCCCCTAGCCTAGGTAGAAATGACACAGGTAAAAAAACACAAAATAATGTTACAAGGTTTCCCCTAGGCTATAGCGAACAATGACACAAATAATACTACAAAAATTACCTCGAAGCTATAGTGGATAATGACATACAAAAAATTGGGGGGAATAGAAGAAAAGGAAAAGGTATTAAAACTAACTCTATATGTGCTATGCAAGTGGATGTTGCCTACATAATTCTATGAAAATAAGATCTAACATGAACTTTAGGGAAAATATAGTTATCCCAAGATATGGGAAAAAGAAAACATGATTGACTTGTAGAGGAAAATAGGAATGGTCTCTTAAAATGGTGAGTGCATAAGAAAATAGAGGGATGGTTTTCAAAATATGAAAGCATCAACATAGACAATTTTTTTCAATCACAAAATCATCGTTTGGACTAAAACCACACTAACAGACAAGAGAGGAGTATCCACTAATGAACTGAATTAGTAATTCATAATGTTTAATACATCGATGGCATGGAATGAGAATGAGCTCATACAATGGTAAGGTCATTGGCTAAGGTTTATTTAAAAATGGTGAGATAATTTGTTAAGTTTTCTCATAAAATGGTGAGAGTGTTTCCTAAAGTTACTCTTAGAATAGGGAGAACATTAAAAATAAAATTGATCACAAAATGACAAAAGTGTAAGAGAACAATAAGGATGGGGAAACCATAGGACAAGTGATTTTTTATGAAATATATATAGGTCCTATAATCATTATGGAAAACAATTGGTCATGAAAGTGTCAAATGGAAACAAAGTGATGAAGAAGTGGTCATGGTTGAACTAACTTGAGATACCCCATATATCCAAGTGCTACCTACATAGTCTATGTAGAACTTAGGCCAATGTAGTTCTCCCAAAAATTGAAGTAAATTAACTAAGGTGGTTTAGAAATTAAGTTGGATGTGTAAGATAATCCATCCTAAAAACATTTGATGGATTTATATTTCTTGTATGGAAATTCTAAGCCAATTTTCATGATTTTATGATTTTAGAATTTTGAAATTGTTTTAAATATTTTTTTGGATTTTTATAGGTATCTCAACTCAATCAATAATTATGAGATACAAAATGGTCCAAATTGTAAAATGGAAATAGTGTCACTTAAACATGTTCATAAAATGGTGAGAGCATTTAAATTTATATTGCTCATAAAATGATGGGAGTGTTCAAACTTAAATTACTCACAAAATGATGAGAGTGTTCAAACTTAAATTACTCATAAAATGGTGAGAGAATTCAAACTTGAATTACTTGAAAAATGTTGAGTGTTCAAAATTAAATTAGTCATAAAATGGTGAGAGTGTTCAAAATTAAATTATTCATAAAATGGTGAGAGTGTTCAAACAAGGTTAGCTAAAATGAACTCACAAATCACTACGCACTATCTACATAGTCCAAAAGAACCTCAAGCCACTATAGTTCCACCTAAAATGATGAAATATTGAGAGATTTTTCCAATGTTTTAGTGTTTTTAATATCTCAACTCAATGGATAATTATGAGATACAACATCATCCAAACTCACAAATTGACAAGAACATTGCTTAAAAAAAGCTTGTAAAATGGTGATAGCATGGAAAAGGGGTGGTTGAGCTATCCTCAAATTAATTTAATTGCTACCTACATAGTCCCAAATGGACCTCAAGTCATTTTAGTTCCACCTAAAAAAAATCATCCAACTAAGAACCAACAAGTTCAAGTATAAGTAAATGTCAAGGTATGGAAATAGTGATGGCAAGGTAATGTGGTAATGCATGGTAAAGGGGTTGTTCATAATTTTCCCATATGTATTTATAATTAGGAAACAATGGTAAAGGTTGGTGATATATATCTTTGCATAGGCAATTATAATTACTAGCATGAGTATTGATATAGAATGTAATAAAAACTGAAGGATGCAATTGCCAAGACCACCATCATACTACTTTAATATACTACCATTCAAAAGTTTGATTCAAAAACAACTAATGAAACTAAATTTTTTATCGACCATTAAACATGCTTAGAGTAAAAATGAATTGAAACCAAGGAAAAATTTTATAGGTGGGGGTTATGTAAAAATAATTGGATAGAAATAGGTTAAGGTATGGTGGAATGATATAGGTTATGGTATAAATACTAGGTACAGTGTGGCATAACTTAAATGATCTTTTTATACAATAATTTGAGTCCCTCAAGTGTAAAAATGCTCAAGGTGCATTATGTTCATTGACTCATTAAGTTCATCTCCTTCTGACATGGTGAGCCTGTATCCTCCTAAACCATATTTGGAAATAACTACGTAAGGACCTAACTAGTTAGGTTGGAACTTTCCTTTCTTCTTTGTCTCAGCATTGACATTCTTCTAATTTTCTTTTAATAAAAGGTCATCAAGCTTTAATTATCGATGCTTAATGTGACTATTATATTGACCACATAGTATATTATGATATGCCTGAAGGTTATTCAAAATGGTCATATAATTTCAATCAATAAAGTCTAGATTTTTTAAGTGAGCTAATTTATAGTCCTCATCATCAATGTTATAATGCAATGAAACATGAAAATAAGGCAACTTGACCTCGATAAGAAGAATGGACTCAGTGTTTTAAATAAAGAAATAGGGGTAAATCCTATTGGAGTACAAAATGTGGTATGGTATGCCCATAGGGAATTAAATAGCTACAAGTGATAATTATGACCAACATCATTTATATTCTTCTTTAGAATATTGACAATGGTTTAATTAAAATTCTCAGCTTGGTTGTTGCTTTGTGGTTAATATGTGGTAGAGAAATGTTGTTTGATATGGTATTGGGTACAAAGTTCTTTCACATATTTATTTTTAAATGATATTAAATTATCATATATAATGTTTAAGGGGATACCATAATGACAAATAATATGGTTAAATATGAACTTGGATATTTGATTACCATTTACATGAGGGGAATCACTTCTACCCACTTAGTGAAATACTCTATAGCAGTCATGACATATTTATGATAATTCAAGGACATAGGATTTATCTTGCCTATGAGTTCATGTCCCCATGTCGATAATGAACATGGTGTTGTCAATGGTTTGAGCATTTTGGCTAGAGTATGAATTGAATTATTATGCTTCTGACACTTTACACACCTTTTCAGATAAGTGGCTATGTCTATTTCCATAGTCAGTCAATAATAACTAGTATACAATAATTTATTGGCTAATATTTCCCCACTAGTGTGGGATCCACACACTCCTTCATGAACTTCTCTCAATTATAATCTAGATTCTTCCAAAGGTAAATAAAAAAGTACAGTCACATCATAGCTTATACAATATAGGGTTAGTATAAGTAAAGTATAATGAGAAGATTTATGGATGAAGGATTTTTGTTTCTTACATGAAAGTTTAGGTGGAATAATTTGTTCTTAGAGGTAGTCATATATGTTAGAATACTAGAGAGACATGGGACCAAAAATATTTCAAATCATCTCTATGAATAATTATTTATGAGCCAATTTTAATAAATGTTATACAAGAAATTGATAATACTTGGCTCTATCTGTAATCT
Organism: Torreya grandis; assembly: GCA_037957365.1. Lineage (NCBI taxonomy): Eukaryota > Viridiplantae > Streptophyta > Pinopsida > Cupressales > Taxaceae > Torreya > Torreya grandis. The sequence goes on from JARHVA010002184.1 coordinate 2,111,217, forward strand.
GAATCATGAAGCCAATTTTGGCCATGGCATCAACCATTTTGTTATTGGATTGAGGTATCTATTCAAATTTAATGTTGTTAATATTCTATTTGAGAGTTTCGATCATGTTTTTATACGGTACCAACTTCTCATCCTTTTTTATATATTGGTATATGACTTGATTGATTATCAATTATGAATTATCGCGATCATTAAATGTTGAATTTTCTACTGTACTCTTTGGTAAATCCCTACAATGAGTTATTCATATTCAACCATGTTATTAGTATAGGTAAAATGAATGTAAAAGTATTTAGGAATAAGATCCCATTATGGCATGATAAATAATATTTTAGCACTTGATCCACAAGTTGTGAATGAGCCATCAAAGTACATTTTCCACTATTATTCCTTCAGAGGTGCTTCTACATCTATGGTGTTCATAATGGCTTCATCTATAAATCTAAATATAATGGGTTGGGTATTAGGAAGAGGAGCTTTTACAAGCTGATTTGCTAGTACTTGTCCCTTAATGGTCTTCTAATTGGCATATTTGATCTCAAACTTTCTAAAAATCATGATTCACTTTGCCATGTAGCCCTATAAAGCTATTTTGGAAAGTAGATACTGTATTATATCTACTTTGGAAATAACAATGTTCTTATTGTTTAGTATGTAATGATGCAACTTTTAGGTTGTAAACACCATGTCTAAACATGATTTTTTAATATGTGTATAATTATGTTCATACGTGACCAATGTTTGGATCAATTAATAAATGACATGAACTTTACACTGCTCATTATGTTGTGATAAAAGTTTCCTTAGGGAATTTTCAATCACTAATAGGTAAATTAACAATGGATCATTCAACATAGGTGGATTATCTAGATATTCCTTAAGATGTTCAAATGCTTTTTGGCACTCTTCATTCCATGAGAATGTAATGTCATTATTTAGTAAGTACATAAATGGATGGAATTTATCAACCAGTTGTGATATGAAGCATCATATTGACTGTATCTTAACCTATTAACTGTGAAGTTACTTCAAGGTAGATGGTGATGGCATTCTGGTAATGGATCAGACTTTAGATGGATCAACTTCAATGCCCCTATGAGAGATAATGAAGCCTAACAATTTTACAAAAGTTACACCAAATATAGACTTTGTAGGGTTCAACCTAAACTTTTATTCTTGAAGTCTCTAAAAAATTATCCATAGTAAAACTGGATGGTTGACATGGTTCTTTGATATACCTAAGATGTCATCAATATAGTCTTCAACAATGTCACACATCATATCATGAAAAATTACTATCATAGATCATTGATAAGTACATCCTATATTATTAATTATAAATGGCATCACTTGATAACAAAATGTTCCCATAAAGTGGTGAATGCTATCTTGTTTTAGTCTTTAGGTGATATTCTAATTTGGTAATATTCTGAAAAACCATCCATAAAAGAAAGCTTTTCATATTTGTTTATTGATGATAATCTATATTTCTCATTTTATCTCATATAATATATCCATAAGTGTTGCCTCTTGGTTATATATTGTATTGCATTTAATAGTTAAGGTCGCATCTAAGTAGGAAATGAGTGAAACTATCTTTTGTTTGTATGTGATACATTATTGATTCTCTATCTTGTTATTTATGTCTAACTTGGATGAAATGGGAAAAAATTTGATGGGATCATTTTGAGAATTTATCAATGGTTTTGGAAACCCTTTTTAGCAATGGTTTTGAAGAATCAACATAAAACACATTGAGCTCCGAAGATCTTTAGTTGAGCTCCAAAAATCTGCATCTCTGAAGATGCTCTGAATACCTATCCATCCATGCCCCGAAGATGCCTAACCATGCTTCAAATCTGCCTAGTTGTACCCTATAGATCGATATAACAATTCCAAAAGTATTTAATGTTCTAAAATGATATATTTTCCTTCTTTATATATATATATATATATATATATATATATATTAGACATTAATATTCATAGTAATGGTCTAAAATGATCCAGATATAAATGTATTTCTATTTTGTAAAACCAAACATAATCTCTTTAGATCTATGTTAGCTATACTCAGTCTATTGTTAGCTAAATTAGTTCTAATGCCTCCCTATAAGTGTGGGATCTGATTACTAGATATCTAATTTTGAATAAATGGATTTGGTTATTTAGATCACTAGATTTTGTATTATGAGAATAGTCATAGAGATTTGCTTTAAATACTTGTCTCCTCATTCCAGATAATAGATAATAAATAGTAGAGAGAAGAAACATTCAAGTGTAATTTAGTGCATCTATATATGTTCCTTTTAATAATTAAGTACTAATAAAGTTTAGCATTCCATTTCATTACTAAGTAAAATCTCATCCTACTCTGAGGAAGGAGTAAGGGCTCACTTCTCTCTGAAGATCAAGATAATTGGTATTTTTAGTTTAAAAGTGTATTTATTTTGATTCAGATATATTTTATTTTACTGCAAAGTGTGATCTCCCTTTTAATGCAAGTGTGATTTCCTTTTTAATACAAAGTGTGATTTCCCTTTCAATGCAAAGTGTGTTTCTATTAAATGCAAATTTTATTTCAATTCAATGCAAGTGAGTTTATTTTATTTAGAGTGTGGCTTTCAATTCCATAAAAAGGAAAGTTTGTTAACTCATCTCCATATTCATAATTTTTTAGGAAGCAGTCTAGTGGACAATAGGCAATCAATACTCTTACATTATGAAATACCACATTATCCTACCCATATGGGTAAGTCGAGTGAGGACACTATAGTGTGTTATGTCTTTTATTTTTTTGGATGTTGATGGTGTGAACCAAAGAATCATTTTAACAAGGCATGCCATAGGATATACTTAGAAAAAAATGTAGATTTACTTTTTTTACAACATAAAATTAGAATATTATTTATTGTCCTTAGATTTAGACATCAATAGTAAAGTAAACTCCCCAAACAATGAATTGTTATCTTAAATATATAACATCTCATTGCATACCACCTTGGACACTAGCCCTAGTATAAAATGACACTAATCCATTGATTGGTTAAATGAGAGGTATAAAAATAGCCTATCAGCTATAGATTCAAAAATCATGTCAATGTTTGGTATAAGAAAGTCATCATTTGGGTAAGATTTTTTAATATCCTAGAAATCAATGTGTAGTCATATAAAAACCAAAATTTGGTTACTTGAGTATGGCTAAAGACACCTAATCCATAGGTCCTCATAATTGCTTGCACAACCCTTTTAGGCTTTTATTTCACTAATTTCCATTCATCCATAACCTTCTAGACTTAACCTTTACATATTTAGGTAGCTATTTTAGGCCCAGATCTAGTTCCCTAGGTCTCATTCCCTTTGGATAATAATGCCCAACTTGAATAGGAGTGCTGAAACCTAGGGTGTCCTATTTTTGGTGCTATTGTGCAAGTGTACTTTTGCTCCTAACAATCATATTTTATTGAATCCTTATCCTAATTCATGTTGGCCTAACATGAATTCATTTAATCCATGATCACTAATTTCCCTATAAAAGGCCATTCAAAGTCCATTTATAAGGGTTGAAACTCATTTATAAGAGAAGCAGGAATACAAGAAAGTACACTCAAGAACTTTTACCTATTCTCTACATATATCCTTCCAATATTATTTCAAGCCTATTCAAACCCTTACACCAGTCCCTAGCCATCTAAAGTACACCCAATTTTGCATCTAGTTGCATTTTCATACATAATTACACCAAGTACTTTAATGAGAGAACTAGCTTAATCCCTCCTCAGAGTATTAGTATATAGGAAATGTGCCCACACATGGGGTGTGAAGTGAATCCAATGTATCCTTTACACACTAACCCATTTTATCTCTTTCCCAAATTTTCCTATCAAGTTCAAGCACAAAGAGCTCCTAGGGCTTTTGAAGATTAAAATGGATGCACAAAAAGCTCTGTAGACTTCTAAGCTTTGATATTTCACTAACAAGGTAACACAAACCTATCGAGTAGAAGCCAAATAACTCAGATCACCTAGACAATAGAACCAAAAAAGGACTACAGTGTCGAACAATAGGGTGTCCCACTTTTAGTGCTCCTATCCAATCCAAAAATGAACTCCAAGATATTATTTGTGATAGTCTCCCAATCCTACACATAATTTTCAAAACCTTGTAACATCTGTCTCAGTCAATTTATAACTAAGTCATATTTTCTCTTATTTATTACTATTTTTAGAAAATGAAAAAATATAATATATTTACATAAATTAGTGGCTTAATTATTGCACATTATTTATTGATTTATCCTACTCATACCTATTTAATTAATTAGGAATAAAACTCCATTATTCTAAAAAATAATAAAATATTTGGTGAACTTGACTTACTTTAAATTTTAGCATAAAAACCCTAGAAACCCTAAGCTAAATTATTTTTGATTTTTTGCCATAATTTCTTAAATTTTCCTATACTTAAAAATTAGAAATCTACAAATTAACTAAAAAATTATCATATATTTTGTTAAAACCCTAGTTTTCACATAGTAGGTCCTTTTTGCATACAAACACATTCCAAACACTAGAAAAAATATATTGCTAAATTTAGAAATATTTTCTAATTTTTATTAAAAAATTTAAGAAAAATTCTACAAATTTTCTATAAATTCATATCAAATTTTTAAAAATATCATACTAATTTAAAAAAAATCATTCAAACACCCTAGTTGTATCAATTAGCTCTTAGTTATTTTCTAGTCATTTTCCAACCATTTTCAGAATTTCACATTACATACTTAGCTCAAAAATTCAATCTAAATTAAAAAAATCATATTATTTTGTAGAAATATTTTTAAAAAATCCTTAGTTGCATATACTAGCACCTATTTTCTTCTTGAGGTATCACCTTACATCCATAATCAAATTGCAAAAATGATTCTCAATCATGTATAAATTTTTCTTACATTTCTTGTAAATAATAAGGAAACCATAATGGGCCCTATCATGTACATGAATGATGAATTCTATCATATGTTAGTACAAAGCTTCATCCTTTACATTTCATGCTTATGTTTCATTATATGGGCTGATATTATAAAATTCATTGCCAAAAATGCACAAATTTTCAAAATTATTTTTACATATTCTCTTTTGGTCATACAAAATTGTTTCCAACTTCATTTTTCTAAATGCATTCAAAATGCTATATTACATGTCAAAATTTTATATGCCTTTATGCAAAAATCATGATCTCTACCCTTTACTTTCTATTTCTCATGTGGAGAAATTTTCAAGTTTATGATGCTAAACACATTATAAATTTCATAGCACATGTCAAAGTTTTTTATGCATCCTTGCACAATTCCATACTCTCTATCCTTTATTTACTATCTATCATGTGGAAACATATTTATAAGCATATTTCTATGCATGGGTTCTAATTAGATGCATCTAACTCTTTGTCTACTTTTAAGTATCTCCCCATCACTACTAGACACAAGCAAACAGTAGCAATTATATCTATCCCTCCTCTCTTCAAACTTGGTTCATCTAGATTTTATCCTACACCTACTACCATCTCTATTCCTATAGTATATCATGTGGTGCACACTATCACTCAAGTTTATGAAGATAGGTAGGTTGATTACACCCATGGTTATAGCTTTGTCACTTAGGTTGGCACCTCTTCCCATCTTGTTTCAATTCCTCCACCTATTATAGTTCTTCCTCCAATCTAGATTCAGCCACACTTGAGACCTTCATTGCTAGCACAAAGAGTTCATACACCTCCATAGCTTCAATATTCTAGATAAATTCCATCTATAGTGTTCACACCTAGAATAATCTCATTGAGATCTCATGCATCTACACATAGAGCACATGTTTAGAGAGCTTTTCCTACTTCCAGATGGGTCCCTAAGAGCCCTATAGTTTCATCCACTTCTCAAATTTATAGAAGGACCCCATAGTTGGTTTCTACTATAAATATTTCAAAATATTTACAACATATACAACTTATAGAGACACAGTCTCAGTATTTCCATCATGCTTCATGATCATGCATGATCCTTCTTCATGATATAGGACAACATGATAGGGAGTCTCCCATGAGACTCATCAGTTAGTGTCATCTCTTTTTAGCTTTGCTTGTACATAATTTTTAATAATTACTTTTATATAGCTTCTTTTAAATTACTTGTACATAGTTTTTTATGCTTGATTGTACATAGTTCAATATTCCAAAATACAAAAATAATATAACACTTCAAAAATTTCAAAACATTGAAATAATTTCAAAACACCAAAAACATTTATATTATATGCATCATCCATGTTTTACATTTCTACTGCTATGTTAGACTTACATTTTCTATTTTATGCTATTGTATATCGATTTATCTACATTACCATGCTTTACTTGATCTTTTTTGAGTGTGTGCAGTGACATATAGCTACTTGATTGCTTCACTCTACCCATTGAGAGGGCATCTTATTTCTACATTCGAGACACACATCGATATACATACCCACTGGGGAATCTTATACATGACTACATCATCTAGGTTATGTGATTCTTATAATACACACTCTAAGTTATCATGCTAATGTACATTACTTACTAGATCACACAGATTACTATATCAACATTTCACTAGTATCTAACATTTATGTATCTCTTAGCATATACCTAGTCTTGTACTAAACATGTCTTACATACGTTCACTCTTGCTTTGATTAGTTAGATATGATTATATCTTTCCTATTATTACATGCTTTCTCTTCTTGCTTGGCATAGCTTGTTGGATTGTATTTCTAGTTCCTACTTATCTCTAGTATGTGCCTTAGGAGATTTTCCAATGTCCTTATCTTATATTCATGTGTGTACCTTATGACATTTGCCAATCTCCTTTGCTTGTATTCCTTTATGTGATTGTGTCTTCCATGCCAACCTGCTTATTTTAATTATATGTGGATGTGGTATTTGAACATGCCTTGTATGCTTTCTTTCTAGTTTGAGTGGCATGTGCCCATGTCCCTTATTTGCATGGCCCCTTGGCCACCCTTGTATGTATCTGGTTTCTTGATTTATGTGCTTATTACTTGATTGATTTTTATTGCTTGTAATGCCATGGTCCATATTATGTATTTTCTTTTTTTTTTGGATGCCATGATGGACATTATACTCCATCCCTTCAAATAACAATTAACAAACTAAAAAATAACACTTTTAGTTATAGGTTAGTATATTACACATGTTATTATATTGTTATATCTATCTATTTATACCCCTATTGATCTAACAATCTCTCAATACAAACATTGTTATATCTAGAGATATCTTGTCAAACTTCATTGCTATATCATGTATCTATACAACATAACACACTTATAGGACTCTTTTCTTCTGAGGGTAATCATTATAGGTTTAATCATTCCTACCCTCAAAAGAGGGGGAAATAAATATGGATTTTGTCATAGAGATACACTCTCCTAGATATCAAAATAACAACATTTAGATCACCCAGTTCAAAATCTAGATATCAAACCAATTAAAATAGAATACAAAATAGTGATAATTCTATATCAACAACCAGCTTCGACATAGGGCAATAGTGCCAAAAATTGATAGAAATGACAAACATAAAGGTGTCCTCATTTTGGCACTCTTATCTAGGTATAAAAACACCTAGGTTTTCTAATAATAACCAAAAAGTTCAACTCATATACAATTTTTTCACATCCAAATCAATCAGAATAGCAGTTTTAGTACAATTTTCTCAAGGAATCTAGATATAGGGGGTATTGTTTCACTACATTTTAAGCTTATTTTATATTCAAAGAGAGAGAAACAAAAAAGAGAGTTAGGGATAAGTGATTAAAACCTAGATAAGTGCATGTCATTCTAGACTTTGTAGATTCCCCTCTTTGGCTGTGGAGAAGGACATCTGTAGATAAGAAAACACTACATAAAATAGTTGTTAGTGAAGATATATGTGAAATACCAAGCTACGTGATTATTTTTATAAGCATGAAACTTCCTTGGGATGATACTCCACTATTTTAAAACAAATTTTAAAATAAATGCAAGTAAAGAGAGTAAAGAGAGAGAGTTAGAGTTTTATTTATCATGTTATAGATTTGAGTGTAGTAGAAGATAATATAGTGTAGGTTGATAAGTTAGGTCTATGTTTTAGGAAGTTTTTAAGTGATTTTGAGGTTATTAGTTCATAAATATAGTATATGATGTCAGTTAAAGGACTGATGTCAATTGGGTCACCAATATCGATTGAGGTCACTGATGTTGGTTTGGGGTCATCGATGTTGATTGGGGTAGTAGTATTAGAATGAGTTAGAGAAGGATTTTTTAGGAGGGATAATAGTAGTATGGCTAGGTTGTGAGTTTGAGAAGAGTCATAAGGAGGTGGGTAAGACTCAAGGGAATCTAGACAGAGGATTGGTATGTTGGGGTAGAGAAGTAGGTGGAGAGCTTTACAACTCCTCCATAAAAGGAGTCAGGGTTCATGAAATAATAAATAGTATAATGTAAATAAATTATAAAATTACTATTTAAAGACTTATAAAACACTACAATATACTTAGTTAGTGAAATGGGTGAACTATGACTATCAAATAGATGACTCTAGTGAGGCTTGGTGAACTAATGGGTGAACAAACAAGACAAGCTTATGCTACTGGTCCTCAAGAGTTCAAGTTTTGTGTAGTGTATCAATTCTTGATCTAGATCAATTTTTTCAGAGTAATTGTAAGCCTAGATGTCAAAATTGATGTAAGATGCTCTAATTGCCAAAAGCCTATGCATGAATTCTTGATTTTTGTGACCTAAATATGAACTTGGAATTTTTATTAAATAACTGATGTCAGCTATCCCATCGATGTCGATTGAGGGTTGACTGACATCAGTGGCATGAGAATAGGTAAAAGGGATATTTTTAACCTATTTTCTATTCTTTCTCTTGACAAGTGTGGTGTCTATTAGAAAATTGTAAAAATATGAGGCTATGAAGAATGCAATTAGTTAGGAATTTATGTTAAGGGTGAGAACAAGTCATAGGTAGTTAAAATTATGAGACTAAGTCTCAAGGTGACTTAGAGGGTAAGAATAGTCTTAGGATGAGGTGGCTCGGTGAGGTGGCATAAGTGGGTTTTAATTAACTTAATTAAATATTTTAAGGTGAAAACATGGGTTAGGAAGGTTAATTATTAAAATGGGATCAAGGGGGCTTTCAACACAAGGAGTCACACAAGTGTATGATGTAATTTTGGTGTCTACCTTGCCCCTTTTTATCTTTTAACTTGTATTGACAAGTTATGAGATAAAAATAGGATTTGGATACTCCAGGTATGGGATGAGATATTCCCCCTCAAAATGGGAACTAATGAATGAGAATCTAAAATTGGGTACCTGTTTGATAGGTAGTTAATGGATGGGTGAATGTTGAGTGTGAACATAGGAAGATCATTACTTGCCTAGATACTAATACTAGTTATAGTTGACATAATAAATAATGGGTAAAGGTGAGGAGTACTTGGATAGAAATAACTAGAACATAGCTTGTTAGTGATAACTAATGGGGTTAAAATGATCAAAGTTATATCTCTAATGGTCCATGTGTTCTAGGTATCTGAGGTAGGAAGTACTCCTAGAAAATAAAAAGGGTTGTATATGATGGAACTATCAAGGTCATAATCCAAAAACACCTAATATACACATGTGTGTATAATATACAACTATAACATGGTAACATAAGTGATCAAAATGATCAAGGTAAGGTTTACTCAAAAAGGGTCATTAGTCGAGGAGATATTTGTGATCTCTAGTCAAAGTTTTTGTGGGTGGAAATTTAAGTGATTTCCAAGGTTGTTTATCATGGGTAAGGAGATATACATGATCTCCAAGTTGCCCCATAAGGAGTCCATGTGAACCACTAAAGGCATGTAATTAGGGTGATTTTGAAAAGGGTGGTAGTTAGGGTTAGAAACCCTAATTCTAAGGTGGTTGGCATCAGTTAGGTCATCAATGACAATAGGAAATATGCTGACATTAGTCAAGTCATTGATGGTGGTCAGAAATATGTTAACATTAATGGCCTAGGGTAGGACTGCTGACATCAGTGGGTGACTAAAATTGACAAAAGGGGTTTGGCATCCCACCAAAATTAATTTATGGCATTAGATTAGAAGAAACCAGAGATCTAAGTGTCATGTAATTTAAAACATCTAGATCTTATCCTATTGTGGTGAGGTGGCAAGAGGTAATTGGTTGAGAAGAGTGTGTGAATTAGTGCTTGGTGGGTTATAGTTTGATTGAGGGAGTGTTGGTGTAGATAAAGATGGTAGAGGGATAAGGGGACATAATTGGAGGAATTCCACAATAGGTGATAACCATTCCAACTTGGAAGAGATGAGGTAGGATTTGTTTAAATGGATTGAGTTGGTTGTTTTTAAATTTAGGTTTTGATCATAATTTGTTACTTAGGTGCAATGTGAGTGTGTGGGGGGATAGAGGGTAAGGGAATAGTAGATGGGGTAAGGGTAGGTTTGGGTGGATTTATGGGGGGGTTGGGGTAGTTTTTAGGAAAAAACCCTAAATTTGGGCATGGACTATTCAACCATAGGGCTGAACTAGTCATCGACATTGACTGGGTGTGCCAACGTCAGGTGATGATTGGTGTTGATGTCAGCTAATAATTAGCATTAATGTTAGTATATAATACAAAATGGAAAACCCAATGTGGATATTTTAGGAAGAGTTAGGACTAATTTTTCATCTCTAATTGAATTGGTATAGGTGCATTAGTGGATAATCTAAATGTCCAAACTAGCCTCAAAAGACCCTATTTTGACTAAGTGCTACTTATATAGCCCTGATTAGGGCCTTAGGCCAATCTATTTTTCCCAAAGCTAAGGGAAGAAGGGGTTAGATATGGTTTTAAATTGTTAAGGCAAGTGGTTAGGAAAAAGTAGGTTAAAATAGGTTGTGGGACCTAGTGTTAAAGATATAGGTCATGGGGCCTAGAGGTTTAGAATAGGCTAGTTAGCTTAAAGTTTAAGATATAGGCCATGGGACCTAGAGTTTAAGTGGGTGAATGGGATAGATAGGTAGGTGGGTAGATGGTTGAGCTAGCCTCAGAAGACCTTGTGTCAATTGAGTGTCGTTTACATAGCCTTGATTAGGGCCTCAAGTTAATATAGTTATCCCAAAGGGAAAGGGATTAAAAGAGGATGTTTATAACTAAATGTATGTGACTTGATGGAGTGATTTTGTGTGTATGGATGTAGGCTAGGTAGGATTTGACATTATGAGATCAAATACCTATACTATTGATGAGGATGAGGAGGGATGTCACCATAGATGAGTGGGAGCACATGGTAGCTATAGGGTTAGGAGGAGTGTGATGATATTGCAAAGTTACATGAGATGTTAGCTTGATGGTAACCTATCAGAGATTTAAAAATGATGTAGGAGGATGTATATATGATTTTATATCTACCACTCTAGGGTGAGGATCTCTTCTCATGTTCAAGGGAGGATCATGATATTCATATGTCCACATTGTTTGGGGAGCATGTCAGTGAGGTAACCTATCATTCAATGAGCTTTGCATATGAGCTGATATACACTGCTAAGGAGGAGTAGCATCACCTAATTATCCTAATGATGATAGGAATTATAGTGTATGAACTACCTAATGTAGATGGAGGGAGATTCCCTATCACAATGATCAGAGTCTTGGCATAGATGTTTAAGTAGTGGACAATCTTTGCATGGGGACCAGCTTTTCTTGCATAATTATATAGGGAGTTATGTGATGTGATATTACAATGGTGATATAGTCTTTGTGTTGGGTATTTAATTCATTTTTGGGCATATGATCACATTATGTTGATATGACCATTGGGGCTACCAGTCATGATTTTGACTAGTTTTAAGGTTGGTTTCAAATGATGGAGAGATAACATGGCACATACACAAGTAGATGGAATTATGAAAGATATTGATTATTAAAGGTAGATGATGGATGGATTGATTTTCTTAGATATTTTTTGGAGGCCTTACTTGACATATCCTATATTTATAGGATAGGTAATGTAGCTTGTAGGCTTACAGAGTATGATATGGGTTAGGGGGAGGTGAGTCAGAGAGTTGGAGATGATACCTATGGTCAGGGTTAGGAGATAGTTTGGGTTATTATAGGATGTACCTCTTACTTTTCCTTGATATAAGAGGGATGGTATAGAGGCACCCCTTCCATTTACCTAGGAGATAGATGGGCTAGATTTTGAGGAGATGCCATTAGGCCCAAGTGTGATAGATCCAAGGTGTACAACTACTTATCGAGCATGGTGGGAAAGTTTTCACCCTATGATTCTAAGGAGACCATGACCAGATTTACAAGGAGTTGAGAGAGAGGGGGATGTAGTTGTGCAGGCATGGGATATAGTGGAGTCACAAGTTTTGGTCTTACAAGGATAGGTAATGACACTGTAGGACTAGCTGACTACAACACAAGTGTAAGTTTTGGTTTTATAGGGATAGGTGATGACATTATAAGGATAGGTTACTATAATGATAGTAGAGAGAGATGGTTTGAGATTAGTAGGGTAGGCTACCCCCCTCCTCCACCACCAAGACTAGTATAGGATCAATTACAAGTACCACCATAGGTTCCTATAGTAGGTTTGATGGGTTTGTCATAAACTATACCACTTGCAAGGTACAACACTACTTTAGATGAGATAGCATATTATGAGAGAGCCACCAAATATTTATCATAAATTTTAAGATATTTTGAGGCTAGAGATCATGAGAGATCAGATAGATGCCCCATGACCTCTAGTTCACGTAGACATAGATAGGCAAAAAGTGGTGATGATACTGCCTCTTCATAACCATGACCATAACCTTGAGTATTCAAAGGGCTAGATGTATTTTGATTTTTGTTATATGATTTTGGCCTATGAGCTGAAGTTGAGAGATTTATGGAGAGAGATGATACTAATACAATTCATTGATGTATATTCATATTCAGTATATAGATATAATATTTTGGTATTGTGAGATGTTATGATGATGTTATATTATGTATGAGGTTTATGTGATGTTATTTGTGGTTATGTTAGTGATAGTTAGTGTGTTATGATAACATTTCCCATATTCATGATGGTACATGCATAGTTGAGCAGTTGATTTAATTATAGCATTTTTCCATATATGTGATGGTGTATGATAAAAATTAGCTATTTGATTTTATAGTTTCTCAATTTACTATTTTTTAGAGAAACTATGTTGGTTACATTTCACATGAGGTTATATGAAATAAATAGGTTGACAAATGGTTTATTAGTATTAATAGAGCATGATGATTGGAGAGTGTATTGTTAATTCACCATGATGTTTGTTGATATTGTTTAGCATCATTGTTTGAAATGGATATGTAAGTAATAGTATTCTTAAACACATAACTTTAAATAGAGATTGACAGGTAGGTGAGAAGTTAAGTGAATCTTGTTGTGAGATGTCACCTTAAAAGAGAAATCAACATGTGATAAAAAAGAGAGGGACGTGATGCTTTTAAATTGTCAAGGACCATAAAAACCATATGAATTGGCATAGGAGTATGAGCCTTATTCATGCATTTTAGTATCAACCATTTTTTTGATAGAGAAATGTCATGATTACCTTGTGTCAAGTGAGTTTAAAGTCCCATTATTATGTGGGAGTAAGAGAGGAAAAAGGTAAAAGGAATTATGGTGTGTGGGTATCATAACCTTCTTAGTGGGTATGGTATGCCCCTTATGTAGGTGACTTGATAGCTACCATAGGCAATTCCATGACTAAAGTTTTTTGTTTATTTTTCTTATGTAGGTTGATCAATGCGGGAAGCCTTCATTGACATATTCTTGGTACCTTGAGCTCATGCAAAGTTGATCAATGTGGGAATCTTCTAAGTCATTATTTCCTTGATAATAAAGCTTAACTTAGCCATCCTTCAAGGGAGTGGTCTAATTTTTTTTTAGATGTCCTTCTAGGGAGAAGTCTATTTATAGAAGTAAATAGAATTTATGTAGTTGTACTTCAAGGGAGCAATCTACGATTGAGAATCATGATTTGAAAGATAATAATTTTTATATATATCCTAATTTCTATTATTATATTTTTTATTTTTTTACATATGAATTTAGTCATGGACATGACTATAGAGGCTTAGAGGTTTTCCTTTATGAGGGAAAAACCATAACACTTGTAAGGTTAACTATGTGTGGAGGAACAAGGGTTAAGAGGAAGGGAGTTAAATGAAATAGGGTTGCTCAAGGGATGAGCTCAAGTTAGACATGAAGTAAAGCATTACTTGATTAAAAAAAGAATGGTCATAGGTGAAAATAATTTAAAGGTTTGGGTTTTGGCTTGGCTTTGAGAGAAGACAAGTGATAAGTTCCTAAGCCATACTTATGAGTTATGATGTAGGGTCCAAGCCAATTAGGAGAAAACTTGCCTCATTTTCTTTTCTCCATTTTCATCACATGTTGATTTTACTTTGAGATGAGATCTATGATAGTAAAATCTTCTTCCTTTAGGTTTTTATTGTAAGTGCATTTGATATGCTCTTGATATATTTGGAGGTGATTGAGGGATCCTAGATGGCATTCATCAAGTATCTCAAGTTGGGCCAAACATTCTTGGTGAAAGTCATCATTAGTAAGTATGTCTTATAGATAGATGTAAAGAGAAGGAATCTAGACATCAAGAGGCAAGACAACTTTCATCCTATATACTAGTGAAAAAGGCATAGCATCTATAAGAGTTTGAATGATAGTGCAGTAATCCCATAAGGTGAAATGGATGTGCATATGCCAATCCCTACCATCATCATTGAATACCTTCATGAAGATTTTGGTTAAGGTTTTGTTAGAAGCTTTTACCTATCCATTTGTTTATGGTGATGAGAATCTTAATTTGATGTCAAAAGCATCACAGATTTTTTGGATAGTTTTGTTCTTGAAAGATTTGTCATTATCCATAATAATCTTATGGGGTACATTGAAATGGTAGATGATGTGATGGTTGATAAAGTTGATAATTTTTTCATCTTTAGTGGAGATGAGAGGAATAACCTTCACCCACTTGGTGAAGTATTTAGTAGCAGTAATGATAAAATTATGTTAGAGAGATGAATGAGGGTTAATCTCATCAATTAGATCCAAACTACATTATGAAAAGGACCAAAAGTCTCTAGTTACTTGTAAGGCATGGCTTGGAGTGTAAAAGAGGTTAGCATTTTATTGACATTTGACATAATGATGAACATAATTTTGATAGTCTTGGTTGAGTGTTGGTCAATAATATCCAAGTAGAAGGATGGTTTGGCAACCAAATTCCCACTAAAATGTCTACCATAAATCCCATCATGGAATTCCTTAATGGCAAAAGGGATTATATCATGAGTGAGGCATCTAAGGAGGAGACCATCAAAGCCTCATTTGTAGATAATGCCCCCTAACATAGTGTAGTAAGAAGTAATTTTAGTGAAAACACATCTCCCATTATTAGAAAGGTCTGATGGAATGATAGCATAAGTAACATAGTCAACAAGTTATTTGTACCAGACGTCATGTGGATTACAGTCAACATTTCACACAAATAAGATGTTAGTTGAAACATAAGAGGGAAATGTGAGGTAATATATAGTGACATAAATTTTTGAAGAAGAGGGCAAGGATGGAATGTGTGAGGCAAGGGAAGCCATCATGTCGACAAACTTGTTTGTAGACCTAGGAATTGTCTACAAGAGGTAATGGTCAAATGATTCCAATAGCACATTTACACGATGTTTATAGCATTGAAGAATTTCATTTTTATAGAGGTAGGAACCATTAACCTGAGTAATCACTATCTAAGAATCACCAAAGATGTTTATTGATTTGACACCCAATAAAATGGTAGTTTGAAGCCCTAAGACCAAAGCTTTATTTCAGCCATATTGTTTGTACATTCAAAATCTATTTTAAATGATAAACACATAGGATCATCATCACGAGGGATGAGGATGACCCTCATACCCGCATTGAGTTGACATATAAACCCTCAAGTAATATCATCATTTGATAGGAGATGTCATCGGTGGATAACATTGTAATAGAATCATCAGGGAATTTGAGATTAGAAGGTTAATTATCAGGTAAAGGGGCATTAACTAACTGGTCAACAATTGTTTGCCCCTTAATTGACTTTTGTTGGATAAATTCCAATTCAAACTCAGTAAGGAACATGAGCTAATGATCCATATGATAGTTTTGGTATGGCTTGGAATGCATGTATTTGAGGGGGTCAGTATGGGTGACAATGTAGGTTTTTTGATTTAAAAGGTAATGGCAAAGTTTGGAAGCTATGAAGACCAATGCAAGGCAAAGATTTTTGGTATGAGTATATTGAGTTTCATAATCAATAAGCATTTAGCTTATGTAGTAAACAACTTTCTCTCTATTTTGATCATCCTAATGTGTAATAATAACACCCAAGGAATGGTTTGTTGTAGAAATGTAGAGGTAGATAGGTTGGTCCTCTTTAGGGGGAATAAGAACTGGTGGGGAAAGGAGATACCTTTTAACTGCATGAAAGGATTTTTGATAATCCATGTTCCAATGAAAGGAGACATCCTTTTTAACTACATGATGAAAAGGTTGACATCAATTTGACAACTAAGATATGAAATGATAGATCAACTAAAGTTTACCTTGTAAGTTGCAGAGCTACTTGAGATTAGTGGGCAAAGGCATTTCTAGTATTACACAAACCTTAGTGGGGTTGACCTCAATACCATAGAGGGAGACAATAAAGCCTATAAGCTTACCTAAAAGGACCCCAAATATTTATTTATTTGGGTTTAGTTGAACATTATATTGGAGGAGATGAGTGAATATGATTTTGAGAATTACCAAGTGATCCTAGTGATGTTTAGACTTTCCAAGTAAGTCGTTCACATAGTCTTCCATAATTTTATGTAGGAGGTCATGAAAAATGTAAGTCATGGTGCATTGGTAGGTAGCACTAACATTTTTAAGGCCAAAAGGTATGAGCTAGTAATAGAAAGTCCCTTGTCAGGTGATGAAGGAGGTCTTATGTTGATCTTCAGGTGTAATCAAGATTTGATTGTACCCTGAGAACCCATCCATAAGAGATAACATCTAATGGCCAGCTATCAAATCAACAAGTTTGTCAATACTTAGCAAAGGGAAGTCATCCTTTAGATAAGTGAGGTTTAGATCATGGTAGTCAGTTTAGATGCAAATTCCCTCTATCACTTTTGTGACAGGGATGATATTGGAAACCCATTACAAATAGTCAATGGGCTGAATAAAGTTAACAGAGAGGAGGCATAGGAACTCTTATTTGATAAGGAGAACAATACAAGGGTTCATCTTATAGAGCTTCTAATTAACAAGCTTAGCATCATAATTGATTACAATAGTATGGGTGATGATAGAGGGGTTAATTCTAGGCATGCCATGATAAGAGCAAGCAAATGCTTTATTATTATTAGAGAGGAAAGTGGTATAATTATCTTGTTCAAGAGAATCTAAAGATTAGCCAATATTGAGGATTTGAGGATTATCTAGAGAGGGTAAATTAATGTTAATGTCTAATTCATTTAACATAGTTTGTGTTTTAGAAGGAAGTAATCATTGGATATAGGAATCATCTATACCCATGTAGGTGAAAATAGCATCATCATCCTAATATTGGATAATGTTTATAGTGGGAGAATCTTTGTCAATCATTTTAAGATGAATGAGAGGAAGGGACATTGTTTCCTCACCTAGATGATAGGTCAAGGGTCCTAAATGAATGGCATTTATTTAAAAAAAATTTACAAGGTATGGATACCTCTGATTATATAGGTGATGGTGGGGGAAGAGGAGAGGATGGAGAAGGAGAGAGTGGCTCCTAGATATGAGAGAGCTTGGTGGGTTTTGTTGGTTCATCAAAACCCAAACCATACCACTTTTTGTCATCTTTGATGGTCTTGTCAGTGGGCTATTCAATGGTGTATGAGCACCATACTCATAATGACCCAACTTGAATCCATTTTAGGTGTACTTATAAAGATAGGTGTGAGCAAAACTAGGTTTGCCTAGGAAGGAGAATTCATAGGTAAAAGGCTATGGTGAAGAGGAGGGATTTTCTACAGTAGGAGCCTGATTGATTCCCCCATATGTGAGATTATTTCAAAGTTTAGGGGGACTATACAGGATGACCATCCCAATATGGGGATCAAAATTAGGGTGCATGTGAATTTTTCCATACTCTTGTGGAGTATGGAACATGTCAAGTGTCAATAACTAATATTCTCTGAGTGAAGGGCATTTGAAAGTGTCTTCCAAGGGGTCCTTGTTAGGAATTTGTGTCATCGGTATCTGAGTAACCAAGGTAGTTGAGCTTGTTGAGGCTTCAATAGTAGGATGCAAAGAGGAAGATGTTTTCAATGGAATGAGGACATCATTGGGATGATAAGTCATGTTGCATGTTTTTAAAGGAGGTGGGTTGGTAGGAATAACATCTACTTGCCCATCATGATCGAATTTGACACATTAGTGTAAAGTTGAGGGAACACATGCCATGGCACATATCTAAGGCCATCTAAGTAATATGTTGTATTAGAACTCTCCTTCAATAACACAGAAGAGTTTGGGGATTGTGTGAGGACCCACATGGATATGCAAGACTATAGTACCCATAGTAGTCATTGTAATATCATTGGAGTAGAGTATTACATCAAAATATGACATGCAATTATTAATAAGTGATAATTGTTTGTATGCATGAGTGGAGATAATATTAATATTATTACCTCCATTGATCATGAGTCTCTTAATATGAGTTTGATCAATCTATGTGGTGATAAAAAGTGTAGGGTCTTAGTCTCTAGGGTGAAGAACCAAAAATTTTAAATCACTAAACGTAACCAAGGTAATAGTATTAACAGAATCCACTAAAGCTATAAGAGGTTGATGAACATCAGGTTATACCTCAATAGCTTGTAAAGCCTTGATCAAGGCTTGATCATGCTAGGGTGAGTTTTGGATTAACCCATATAAAGACATCTTTACAAGGGTTTGGTGAAGTTGTTTCACCATTGAGTCTTGAATGACTTGTGAAGATGTGGGTTGGGGGGCACCAAGAATAAAGATCTTGGGATTTGGTGGAGGAGTGTCTTTTAATAATGGATGAGCCCAAGGGGTGGTGGCCTTTTCTTTACCTTTATAATTTTGATTTTGAGACCATGTGGCCACATTAACTATGTTGATCTAGAGCATAGGTAGAGAAGGTGGTGGAGGAGGCACAACCTCATCATTGATCTTAGATTCAAGTGAGGTGGTAGGTAGAGTTTGGGATGTAACTAGTGGAATAAATGTGAGGTTATAAAGAGACTCATTAATGAAAATGTTGTTCATATCAAAATGTTGTTGGAAAATAGTTGTGAGAGCTTTAAAACTTTCCATATCATGTCCAAGTGAGTGATGATATAAAAAAACTTATGTGTCATCAAAACAAGATGGTTTTAATCTGAGAGGTTGATAAGGCTTGATCAGAGGAAGGGTTATGGTGGAGGATTACAAAAACTGGCATAGGAGAGAGGCCTATGAGCATGCTAGTGGGTTAGTACTTGTTACAACAATAGGGGTGGACACCTTCTTTAATTTAAGAGGCATGGATATGGTTTTACATGACACCCTATTGGGTGAAGGCATAGCCACTAATTTTGTTGAAACCTTTTTAGTCATAGATGTCAAGGTGTTAGATGTGTAAGAGCCACCAAGTTGTAGAGGTAAAAGAGGAGGTAGCTTTTCCTTTTGTCCTGCTTGGAAAGAGAACACTCCAACTAAAGTGGAAGGATGGGGTCCAAAGATTGAAGGCAAATTTGAGGGTAGAGGAATAGTGGAATGGTGAGTTATAAGAAGCTTAACGTTCTTCTTTGGTTTAGGTCATGGAACTCTAACACATGGTTGAGAATTCAAATCTAACTTTACATATGGATGAATTAGATTAGACACCAAGAAAATACCCAAATATCTAATTTGGTTTAGTGTACTAGATGCCTATGATGGTGATGGTTCTAATGTATAGGGTTACACTTTTGATGGTCCAAGCAAAAAAAAATTATCTTTGCCAAAAAATTTGGGATAAATGGTAGCAAAAGGATTTATGGTAGAGAATGACATTTGTTACGTAGGATAGGGATATTTAAGTTAGTCCTAAAATTTCATGTTGTCTAACCTCTTTTAATTAATAAACTCTAGATTTTTGACCAACCATAAGAAGGGTTTAGACAAAGTTGTCGTAGTTGACGTAGGCCTTACAGTTACTTCCATAGAAGACTTAGGTGATTGGGAAAGAGGGAAGGTGTTGGATTCTACTATTTTAGGCCAAAGATGAGTAAGAATCATAACCAAGTCTTCTTCAACTGAGGTAGGAGAAGAGGCATGGTCTTCCCTGGGTGGGGGAGGAACTAGTGAAGTCAATTATTCTAGTGGATGAAGCATGAGTATGATTGCTTCCCCAATATGTGGATGAAGAGTAGGCAATGTGTTCTCTTCTATTGGCAAGAGAAGGGGTAAAATTGGTTATATGGGTGTAATCACAATAGGTCCATCAATTAGTGTAGGGATAGATAATGTAAACTCCTCTATATGCAAAAGAAGAGTAGATGGGGCATTATCCTCCATTGCTAGAGGAGAAGTAGGTGAAGAAGGATCTTCAAGTGGGTAGAACATAGGAATGATGATCCCCTCAACATGTGGATAGGGAGTGGACATGGCATGCTCTTCCAAAGGTAATAGAATAGGAAAAATAGGTATAAGAGAAATAGGTATTTTAGGTTCCTCACATTGTAAGAGGATAAGTAGAGGAGGCCACTCTAGATGTGGGAGAGGGATGGGTGAAATAAGCTCCTCTACTTGTGGAAGAAGAATAGGTAAAATAGGCTCCTCTAATTATGGGAGAGGTTGGACCGGAGATAAAGAGAAGACCATATGGACTATATGAATATCATGATCAAGTGGGTTGTTGGTTATGGCATGAACATTTGTTTGATTGAGAAAATGGTTAGGAAAAGGTTGTTTTAACACATCCATGATTTAGTTAACATGTGCATTAGTGTTATCTAAGATAATCTCACATTTATCAAGCATATCCTAAATAATATTTTTGAGTGTTTTACAGTTGTTATAATTATGGCCTTTAACTTGATAATAGCCACAAAACTTATCCTCCTTATACCAATTTAGGATAGGATGGGAAGGATCAAACTATATAGGAGGTCTAATTTGAGGAAGGGTAATAGATCCTTGATGAAATATTTTATCCAAAATATAAGTATATGATTCTTCAATAGGAGTGTATTTTCTTTATTCATACCATTGTTGGAATTACCCACCATCAACATCTAGGCTTATTGGAGTTGCATCCTAAACACTCATGTGAAATGAAACCACATAATGTTAGATACTAATACTAGTAATAATACTAGAGAGAGAGGTAAAGTTAGATTAGAATCTTCAACCACAATTTGGAGCTCCACAGCCTGAACTAAGGAAGAATATTAAGCTTCCTAGACCTCACTATTCCACTCCTCCTCTACCCTCAACTTTAACTTTAATTTTGAGACCCCATCCTTCCACTTTAGTTAGAGTGTTCTCTTTTCAAGAAAGACAAAAGGCAAAGCTACCTCATCTTTTTCCTCTACCACTTAGTGGCCCTTACACATCTAGCACCTCAACACCTACAACTAAAAAGGTGTCAACAAAACTAGTGACTATGCTTTCACCCAAAAGGGTACCATGAAAAACCATATCCATGCCTCCTAAATCAAATAAGGTGTTCACTCCTATTAAAAAAATAAGTTCTATCCTATTGATAGGCTCTTAGGCCTCTCTCCTATGCCAATTGTTTCAATCCTCCACCATAACCCTTCCTCCAATCAAGCCTTATCAGCCTCTCAGACCAAAAACATCTTAGTTCGATGACACATAAGTTTTTTTTATATCATCTCTCACCTAGACATGATATGGAAAGGTATAAAGCTCTCATAGATATTCTCCAACAACACTTGTATATGAACAACCTTTTTATTAAGGAGCCTCTTTCTAACCTCATAGTTATTCTACCAGTTGTGGATTACCTTCATGATGATTTTGGTTAAGGTTTTGTTAGAAGCTTCTACCTATCCATTTTCCTGTGGATAGTATGGCAATGAGAAGCTTAATTTGATGACAAAATCATCATATAGTTTTTGGATAGTTCTATTCTTAAAATATTTTCTATAGTTCATAATAATCTTATGGGGGATACCAAAATGGTAGATGATGAGATGGTTGATAAAGTCAATATTTTTGTCATCCTTAGTAGAGATGAGAGGAATAGCCTTGATCCATTTGGTGAATTATTTAGTAGCAATTATGATATAATGATGCTAGAGAGATGAATGAGTGTTAATCTAACTGATTAGATCCAAACCCCATTGTGAAAAGGGCTAAAAGTCTCTAGTGACTTGTAAGGCATGGCTTGGAGTGTGAAGTAAGTTAGCATTTTATTAACATTTGACACAATGATAAATGTAATTTTGACAGTCTTGGTTGAATGTTGGCCAATAGTAGCCAAGTTGAAGGATGCATTTGGCAACCAAATTCCAACTAAAATGTCTACCATAAATCCTATTATGAAATTCCTTAATGGTGAAGGTTATTTTATCATGAGTGAGGCATCTAAGGATGAGACCATCAAAGACTCATTTGTAGAGAAGGCCCCCCAACATAGTGTAATCAGTAATACTTTTAATGAAATCATGTCTTCAATTATTAGAAAGGTTTGATGGAATGATAGCATAAGTAAGATAGTCAACAAGTTGTTTGTACTAGATGTCATGTGGATTAGAGTCAACATTGCCCAAAAATAAGATGTTAGTTGACACATAGGAGGAAATGTGACATGATGCATGGTGACATATATTTTTGAATAAGAGGGTGAGGATGGAATGTGTGAGGCAAGGGAATCCATCATGTTGGCAAACTTGTTTGTAGATCAAGGAGCAGTTTGTAAGAGGTAGTGGTTGAATGATTCCAATAACACATGTACATTATGTTTATATCATTACAAAATTTCATTTTTGTAGAGGTAAGAATTGTTAACCTAATTAATCACTAGTTGGGAATCACCAAAGATGTTGATTGATTTGATGCCCAAGAAAATGATAGTTTGAAGCCCTAAGACCAAATTTTCATATTTGACCATATTTTTAGTACATTCAAAATATAGTTTAAATGACAAATGCATAGGCTCACCATTAAGAGGGATGAGGATGACCCCCAAACCTCTACTGAGTTGACATTTAGACCAATCAAATAACATCATCATTTGATAGGAGATGTCATCGATGGATAGCATTGTGATAGACTCATTAGGGAATTTGAGGTTAAAAGGTTGGTTGTCGGGTAAAGGGGCATCAACTAACTAATTAGAAATTATTTTCCCCTTGATAGAATTTTGTTGGATGAATTTCAAGTCAAACTCAGTAAGGATCATGAGCCAACAAGCCATATACTAGTTTTTGTATAGCTTGGAATGCATGTATTTGAGGAGGTCAGTATGGGTGATAACATAAGTTTTATGATTTAAAAGGTAATGGAAAAGTTTGGAAGTTGTAAAGACCAATGTGAGGCAAAGATTTTTGGTACGGTATACCAAGTTTTATAATCAATAAGCATTTAGCCTATGTAGTAAAAAACTTGCTCTCTATGTTGATCATCTTGATGTGTAATCATAACACCCAAGGAATGGTCTATTGTATAAATGTAGAGGTAAAAAGGCTAGTCCTCTTTATGGGGAATAAGAACCGATGGGGAAAGGAGATACATTTTAAGTGCATCAAAGGCTTTATGAAAATCCATGTTTTAATGAAAGGAGACATCCTTTTTAAGTAGATGATGAAAAGGTTGACATCGATCCAATAATTAAGAGATGAAATGGTGAATCGACTGAAGTTTACCTTGTAAGCTATAGAGTTGCTTGAGATTAGTGGGTGGAGGCATTTCTAATATTGCCCAAACTTAGCAATGTTAACCTCAATACCACTAAAAGGACCCAAAATATGTATTTCTTTAGGTTTAGTCAAACATTATATTAGAGGAGATGAGTGAATATGATTTTAAGAATTGCCAAGTGATCTTGGTGATGTTTAGACTTTCCAAGTAAGTCATCCACATAGTCTTCCATAAATTTTTATAGGAGGTCATGAAAAATGTAAGTCATGGTGCATTGGTAGGTAGCGCTAGAGTTTCTAAGGCTAAAAGGCATGACCTAGTAATAAAAATTTCCCCATGGGATGATGGAGGTCTTGTATTGATCTTAAAAAGTAATAAAGATTTGATTGTATCTTGAGAACCCATCCATAAGAGATAAAATATCATGGTTGGTTGTTAGATCAACAAGTTGGTTGATGCTTGGTAAAAGGATGTCATCCTTTATACAAGTAAGGTTTAGATCATAGTAGTCAGTGCAGATGTAGATTCCCCCTGTCACTTTTGTGATAGGGACAATATTGGAAACCTATTGTGGATAGTCAAAGGGTTGAATAAACTTAACAAAGAGGAGGTGTAGGAGCTCTTCTTTGATAGGGAGAGCAATATGAGGGTTCATATTATGAAGCTTTTACTTAACAAGCTTAACATAATGGTTGGTTACAATATTGTGGGTGATGATAGAGGGGCCAATGCCAAGCATGTCATGATAAGACCAAATAAATGCATTACTATGATTAGAGAGGAAAGTGGAATAATTGGCTTATTCAAGGGAATCTAAAGATTGGCCAATCTTGAGGATTTGAGGGTTATTTGGAGAGGGTAAATTAATATTAATGGTTGATTCATTTAACATAATTTACATTTTATAAGGGAGTAATCATTAGATATAGGAATCATCTACACCCATGTAGGTGAGAAGAGTGTCATCATCCTAACATTGGATAGTTTTAATAGTGGGAGAGTCTTCATCAATCATTTCAAGATGAATGAGAGGAAGGGACCTTATTTCCTCACCCAGATGAAAGGTCAGGGGTCCTAAATGAATGGAATTTATTGAAAAAGAAATTAAAAGGTATGGATACCTCTAATTATATAGGTGATGGTAGGGGAAGAGGAGAGGATGGAGAAGGAGAGAGTGGCTCCTCGATATGAGAGACCTTGGTGGGTTTTGTTGATTCATTGAAACCCACACCATACTACTTTTTGGCATATTTGATGGTCTTATTGGTAGGGTATTCAATGGGTGTATGAGCACCCTACTCATAACAACCCAACCTGAATCCTTTTTAGGCACACTTATAAAAATATGTGTGAGTAAAACTAAGTTTGTGTAAGAAGGAGAAGTCACAGGTAAAAGGCTATGGTGAAGAGGAGGGTTTTTTTGATAGTAGGATCCTTATCAATTCCCCCATATGTGATATTAGTTTGAAGGTTAGGGGGACCATAAGAGATGACTATCCAAATACAAGGATCATAATTAGGGTGCATGTGAATTTTGCTAAGCTCTTGTGGAGTATAGAACATGTCAAGTGTTAACAAGTGATATTCTCTGAGTGAAAAGCATTTAAAAGCGTCTTCCATGGGGTCTTTCTCAGGAATTTGTGTCACCAATATCTAAGTAATCGAGGTAGTAAAGCTTGTTGAGGCTTCAATAGTAGAATGAAAAGAGGAAGATGTTTTCAAAGTAATGAAGTCATCATTGGGATTATAATTCATGTTTCATGTTTTGAAAGGAGGTAGGTCAGTAGGAATAACATGCACTTGTCCATCATGCTCAAATTTGACATAGTGGTGTAAAGTCAAGGGTACACATGTCATGGCATGTATCCAAGGCCTTCTAAGAAATATGTTATGTTAAAAATCTCCTTTGATAACATAGAAGAGTTTGGTGATTGAGCAAGAACCCACATGGATATGCAAGACTATAGTACCCATAGTAATTGTTGTAGTATCATTAAAGGAATAGAGTATCACATCGAGGTATGACACATAATTATCGAGAAGTGATAGTTGTTTGTAGGAATGAGTGGAGATAATATTAATACTATAACCTCCATTGATCATAACTCTCTTAACATGAGTTTTATTGATATATGTGGTGATAAAAAGTGCAAGGTCCTAGTCTCCAAGATGAAGAGCTAAATTTTTGAATTACTGAAGGAAACTAGGGCAATAGCATTAAGAGAATCTATCAAAGTTATAAGAGGTTGAGGATCATCAGGTTGTACCTCAATTTCTTATAAAGCCTTTATCAAGGCTTGATGATGTTGGGGTGATTTTTAGATTAACTCATATAAAGACATCTTTATAGGGGTTTGGTGAAGTTATTTCACCATTGAGTCTTGAATGACTTGTGAAGATGTGGGTTGGGGGGAACCAAGCATAGAGATCTTGGGATTTGGTAGAAGGGCATCTTTTGAGAATGGATGAGCCCAAGGGGTGGTGGAATTTTCCTTACCTTTATCCTTTTTATTTTGAGACCATGTGGCCACATTAACTATGTTGATCTGGAGCACAAGCAGAGAAGTTGGTGGAGGTATAACCTCATCATTGGTCTTGGATTCAAGTGAGGTGATAAGTAGAGTTTGAGATGCAACTGGAAAAATAACTATGAGTTTAGAAAGAAAATCCTTAATGAGAAGGTTGTTCATATCGAAGTGTTGTTGTAGAATATTTGTGAGAGCTTTACATCTTTCCATATCATGTCTAGGTGAGCGATGATATAAAGAAACTTGTGTCATCAAACCAAGATGGTTTTGGTCTGAGAGGCTGATAAGGCTTGATTGGAAGAAGAGTTATGGTGGAAGATTTCAAAAATTGGTATAGGAGAGAGTATTGAGAGCTTGCCAATGGAAAAAGCACTTATTGTTGCAATAGAGGTGGACTCCTTCTTTGATTTAGGAGCCATAGATATGGTTTTATGTGGCACCATTTTTGGTGAAGACATAGCCATTAGTTTTGTTGACACCTTTTTAGTTATAGGTGTCAAGGTACTAGATGTGTAAGGGCCACTAAGTGGTAGAGGAAAAATAGGAGGCATATTTTCCTTTTGTCTTTCTTGGAAAGAGAACACTCCAACTAAAGTGGAAAGATGGGGTCCCAAGATCAAAGGTAAATTTGAGGGCAAAGGAGGAGTGGTATGGTGAGATCTAGGAAGCTTAACATTATTCCTTGGTTCAGGTTATGGAGCTTCAACTTATGGTTGAGGACTCAAATTTAAATTTACCTATGGATGAATTAGATTAAACACTAGGTGAACACCTAAATATTTGATTTGTTTTAATATAGTAGATGCTTATGATGGTGATGGTTCCAATGTAGAGGGATATGCTCCTAATGGTCCAAGAAAAGAAGTTTTATTTTTATCAAAAACTTTGGGATAAATGGTAACAAAAATATTAGCAGTAGAAGATGACATTTTTTTCATAGGATAGGGAGCTTTAAGTTGGTCCCAAAATTTCGAGTGTTCTAGCTTCTTGGAGTCAAGAAATTTTAGATTTTTAACCAACCATGAGAAGGGTTTAGATAAAGTTGTTGTAGGCCTTACATTTTCTTCCACAAAAGACTTTGGAGATTGGGAAAGAGGGAAGGTATTAGATTTTGTTATTTTAGGCCAAAGATGAGTAAGAAACACAACTGGGTCTTCTTCAATTGAGGTAGGAGAAGAGGCATGGTCTTCCCTGGGTGGGGGAGGAACTAGTGAAGTGTATTCTTCTAGTGGGTAAAACATGATTGCTTCCCCAACATGTAGACAAGGAGTAGGAAAGGTGTGCTCTTTTATCAGTAAGGGAAGGACTAAAATTGGTTTAATGGGTGCAAGCATAATAGGTCCCTCAATTAGTGCAGGGATAAATAATGTAGACTCCTTTATATGTGAAAGATGAGTGGATGGGGCACTATCCTCCATTGGTGGAGAAGTAGGTGAAGAAGTCTCTTTAAGAGGGTAGAGCATAGAAATGATGTTCCCCTCAACATGTAGATGGGGAGTGGGCATGGCATGCTCTTCCAAAGGTAGGAGAGTAGGAAAAATAGATACAAGAGGAAAAATCATTGTGAGTTCCTCACATGGTAAAAGGATAGGTGGAGGAGGCCCTTTTGCACATGGGAGAGGGATGGGTGAAACAGTATCCTCTACTCATGAAAGAGGAATAGGTAAAATAGGCTCATTTAGTTATGGGAGAGGTTGGACTAGAGGTAAGAAGAACATATTTACCATATGAATATCATGATCAGGTGAGTTGTTGATTATGGCTTAGACATTTGTTTGACTAAGCGAATGGTTAGGAAAAGGTTTTTTGAACACATCCATGCTTTGGTTATTAGGAACATTAGGGATATCTAAGATAATCTCACCTTTATCAAGAATATCTTGAATAATGTTTTTGAATAATTTATAGTTGTTATAATTGTGGCCTTTAACTTGATGATAGCCATAAAACTCATCCTCCATATACCAAGTTGAGATAGGATGGGAGGGATCAAACTGTATAGGAGGTCTAATTTGAGGAAGGTTAATAGCTCCTTGTTGTAATAGTTTATCCAAAATGGAAATATACAACTCTATAATAGGTGTATATTATCTTTGTTCATACCATTGTTGGAATTATTTGGTCAAATTTTGTGAGGTGGATGGCCTAGACTAGTTGACTATGGTAGAAGAGGTTGATTTAATCACCACACCATTGGCAGAGCCTTTTGAATTTTTATTGGAAGAAGGTTTAGAGGAAGAGACATTAGGTTTGGAGTTGGTCTTTTCATTACACAACTTAACCCTATCTTCATTTATAGCCTAAATCTCTAATTTTTGCACCATTGTAAAAGCTTCATCAAATATGCAAAAAGTCTAGAAGCAAAGGGTAGAAGAGATGTGTTTGGCACATGCTCTTGAGAAAAGCTCGATAAGCTCAAGGTTGAGGTAAAGAAAAGGAGAGATAACTAATTGAACCTCTCCATCGAGTGAAAATTTCAATGATATACTCATCATCAAACTGTCTAACAGAATAAAAGTCTATAATAAAGAGCTTTTTAGAAATACTAATAGAGAAGTGGTTCAGGAATAGTTGAGAAAGTTTGGTAAATGAGAAATGGGAGTGTCAGGTTATGGAACTATACCAATCCAAAGTATCATTAGAAAGAGATATAGGGAAAGTGTGAAGCAATAATGCATCATCATGCCCTATTAGGTAACAAGCATGTAAAAATACTCATAAGTGTTGTTGTGGATCCTCCTTAATCTAGAAATGAAAAATTTAGGGAGTTCTCATTGGCTTAAGTAGATTTGAATAGGTAAAGAAGGATGTATGGGTTCATTACATATTTGATCATAAGATAGAACATTCTTTGAACTTGACACAGATGTTTCTAGGTTAGACATCTTATCCATCAGCATCTTAATGAGATCAGGAGAAGGATTGGTGTGAGAAACACCCCCTAAGTTATAGGGTTCATGAAGGGAGCTAGAGGTGGGATATGACACACCTTGTTATGGTAGTGTAGATGTAACATACTGGTAATGAGTCATGGGTTGAGGGGTAGAAATGAAAGAGGCTTATCTTATGGGGTTAGAGACAATGCCTTGGCTGGGTGCCATCACCATAGGTTGAGTTACTAGCATGGTTACATGGGTTGAAGGGTGAGTTTTAACTCTTATAATTATGGGTGGAAGTGTTTATGGGATGGGCACTACCAAGTTTTGAAATGGTGTTTGACTTGGTTGAGCCAGTTGTGGCTATGAGGCTAAGGGAACCACTATAAAATTTGGCTTAAGAAGATGAGACTAAGCAGTTGGGTTGGTTAAATTTTTAGGGTTATTGATGGTTGGGTCACTTATTGAAGTAGTGGTTTGTGTGACCATAGATGGAATGGTGAAAACAATCAAGACTGTAGTTATCTCCATGAAAGAATTTGGCATGTCATAAAGGGGATATCTCACAATGTTATGGGTTTGGATCATGGTGAGATAATGCTAAAGGGATATAATGTTATGATCAATAAATCTTACAAATTCAAGATATCCTTCAGGGACAAGGGGGATCTGGTTAGGACTAGTAGTCACAAGGGTATTCTCCATAGCTAAAGTATGTTCCATGGTAGAATTAGAAAGGAGAGGGGAAGGTGGGAGTGGTTGCTAGCTTGCATAATTAGTAAGAATTTTATCTTATCTGCATGTCAAGACCATGTAAAAGGGATAAAGGCAAGCCTCAAACTCTATATTAGTGATAGAGCATTAGAAACTAGGTTTGCGTGTAGGTAGGTAGGTAATTTTAGCTTGCTATTTTAAGTAGGCTAAAAATTATAAAAACACATTGTCATCGATATCGGTTAAATGACTGATGCTAGTAGGTAATAATGCCATCGACATCAGTTACCTTACCAATGTCAATTACTATGGAATCTAGAAAGGTGAAAAATCTAAGGTTTTGGTAACCCAGGGGTGAAATCTAGGTAAAATAAAGGATATAATAGGTTTATGCAAGGATAAAGGACAAACCTAAAACTAGAGGTTAATAGAATCTAAGAGGTATAAATGCCTATATTCTATAAATTTATAAAGGAAACATCCTCACTAACTCAAAAATGTAAAAGAAAAAAAGAAGCAGAAAAGGAACATGTATCCACTAAATGTTAACTCCTAGGAATTAATTTTAGTCTCTTGATGGCTTATGCATTAGAAAGTGTGAGAGTAAAATTGGTTTATGAAATAGGTAATAGATGAGCAGTATAAGTATGGTTCTAAGTTAGTTTTAGTGCTTAACATAAATCTGTATTAGACTAGGTACATGGCTTGTTATAAGGGCTTGCTCCCCGTACTTCATGGTCCCAAAGCTGAGCTAGGCTACTTAGCTAGAATATACCTCATGTCTATAGTTTATTATCCATTAAATAATGGAGTGGGTCCTCCCCTTGGTGGTGAAATCCAAGTGGGATCACTAGGTAGGGTAAGGTGATCCACTAGGTGATGAAATCCCAATGAGCCTTGTCTCAAAGTGAGTTTAGATGTTTAATTTTGTGAGAGTGATCTAGTTGTGTAACATTTATGTTCTATAATTTATTCATGATGATTTGTTTAACTAGGTGAGCTAAATGCAATAATAAAAATAATGAAATGCAATGAATTTTAAACCCAAATCAGAAATGTTTAAATTTAGATGAAAATAATGGTGAATAGGAGAAGAGGGTGAATTTCACTATCCTAATGATCAAAAGAGACAAATAAAAGAGAGTATTATTTTTATCTTGTAGGAAAATAATGAATTTATTTGAGAGGCAAAAGAAGAGGAGAATGATAGGGAAGGAAAATTTTAGTTCTTTCCTTAAACAGAAAATAAAAAGTTCAAAACTCTATTTTTGAGAAAGACAATGAGAGAAAGTGCAAGAAATAAAAATTTCACTATGGTGCACCTATATAAATATCTAGATAAGTAATGAATTTAAGAAAACTCTAGGGTCCCATCAGGCGTGCCAAAATGTTTCACTACATTTTAAGCTTATTTTATATTCAAAGAGAGAGAGAAACAAAAGAGAGAGAGAGTTAGGGATAAGTGATTAAAATCTAGATAAATGTGCACCATTCTAAACTTTATAGATTCCCCTCTTTGGCTATGGATGAAGACACCTATAGATAAGAAAACACTACACAAAATAGTTGTTAGTGGAGATATGTGTGGATTACCAAGCTACACGATTGTTTTGGGAAGCATGAAACTTCCTTGGGATGATGGTCTACTATTTTAAAATAAAGTTTAAAATAAATGTACGTAAAGAAAGTAGAGAGAGAGAGAGAGAGAGAGAGTTTTATTTACCATGTTGCAGGCTTGAGTGTAGCAAAAGATAATATAGTTTAGGCTGATAA
Source organism: Torreya grandis (assembly GCA_037957365.1). Taxonomy (NCBI): domain Eukaryota; kingdom Viridiplantae; phylum Streptophyta; class Pinopsida; order Cupressales; family Taxaceae; genus Torreya; species Torreya grandis. The sequence continues at coordinate 2,143,152 of JARHVA010002184.1, forward strand.
ATTAGCTCTATGTTTTAGGAAGGTTATTAGGTGATTTTGAGGTTGCTAGTTTAAAAACAAAGTAACTGACATTAGTTAAAGGATCGATGTTAGTTGGGGTCACTGATATTGGTTGGGGTCACTGATGTTAGTTTGGGGTCACTGATGTTCATCGGGGTCACCGATGTCAGTTGGGGTAGTAGTATTAGAATGAGTTAGATAAGTCTTTTCTAGGAGGGAGAATGGGAGTATGGTCAGGTTGTGAGGTTGGGAAGAGTCGTAACAAGGTGGGTAAGACTCAAGGGAGTCTAGAAAGAGGGTTGGTGTACTAAGGCAAAGAGAAATGGGTGGGGAGTTTTACAACTCCTACATGGAAGAAATAGAGATTCATGAAACAATAAATAGTATAATGGAAAGTAATTATAAAATTATTATTTAAAGACTTAAAAAATACTAAGATATACCTCATTGGTGAAATGGGTGAACTATGACTACCGAATAGATGACTCTAATGAGGCTTGGTGAACTGATGGGTGAATAGACAAGATAAGCTTGTGCTACTGGCCTTCAAGAGTTTAAGCTTTATGTAGTGTATCAATTCCTGATTTGGATCAATTTTTGTAGAGTAATGATAAGCCTAAATGTCGAAAGTAAATGTAGGATGCTCTGATTACCAAAAACCTATACATGAATTCTTGATTTTTGTGACCCAAATACCAACTTGGAATTTTGCTTAAATAACCAATGTTGGCTATCCCACCGACATCGATTGAGGGTTGACTAATGTTGGTGGCATGAGAATAGGTAAAATGGATATTTTTAGCCCATTTTATGTTCTTTCTCTTGCCAAGTGTGGTGCCTATTATAAAATGGTAAAAATGCAAGGCTATGAAGAATATAGTTAGTTAGAAATTTATGTTAGGGGTGAGAACAAGTCATAGGTAGTTAGAATCAGGAGACTAAGTCTCAAGGTGACTCAGAGGGTAAGAATTAGTTTTTAGATGAGGTGGCCAAGTGAAGTGGCATAATGGGTTTTAATTAGCTTAATTAAATATTTTAAGGTGAAAAAATGGGTTAAGAAGGTTAATTATTAAAAGGTGATCATGGGGGGTTTCGACACAAGGAGTCAGATAAGTGTGTGATGTAATTATGATTTCTATAAGATGTAGCCAAAGTTTTGTGCAAGGGGTGCTTGTTGGATAAGAACATTGGTTGGGTTGGTGACTGATGGAAGGGTGGTGACCCTTGTACTAATCAGTGTCAAGGTAGAGGGTATGGACACCACAAATCTTTGAATTGGAGTAGTGGTTGATGTATTGGAGGTAGATAAAGGAAGTTTAGTAGTGTTATAGGAAGGCACTCTTACTATGGATGAGTGGTTGGTAAGAGTGGAAGGTATAAGGGCAGTAGTAATTTGGGTTGGTTAGTTTTTTATGGTAGTCTCGAAGGGGTTGTTAGTTGATGAGGAAGCTTGGGTAGTCAATAGTTGGGTAGTAACTACAGAAATAAATGTACTCTTCATGAGGTGGAGAGGCATGCCATAAGGTGGATCTATGGGTGGGGCCAAAGATAGGATATGGTAAGACATGGTTGTAAGATAATGTTGTAAGGCTATGGGATTGTTATTTAGGAAAGTGGAAAAATCTACATCTCTTTGAGGAACCTTTCGAGGGAGGTAGGATTTTTTGAGGGGTGAGGAAAATCTATTTGTTTAGAAATGTAGTCTATGGATGAAGAGGTATGCTGGCTTGGTGATGGGTTTTGCTCTGCAAGGTCTCTTTGATGCTAGTGAGTGAGAACCATATGGGATAGGGGAGATAGAAATTACAAACAACCTCACTACTCAAATAAAAAAAAGGATATAAATGATCAAATAAGTAAAATCATACTTTAAAAGAAATGTTAATCCCTAGAGTTTTAATTAATCTTGCTTTTGGCTTATGCTTTAAAAAGTTATGTGACTAAAATTGGTTTGTAGAGTAGGTACTAAAGAGGAAATCTAAGGTTGGTTTCAGGTGTGTTTAGGTGCTAAAAAAGAATTTGTATTGGAATCAATACATGGTTTGGTATTTGGGCCTACCCCCTCACTTCACACACCATAGTGATAAGAGTTTTGGGTGTGTAGCCAATATATATTGATATCCAAAGATTATACGTAACTAGAGAGATAAGTTGGTTCTCCCCTTGGTAATGACCTCCAAGTGGGATTGCCAAGAAATGGTAAGGTTATCGCTAGGTGATGAAATCCTAGTCAAGCCTTATCTCAAGTTTGTTTGATGTTCAATTGATGAAAGTGGTTTGATTGATTTTGTATAATAAAGAGTGAAGCTATGATAGATTACTTTGCTTTTAAGTTAAGCTATGTGAACTAAACCTTCAAGCATTTGATGTATGCACTTAATTTGAAGCCCAAAAGAAAAAATATATTTTCTTAATGAGCATATAATAGAGATAATACAAGAAAACAAGAACCAAGTAGAGACACAAGGGTCCCATCGGGCATGCTATAATGTTTTAGTAAATTTCAACTTATTATTCAAAAAGGGAAAAGAAGAAAATAAGTACAGGTATGATTGAAAAACCTATTTGATTGTACATTCATTAAATCATAAGATTTTGAAGAGCTCCTCTTTAGTTGAGGAGGATGACCTATAGATAAGAAAACACTAAAGAAATTTTTTTTGTTAGACAAATAGTTAATTTGATTGCCTAGTGATATCTAGATCCTAGAAATAAGAGATTCCTCAGGGGTTGTCAATCCACACATTTTAAATAATTAATTTTATAAAATAGAATATAAATTACTTGTATCAATAATCAAAAGGTATTGAAATTGAATACAAGAATGCTTACTAAGAAATAGACTAGAAATGATTGAAATAGAGATTAAGCTAATTAATACTAGTGCAATATGGTTGGGGTATGATTTATAAAATTAAGTGAGGGTCTATGAAAAAATAGGGACACATAAAATCAGGTTTGATTTGGGGTAGGTAGGTGAAAATAGCTTACTAGATTTTACTTCCATAGTGACCATTAGTGGTTGGACTGACAATCGATGGTTAAAGTGATCATCAGTGGTTAAGGTGAATGGTAGTGGTCAAGGTGGCCATTAATGGTTAGATAAACCATCGATGATTGAGACAAGCATAGGTAGTTACTGTGTGTAGGTTTGGGTTATTAAATAACTAGTATGACAGGATCTCAAGTGAGATTCTGGGAGTTGGGTAGGTGTTGGGCTATGAGTAAAAATCAAATAAATTAAATAAATATCAAAAAATATATACTTATCTTATATAAAGAGGAATTAGTGGATTCTTATGTGGTTGAAACATTGATGGATTCTAATGTGATTCTAATAGAGTAATGGTACTTGGCACTTTAGTAGAGCTACAGTGGCAAATTGGCTCTTTAACATAATAGCTAGTTTACTAGATTGTTGATGATAATTGACCTATAAAAAGATAATTATGGATGCATAATATCTTGATAATAATTTCAAATGGGTTTCACCTCTTTGCTCCTCTATTCTTATAGGCAAGTCAAGAGAGTTACAACAAGACATGAACTGGGTTTCCTAATTTTAACTCGCACATGTAATGTCTCAAAACTAGATTGAGGACAAGTTATTTTTAGAAAATCAAGGTGGGTGAGTTTACATGTGGGTAGTTAAGGAGGTAGACCCTGACTATTGAGGGTTATGGTCACCATCGGTGGTTAAATTGACCATCAGTGGTTGAGTATGAAGGGTCAAAATAGGTAAAAGCTAAGGTTAAGCCAATTTATTCAAACTAACTATAAGTTAGGTTTGGTTAGGGTTTGGAGGGTCAGATTGGTCCTGAGAGGGTCCCAAGGCAGTCAAGGGGATTACAACATTCATAATCATGATGTGTGGATTTTTTGTGTCTACACCTATGAATACCTATAAAAGACCAAAGAGAATAAAGGAAATTTATTAAAAGCACTCTATCAAGCATTCAATTAATCAAAGCTTCCCCATTTCCATACCAGTCATAGGTACAACACATATATCGGTCTAAAATACCAAAGGAGTAGCCCAAGAGCTTGATTTTCCAAACTACAAGCTAGGTCACTGTTATAATTACTTTGCACATGTTATATGATTCACACACAAGCCAACATATAGGGGATAACTACATTAGCCTAAGGCCCTATTTAGAGTATTGAATATGTAGGTAGCATCCTTTGACAATGGGGGCATTGGGTTCATCTCAACACCATGTGCCCACTGACCCATTTTTCAATTGAATATACTTAAGGAATGAAAAATTAAGGTCTAATTGGAAATTTACACCACCACCCCCCTTAAGTGAAATTTAGGTAGTGTATACAAAATTGAGGCTAAACATTTTAAATGGGTCCTATAAACTAGGCCTGATGAGGTACCCATGTATAATCAATATCATTATAATCAAAATAGGTGTTTTGATAACCAAAATGATACCCAACAAGTTAGTAAAACACATGATAATTAGTACAATATGTTGAAAGAGAAGTTCTTTAGATGTGTTGAATTCATCACAAAAGGTGCACTAAGTGGGCTAATCCACCACTGAGAATTTCCAAAATTAGATGTTGATATGTGTTACAAGGATACCTAAGATATATACATACCAAATCTAATGTAGGTAGAATAATAACACCCCCCCTAAATAATTTTGAATGGGTGGAGTGGATGAATAAATTTGCATGAGTGGTATGAATACACTACTTGAACACTAAACAAATGTTTGGAATGCCATAATCCACTTGTTATAAGGAGTTGGACAAACTATGAAGGTTTCAAAAATATAGATAAGAAAAATAATATCCTCTATAAAATGTAATAATTTTTTTATAAAGGGTCCATAATTGTCTTAGAAAGAGTGTCACAAGCAAAAGTGGAAGATGAAACTAACCAACTACTATTGCATAAGTTGAAGAAACTTAAAATAAGTGATTACACAAGTGAAACAAATATACTACTTAAACAACACATTAAAAAATGTAGAAGGAATTCTACCAAAAGTGCCAGGTTAAAAAGAGAGAGCTAGTTACTCAATAGGGTCCCATCAATGAGGCCATGTTAGGTACCCTATATAAAGTTAGGAAAAATAATTACATTTTTAATACATAAAACCCATAGTATTGCATAAAACACATAAAAACTATGGTTTCAAAAAAAAATCACCTAAAATGGAGTTGGTATGGAGGAGAAATGACCCATAGAAGATCCATGATGAAGTTGCAAAAATATAAAAAAAAGTGTTGGCACATGCCACATATGTGTCAAAAAAGTGTCCTACACAAGGAACATGGTTTAAACCACAAGTGTACCAGAAAATATTCCAACAACAAAGTCTAAAATAATTTAACAACCTAATGATAAAGAGGTTTTGTAGCTATTAGGTGCCAAACTTTCTCTCTCATGAGCAATCTATGTAAAATGAAGATAAACAAAGTCCAAATTTTGAAATTTCATGGAAAAATAGGTAGTTTTAAAAAACACTGCATGTCAAATGGATTCCATAGTAATGAGAATGAGGCTCTAGAATTTTTTCCATTGGAAGGGGACACACAAGACCAAAGGGAAAAAAGTGTTATTATTATTGTTTGTGCTCATTGACCTTGTACCCTTTGGTATTCAATCATATGTAAAAGGTCAATGAGCACAAACAATGATTATTACCTCTCTCATTATCAAATTCATCTTTAAAAAACACACCTTTATAATTAAAACATTATGATCCATAAACTAGGTCTACAATAATTTTTCATAAATGGATACTAAAATTTTGGGAATGAATAAAAGTTCTTAGAAAAACTTTGACTATTCATTTCTCGATTTAAAACTTCTTATTTTGTGTCAAATTTATTGATTTAAAACTTCTATAACATTCTTCAATGGACATAGAAGGATCATCAGATATCATCCTTGGTTCTATAACATTCCAAAATAGGCAAAGGTTCTCTTCAATGGACATATAAGCATCAAGTTTGAGTTAACATAGAACATCTGCATAGTCTATATCAAGCTTCTTAAGAGAAGCCTTTATTGACAAAATCTTCCAACTCATTTCGAACCCCATGAATACCTTTATATGTGGAATCTCCCTTCCACATATAAATCCTTCATTTATTTTTTAAATCCATATCAAAATAGTGAAAAACAATTTCTACGTCCATTTAGGACTATTTATTTAAACACTATTTGTCTTAGCCAACATATTTCTACCATGCATGTGGAGTGTCTTGTCATGTCAATGTTTCTACTGGCATCATAGGAAGAGTTCCAAACTATATACTTCTAAAAGGAACCCTATTGAGAAACATTTCTAACACAGGATATGACCTTTCATATTCCTAAATTATTAATGGGAAAATATAGTCATTCATCCTTCTATTGACTCGACTTTTGATCTATCAAATCAACACCATTACCATCCTTCATTATAAGCTCAACTTCCATAAATGGGATTGGCTTAATAGAAATTGGAAATGTATGAATTACTTCACATCCCAAACTATGTGGAATCAATGCACAATCATGCCTTTGAAAGAATAAATATCTCCATCTAAAGACACCTTATAATCATGGCTTTGACCTTTACCTGACACCAATTACTTGATTAGATAGGTAAAGATATCCCTAAAATTTGTAGGTGGGTTATCTACTTAAGACTCACGAAGTCTTGTGATTTACCTCACTTTGAACTATCTACCCTTTATCCAACCAAAACCAAGCTCCCTATATTCCATGGTCAAAGGCCATCTTCATAACATTCCACCTAGTTGTTGTAGCCTCATGGGCTCATTAAAATGGTGATCTCCTCTTTGATATTTTTCATGGCTGAGCATGTATGGTCCTAGGCTCATACAAAAATGTCCAAGATGGATGAAAAACATACCATTTCCCTCTTGGTTCTATGTTTCTAGGTCATTGCCTTCACTGTGGTTTAAGACTTTTAAACCCCCTCCTCTATTTTGTTCTTCCCTCTAATTTTATCCTCGCCTAAACTTTTATTACCTAGTTGTGGTCGAATGATTTTGACCATAACAAATAAAAAAGTCCCACATTCATGGGATAGGGGTGTTGTAAGGCCTTAAAATAAGGCAAGACATTATATGAAACTTGTATCTTGGGCCACATCTTAAATGCCTTTTTATTAAAAATCTTGAGCTTGGTTAGATAAGATCTTGACTTGACCAACTTAGACAAGTTGGCATAAAGTAGTTAAAACTAAGAATCGAGATGGTACTTAGGTTGGCATGCATTCAGTTGTTGAGTGAGTTAGAGTTGGTAAATAGGTTGATACTCAATTTGGATTGAGATATAAGTTAGGTTGCACTCTGAGTCAAGTTGGGTTGGTAACTTGAGTTGGATTACCATGTGAGTTGGGTTGCATTATGGCTTCAATAAATATAAATAATGTGATGGTAGACCCTATTGTGGCTTGAGGACCCACCACATGAACCTCTCCAATTGCTCTTTATCCTGCCATGTGTCACAACTAGAAGCACAAAATAATTGTATGGTAAAAATAGTGTAATTATAGAATTAAAAAACACTATTACCATACATGATGACATAGTCCCCCTCCATCATAAAATTGGGATCCATCGGCTATGATATTTGTAGATGGACCTTTTTTAAAATATTGATGAAATTGGTGACCATATTATTTTGGATCAAACCTCCCCACAAAGAGTCTTTTATCCTCAAAAGTACCAAAAACTCACTACCATTCTTAAATGGATTTCTAGTTTCAAAACCCAGTAACTATCCATCTAAAATTATAACCTATATATGGAGAGTAAAAATAAACTCTTTATCCATTCTACCAAATTAATCATTACCTAAAATATTCATAATCTCTAGTGGCTTCTCTCAACCCTACACTGCATGAAGGTTAAGGTATTCTCCTTGTTATTAGACAAGGTAAATCACATTATGTTGTATACACCTATAGGATTTATAAACAAATTGCACACATGTATACTTACATTTTACAAAAAAATTCCATCTATGGGTCTTTAAAGGTACACTTACATGACATGATGGAAAAACATACATGTGTGTACAAAAAGTTTGTAATACAAACATTTCCCATATTATTGTGGGACTTAGACGTATACAATGTCAAGTATAAAAATGTATGGTAAAATTTGTCTATCCTAAGGTGACTAATGCATAATACAAATAATACCTAAAGATAATTAATGGAATTAAAAACAACAAAATTAATTATTGTTTCCCTTTAATCTTTCCTTATACCTGTCAAACTCCAATGTTATCTTGGAGAATTCCCATAATAAGAGCTTCTTTACAATCTCACAAATCTTCAATTAACTACAAGCTAATATCATTTACAAGTGAGAAGAAACCAAGTATTTTAAAATTATCTCAAGGTTTCCTCTACCATCTAACTACTCCCTGATTCATATATCCACAACTCATCCATCTAAGTTAGTTTCCAAAATAGAATCAAAATGGAAAATTGAAATAGGAGATAGCAAATATATATCCTTCCAATCACAGCTTTTATCAAAAATTCCTTCCCTAGATCCAATAGTTAGGAGTTATCTAAAAAATAATGTACTGAAAGGAAAAAAATCATACTAGTCTAATGTTATATTCATGCTTATAAAACTATTCAAATAAACCATTTTGTCAACCTAAGGGTTGTTCCCTCTTGATGGTTTAGTGTCTAAATAGTAAATGGTCTCATATTTTCAACCCTATCTCCATAAGATTTAGATGATCTATTAAATTTCAAAAGTCTTTCAAAAATAACTTCAAACAAAGACATACTTTATTCCCAGTGTAACCTTACACAAAGGATTCAACCAAAAATGTGCAAACATAGTTACGTTTGAGAATAATTTATACCTCTAAAGAAACTATGAAGTGCACCTATTGAATACCGGCCATCAAATGTTGGTGTCTTAAAAAAATTCCTATTTTCTTCCTATAACTCTCAACAAAGTTGTGAAACAAACCAATCTATAAACTAGTTTAAAACTCAAAACTCAAAGTGCAAAAATATGTTCACTACTGAACAATGCCTAGTTTTCTATTTCCATATCTTATCATGGAACTAGTATTTTCACTTGGTCCTATACTCAAGAACATAATCATCCATAGTGTGATTAATAATCCAAAATAATAAGGCTACATAATTGGTTAGCTAGACCAAAATATTGTGTCAATTCTAATATGAAATCAAATCATAACCATACCTCAATCTACCCTTTGTGTAAGACTGGTAATCAAATGCAACTGATTCTTTTTGGATATGCATTACTAAAAATGCCTTGTGTTTTATCTAAATGTTTCCCAAAGAATAAAGGTGGTTCATTTCATAAAACCATCTCACACCTCAAGTGTAAAGTGTTATGTTCTTTATCTATGTTGTTCCTACAAGGCTAGTGATTCCAGAATATTGGCTGTTAGAATCTTGTCTTCTTCTAGTGAATTAGAACACCTTCTAATTTCCCTTTGCACTAGCCTTCCTGCATGGTCAACTCAATAGAAGAATCAGAACCAAAATATTGATATTTAAAAACTATAAATACAATTATATCACAACTCAAGTAAGGTCCTGTAATCACTTTCTCTGATACTAAATTTGATCCATAAACTGGGTCTAAAATAGTTTTTTGTAAACAGATACTAAAATTTTGAGAATGAATAAAAGTTCTTAGAAAAAAATTGACTATTCATTTCCCAATTTAAAACTCCTTGTTTTGTGTCAAATTTTAACTTCCCATAATTCATTCTGATGTTCCCTTAATTCATTCATGAACTTAATTAAATGAAACCAAAATAAACTAAAAATGAAATACTTGACACAAGACATGATAGCGAAGTTCACCCATCATTTGGGCTACATCTCTGGGATTACTTAACTACAATTTGATCCATTATAAAAATGATGCAAATCTACACTTTTCAACTTACATCATAAATGTATTTAAGGAACCTATAATTTGATACTAAAATGTAATTTTAAGACTCTAATTCATTCAACAAACATCTTTCCTCTATCTATAGCATATGTTCATCCTTCTCTATATGTTTGGACAATTCTCCATTCAAGTGTATCTATAAACTCTTAAATGGGCATAATTAACAAATAGGAGTAATGATAATAAGAGTGTCCTTATAACCCTAGATAACCCCAAAACCATTTATATCCCTCCAAGTTGAAATAAATAAAGGTAATAAAATCTATATGGTCACAAGTCTCTATATCAATATAGAGCCACAATACATATCTTCCTTATCTACCATGGGTCTCTATGTTTAATTAACTCGTAATGGAAAGATTACATCTTCCCTTGGACAATGGGAAATACACACACACATACACACACACACACACACACACACACACACACACACACACACACACACACACACACACACACACACCCATGGATTATCAACTATATTCTATAATTGAAATAGAAGATAAATATATATCCATTCGAGACTATGAAATATAAGATATGCATGCAAGAAACATTACCAAATGGGTATATATATATATACACCCATGGATTATCAACTATATTCTATAATTGAAATAGAAGATAAATAAATATCCATTTGAGACTATGAAATATAATATATACATGTAAAAAACATTACCAAACACCAAAAATTAGATATCATCCTTGGTTTGGGTCTCTGATTGTAATGTGTTTTAATTTGACCTAGTCTATAACATTTCAAAATAGGCAAAGGTTCTCTTTAATTGATGTATAAGAATTAGGTCTAAGTTAACATAGAACATATGCATAGTCTATATAGAGCTTCTTAAGAGAATCCTTTATCGACAAAATCTTCCAACCCAGTTCAAACCCCATAGAGACCTTCACAGGTGGACTCTCCCTTCCACATAGAAATCCTTCATTGATTTTTTAAATCCATATCAAAATATTGAAAGATATTTTCTACATCTATTCAAAACTTTTTATTCAAAGACTTTGTCTTAGCCAACATATTTCTACTATGCATATCGAGTGGCCTACCATGTCAATGTTTCTACCAACATCATAGGAAGAGTTACAAACTACATACTTCCAAAAGGAATCCTATTGAGAAATTTTTTTGACACAAGCTATGACCTTTCATATTTTTTAATTATCCACAAGAAAATATAGTCATTCATCCTTCTATCAAATCAATTTTTGATCTACCAATTCAATGCCATTACCATTCATCATTATAGGCTCAACTTCTATATATGGGAGTAGCTTAATAACATTTGTAAATGGATGAACTATTCCATGTCCTAGACTATGTGGATTCAATACACAGTCATGCCTTTAGAATAATAAATATCTCCATCTGAAGACATCTTATAATAATGGCTTTGACCTTTGTTTGATGCCAATTGCTTGATTAGATAGGCAAAGACATCCCTCAGATCTTCAAGTGGATTCTCTACTTAAGACTCACCAAGTCTTGAAATTTACCTTAATTGTAACTATCTTCCCTTTATCCAATTAGCACCAAGATCCCTATCTTCCATGGCTAAAGGCCATCCTCGTAGTATTTTACCTAGTCATTGTAGCTTTATAGGCTTATTAAAATGGTGATCTCCTCTTTAATCTTTTCTATGGATGAGCATGTATGGTCCTAGGATTATATGAACATTTCCAAGATCGATGAAAAACATCTCATTACCCTCTTACTTCCATGCTTCTGGATCTCTGCCTTTATGGTGGCTTAAGACTTTTAACCCCCTCCTCTATTCTAGTCTTCCCTATAATTTTATCCTTACCTGAACTTTGATTATCTAGCCATGGTCAAAGAGTTTTGACCATAACAAATCAAAAAGTTCCACATTCATGGGATAGGGGTGTTATAATACCTTAAAATAAGGTGAGACATTATATGAAACTCATGGCTTGGGCTATGTCTTAAACACCTTTTTGATAAAAAAATTGAGCTTAGTTAGAGAATATCTTAACCTAACCAACTTAGACAAGTTGGCATTAAGTAGTTAAAACTGACCATCAAGCTAGTACTTAGGTTGGAATGCATTCATTTATGGAGTGAGTTGGAGCTGGTAAATGGGTTGATACTTGATTTGGATCAAGATGCAAGTTAGGTTTAACTACGAGTCGAGTTGGGTTGGTAACTTGAGTTGGATTACCATGTGAGTTGGGTTCCATTATGGCTTGGATAAATAGCAAGAATATGGTTAAAATAGTGTAGCTTAAGGACTCACCATGTGGGCCTTTCCAATAACTCCTCATCCTACCATGTGTCACAATGAGAAACAAAAAATAATTATATATTAAAAATAGTGTAATTACAAAATTAATAAAACACCATTACCATACATGATAATAAACTCCCCCTCCATCATAAAAGTGGGCTCCATCGACTATGGTCTCTGTAGCTGGCCCTTTTTAAATATATCAATGAAAATGGTGCCCATATTCCTCTAGATCACATTAATCCCCCCACCCATCCTTTCCCTTTATAAAATGCTATGGCCTCCTCCTCAAAGTATTTTTTATATTAAAAACTTTAAAATGTGTGTGTGTACACATGCATACACCTTTTCAAAGATTTAAATTGAAAAAAAAATAGTGGGGGGAACTTGAAAACTTAACCTCTCCACAATATCAATGCCTTATAAAATCACACTAACCATAATTCCATCCAACCATTCAAATACATAATTACAATGTATTACTTTTGTTGAAACAACTAAACCTATTGGAAAAAAGGTTGAGTCAAGAATGGTTTTTAGATAGTAGTCTTGGAAGTGGTGGACGATGTGGATGGTTGGAGGGTGGCCACCAGAATGGACAATGCACAATTTTAAAACTTTCATTAAAATGATGCAAGATAATGTTAATGCCAAATAATAAGTAGGCCTAAGAAGGAAAAATAAAAATGTACACTCCCAATGCTTTGATTATAACCAAATAGTGTCAATGCTAATATAATGTGCTTCAATAAAAAATTAATGTCAATATAGCATGATATAAAAAGGAGGATGGCTACTCAAGTGAAAGAGTGGCGCAGGTCATTGGGTGATGGAACAAGGTGGTAGGATTATTATAATTTAGCAAAGGTGGGAATAATTTATAGGAAATGGGTGGAGTAGTGAAGTGATGGCTAGGAATATCAAGGGTTCATGGAGGGGTTATTTTTTAGTGGAGTAAAAATGATGGCCATGTGTGAGTTGAAGAAATAGGCTACAAATGGGAGGAGGGGTAGAGGGTTGTTGTAGATTTCATATACTATGTTCATACTTGATGAGAGCCTAAGGAGGCACTCAGTGCATAGGCACTAGGAAAAAGTTTGGTGGTCATGGGAGTTTTGGTGAAGGCAAATGAGGATGGCTAAAGAAATCAATGTGGGGAATAAGGAGATGTGGGGAAAAACCTACCCACTACCAAAAAAAATGTTTTTTTTAATTTATGTTATTTTACAAAATATAAAATTATAAAAAATTGTATGCCCCCCTCTTTTAAAAAATAAAATACCCCTTAAAGTTTTTTATTAGAAAAAAATAAATAAAAAAATAAATAATCCCCCAAAATTGTAAACACTCTTAAATTTAAAAAAATCAAATCTATTTACCCATGAATGGTTAAAATTTACTGTAATATCCCCTCCAAATAGGAAATATAGCAACACAAAAAATTTGAACCAAGATATAATCGCTGTTGAATAAATTCAGAAAGATCACAATAATATAGTCTCTTAATAACAAATTACAGATTGTATCACTTGTCCTTCTAAATTATTACAATTGCAGTCCTCTAATATGCATACAAATATGAAATACAGTCTTGAAAACCCCTGGCTTTGCAAAATCTGGAAGTGCAAATTGAGTTCTGGAACGTCTCGGCCCTTCTGTGTCAACACACAGTCGCCATCGTCCGTCGATATCCCACCGACGTCGGTCTCTTCCAGCCGTATTTCTGCCGACGTCGGTCTTCAGTCGACCGATGTCGGTCACTGAAACCCTCTGTCTGCCGATGTCGGTTCCTGCACTGATCTGTACGAACCCGTACGGATTCTGTACGGCCGCAAATTAAGCACCACTTCCCTATTTTCGACCCCTGATCTGAAATATATGTCTCTAGCACAGTAGATCTCTAGCTGTATAATTTATTGAATCAAAACATAAAGCAATAAATACCTGGAATATCTGTGATAACTTCTGTGTGAAGTTATCTCTCAAACCTGAAATTCTGTGATAACTTCTGGATGAAGCTATCTCTCACTTTGGCAATAGATCAGCTGATATTCCACAGCCTCTTAATTGCACACACTGAAGAGGGAACGTTCTCCAATGCAAATGGAATCCTTAAACCCTAGGCTCAGTCTTCACAGAAGAAATTCTCAAAATCAATATCAATATTCAATAGCATAATCCTCAATGGCCTCCATGAGAAACCCTTATACCCTCCAAAAAGATATGCTTGCCCTAATTAGGGTTTCTTAAATTAGAATTAGGGTTTCTAATTAAAATTAGGCTAAATAATTAATATTTGATTAAATCAATCAAATATTAATATCTCCCTTAATACATGTCAGATCCATGAACCGATCGAAGCTAGTGAATCAGGGAGTGATTCCGCACATAACCATACCATAATAAAGGCGCTCCACTGCATATCAAATATCCCTAAAAAGTAGGAGCTCAAGCCAAATGTGTCTGAAATACCCTGCATGAAAATCAAATGAAGAAATCTTGTGAATCAAAGTCGAGCCAAGCTCCATTATGACCCTCTATCCATCTTATTAGCCTACGAAGGTCGCATAATAGGCTAACCATGAACTCAGAACATGTCAATTGAAAAGGGGACATGACAATCCGCCCCTCCTGAAATTGCTTGCCCTCAAGCAATCACTGAATGACAAATCAATCAATCCACCTGGATCCCAAATGTAGTTAGGATCTCCACCACTGTCAATTATCACGAACCCCATGCCATGTCCATCCCAACATCCAATCCATAAATGAAAATTTGCAAGCAAACTCCGTACCTGAATAATATCTAAAACTGGATTGTGAAGGCTAGACATAGTCATATCATCATCAACCTGTGTCCGACTGTAACAGAAAGTTGAGTCCTCACCACATGTGACAACTCCTGAACCGAACTCACCTCACGACCAAGCTCGTCCTCATACCTCTCCTGTGTTGGTGCCAATGTGCTCTCGTCATCACCCTCCATCATGTTATGTGGTATAGGTACCTCCATCCGATGAAAAAACATATATCTGAAGCTGCTGCCCCGTATTGCCTTAAGAATATGTGTCGTCCCATCAACATTAAAGAGAACCTCCATGTCCTTGAGACGAAGAGTGACTTCCTCAAATGAATGAAGCCACTTCATACCCAAGACTAAGTCTATATCCCCCATGTTTACCACATAATAATCAGCGTTGAACTCATAGTTGTTCAAGCGCAATGGGAGGTCTCTAATCATACGCTCACACTTAAGAGTGTGACCATCAGCTACCTTAACTATGATGCCCTCAAAACCTTCTGTAGTGAGTCCACGCTTCTCCACAAATCTAGCATCTATGAAATTGTGAGTGGCTCCTGTATCAAGAAGGGTGATAACCTTCTACCCTGCCAAAACTCCACAGAGTCTGAATGACTCATCCGACTGTATGCTGGATATGCGGGCCTCCTGTAGGTGAAGCTCTAACTCTGCCTCTGCATTAGGCCCTGAAGCCTCTGTCTCTGCCCCCTCAGCACTGTTATGCTGTTCAGAATCCTCAGAATCTGACTCCTCATAATATATCCACATCATACGATTCGCCTTGCCCTTAGGCCTCAAAGGACAATCGTGATGGATATCATATGGTCCTTTGCAGTAGAAGCAAAGCTTCTTCCTGTGTAGATCATTAAGCACCTCACGATCCAAAGGTGGTGCTGCTGGATTAGCCTTTGAATCATTTTTAACTCCGGATTTATCTATGTTAAAATCCGGTCTCTCCGTATCCCCGTGGGAGTGCTTATGGTCTCTAGAAGAAGAAGTACCTTTGGTGTTAAATTTATTGGATGGGACTGCCATCTCCATATCACGTGCCTTCCTCATAGCTACCTGTAATGAAGGAGGATCAAAGGCTTTGATCCAACCCCTCAATGGCTCTGTCAATCCCTCTATGAAGAGAACTACCAATCTACGCTCTGAAATATTGGGTACCATGACTGCTAATCTCTGAAACTCACCAATGAAGGACTCCAAGCTACCTGTTTGTCTCAACTGTGCTAGATCTCAGAAGTAAACCTCAGGATCTCTCCTGTCAAACTGCTCAACCAATCTATCCACAAAGTCCTGGTACTCTGTCACTTGATTATGCTGAAGCGTGACCATACCATGGTACCACCAATCATGTGCTACCCCATCTAAGTGCAAAGTGGCGTATTTGATGGCATCTATCTCTGACATTGGTCTCAATGCCAAAAAAGTGTCAAGCTTATGAACCCAAGCTTGAGCTGTCATCTTACCGCTGTCGTCAAAAGTAGTCAAAGAAAGCTTACCAGTAGCCTTCTGTAGCTCACTGAATTGGACTCTAGGTCTCCTGTCCTGTCTAGCCAATCTATAGTGCTCTCTCCTCAAATTGACAAAATGATCAAAGGTTGTTCTCTCCTGGATATGAGGAGGTAATAAGTCCCACTCGTCATTTTCAGCCATGTAAACATCTACAAATGGAGAATTCCCTGCCTCCTCATCTGCTGGTACCTCTGGTTCTTCTTGAATAAATGAAGGGCGTGTAGGTCTATCAGCTGTTCTGGAGTGAGTCTGTTGTGGTCTCTGATTAACCGTAGCACTCCTATCATCTCTTTGGTCCCTATTCTGTCCATCAGGTGCATTCATTCTCTCTAACATGGTCATAAGTCCCTGTAATGTCTGAGCCATCTGTTGTTGGCTTGTCATCATAACACACTGAAACTCTCTGGTGGCCTGATCAGCATCATACCTGTGGCCCCTGGGTGGGCTGCCCTCACGTCTGTCACTCATGATGATCGGTCTCTAATCTAACAACTGGATACCTTCAAGCAAGGCTCGGCTGCGTGTGTTATACCTGTGTGGTCCCAACTCTTGTGGCTGCATAAGATCTATAGACCCTCAGGCTGGTAGGATTTAGCTCTGATACCACTGTAATATCCCCTCCAAATAGGAAATATAGCAACACAAAAAATTTGAACCAAGATATAATCGCTGTTGAATAAATTCAGAAAGATCACAATAATATAGTCTCTTAATAACAAATTACAGATTGTATCACTTGTCCTTCTAAATTATTACAATTGCAGTCCTCTAATATGCATACAAATATGAAATACAGTCTTGAAAACCCCTGGCTTTGCAAAATCTGGAAGTGCAAATTGAGTTCTGGAACGTCTCGGCCCTTCTGTGTCAACACACAGTCGCCGTCATCGGTCGATATCCCGCCGACGTCGGTCTCTTCCGGCCGTATTTCTGCCGACGTCGGTCTTCAGTCGACCGATGTCAGTCACTGAAACCCTCTGTCTGCCGATGTCGGTTCCTACACTGATCTGTACGAACTCGTACGGATTCTGTACGGCCGCAAATTAAGCACCACTTCCCTATTTTCGACCCCTGATCTAAAATATATGTCTCTAGCACAGTAGATCTCTAGCTGTATAATTTATTAAATCAAAACATAAAGCAATAAATACCTGGAATATCTGTGATAACTTCTGTGTGAAGTTATCTCTCAAACCTGAAATTCTGTGATAACTTCTGGATGAAGTTATCTCTCACTTTGGTAATAGATCAGCTGATATTCCACAGCCTCTTAATTGCACACACTGAAGAGGGAACGTTCTCCAATGCAAATGGAATCCTTAAACCCTAGGCTCAGTCTTCACAGAAGAAATTCTCAAAATCAATATCAATATTCAATAGCATAATCCTCAATGGCCTCCATGAGAAACCCTTATACCCTCCAAAAAGATATGCTTGCCCTAATTAGGGTTTCTTAAATTAGAATTAGGGTTTCTAATTAAAATTAGGCTAAATAATTAATATTTGATTAAATCAATCAAATATTAATATCTCCCTTAATACATGTCAGATCCACGAACCGATCGAAGCTAGTGAATCAGGGAGTGATTCCGCACATAACCATACCATAATAAAGGCGCTCCGCTGCATATCAAATATCCCTAAAAAGTAGGAGCTCAAGCCAAATGTGTCTGAAATACCCTGCATGAAAATCAAATGAAGAAATCTTGTGAATCAAATTCGAGCCAAGCTCCATTATGACCCTCTATCCATCTTATTAGCCTACGAAGGTCGCATAATAGGCTAACCATGAACTCAGAACATGTCAATTGAAAAGGGGACATGACAATCCGCCCCTCCTGAAATTGCTTGCCCTCAAGCAATCACTGAATGACAAATCAATCAATCCACCTGGATCCCAAATGTAGTTAGGATCTCCACCACTGTCAATTATCACGAACCCCATGCCATGTCCATCCCAACATCCAATCCATAAATGAAAATTTGCAAGCAAACTCCGTACCTGAATAATATCTAAAACTGGATTGTGAAGGCTAGACATAGTCATATCATCATCAACCTATGTCCCGACTGTAACAGAAAGTTGAGTCCTCACCACATGTGACAACTCCTGAACCGAACTCACCTCAAGACCAAGCTCGTCCTCATACCTCTCCTGTGTTGGTGCCAATGTGCTCTCGTCATCACCCTCCATCATGTTATGTGGTATAGGTACCTCCATCCGATGAAAAAACATATATCTGAAGCTGCTGCCCCGTATTGCCTTAAGAATATGTGTCGTCCCATCAACATTAAAGAGAACCTCCATGTCCTTGAGACGAAGAGTGACTTCCTCAAATGAATGAAGCCACTTCATACCCAAGACTAAGTCTATATCCCCCATGTTTACCACATAATAATCAGCGTTGAACTCATAGTTGTTCAAGCGCAATGGGAGGTCTCTAATCATACGCTCACACTTAAGAGTGTGACCATCGGCTACCTTAACTCTGATGCCCTCAAAACCTTTTGTAGTGAGTCCACGCTTCTCCACAAATCTAGCATATATGAAATTGTGAGTGGCTCCTGTATCAAGAAGGGTGATAACCTTCTGCCCTGCCAAAACTCCACGGAGTCTGAATGACTCATCCGACTGTATGCTGGATATGCGGGCCTCCTGTAGGTGAAGCTCTAACTCTGCCTCTACATTAGGCCCTGAAGCCTCTGTCTCTGCCCCCTCAGCACTGTTATGCTGTTCGGAATCCTCAGAATCTGACTCCTCATAATATATCAACATCATATGATTCGCCTTGCCCTTAGGCCTCAAAGGACAATCATGATGGATATCATATGGTCCTTTGCAGTAGAAGCAAAGCTTCTTCCTGCGTAGATCATTAAGCGCCTCACGATCCAAAGGTGGTGCTACTGGATTAGCCTTTGAATCATTTTTAACTCCGGATTTATCTATGTTAAAATCCGGTCTCTCCGTATCCCCGTGGGAGTGCTTATGGTCTCTAGAAGAAGAAGTACCTTTGGTGTTAAATTTATTGGATGGGGCTGCCATCTCCATATCACGTGCCTTCCTCATAGCTACCTGTAATGAAGGAGGATCAAAGGCTTTGATCCAACCCCTCAATGGCTCTGTCAATCCCTCTATGAAGAGAACTACCAATCTACGCTCTAAAATATTGGGTACCATGACTGCTAATCTCTGAAACTCACCAATGAAGGACTCCAAGCTACCTGTTTGTCTCAACTGTGCCAGATCTCGGAAGTAAACCTCGAGATCTCTCTTGTCAAACCGCTCAACCAATCTATCCACAAAGTCCTGGTACTCTGTCACTTGATTATGCTGAAGCGTGACCATACCATGGTCCCACCAATCATGTGCTACCCCATCTAAGTGCAAAGTGGCGTATTTGATGGAATCTATCTCTGACATTGGTCTCAACGCCAAAAAAGTGTCAAGCTTATGAACCCAAGCTTGAGCTGTCATCTTACCGCTGCCGTCAAAAGTAGTCAAAGAAAGCTTACCAGTAGCCTTCTGTAGCTCACTGAATTGGACTCTAGGTCTCCTGTCCTGTCTAGCCAATCTATAGTGCTCTCTCCTCAAATTGACAAAATGATCAAAGGTTTTTCTCTCCTGGATATGAGGAGGTAATAAGTCCCACTCGTCATTTGCAGCCATGTAAACATCTACAAATGGAGAATTCCCTGCCTCCTCATCTGCTGGTACCTCTGGTTCTTCTTGAATAAATGAAGGGCGTGTAGGTCTATCAACTGTTCTGGAGTGAGTCTGTTGTGGTCTCTGATTAACCGTAGCACTCCTATCATCTCTTTGGTCCCTGTTCTGTCCATCAGGTGCATTCATTCTCTCTAACATGGTCATAAGTCCCTGTAGTGTCTGAGCCATCTGCTGTTGGCTTGTCATCATAACACGCTGAAACTCTCTGGTGGCCTGATCAGCATCATACCTGTGGCCCCTGGGTGGGCTGCCCTCACGTCTGTCACTCATGATGATCGGTCTCTGATCTAACAACTGGATACCTTCAAGCAAGGCTCGGCTGCGTGTGTTATACCTGTGTGGTCCCAACTCTTGTGGCTGCATAAGATCTATAGACCCTCAGGCTGGCAGGATTTAGCTCTGATACCACTGTAATATCCCCTCCAAATAGGAAATATAGCAACACAAAAAATTTGAACCAAGATATAATCGCTGTTGAATAAATTCAGAAAGATCACAATAATATAGTCTCTTAATAACAAATTACAGATTGTATCACTTGTCCTTCTAAATTATTACAATTGCAGTCCTCTAATATGCATACAAATATGAAATACAGTCTTGAAAACCCCTGGCTTTGCAAAATCTGGAAGTGCAAATTGAGTTCTGGAACGTCTCGGCCCTTCTATGTCAACACACAGTCGCCGTCGTCGGTCGATATCCCACCGACGTCGGTCTCTTCCAGCCGTATTTCTGCCGACGTCGGTCTTCAGTCGACCGATGTCGGTCACTGAAACCCTCTGTCTGCCGATGTCGGTTCCTACACTGATCTGTATGAACCCGTACGGATTCTGTACGGCCGCAAATTAAGCACCACTTCCCTATTTTCGACCCCTGATCTGAAATATATGTCTCTAGCACAGTAGATCTCTAGCTGTATAATTTATTGAATCAAAACATAAAGCAATAAATACCTGGAATATCTGTGATAACTTCTGTGTGAAGTTATCTCTCAAACCTGAAATTCTGTGATAACTTCTGGATGAAGCTATCTCTCACTTTGGCAATAGATCAGCTGATATTCCACAGCCTCTTAATTGCACACACTGAAGAGGGAACGTTCTCCAATGCAAATGGAATCCTTGAACCCTAGGCTCAGTCTTCACAGAAGAAATTCTCAAAATCAATATCAATATTCAATAGCATAATCCTCAATGGCCTCCATGAGAAACCCTTATACCCTCCAAAAAGATATGCTTGCCCTAATTAGGGTTTCTTAAATTAGAATTAGGGTTTCTAATTAAAATTAGGCTAAATAATTAATATTTGATTAAATCAATCAAATATTAATATCTCCCTTAATACATGTCAGATCCACGAACCGATCGAAGCTAGTGAATCAGGGAGTGATTCCGCACATAACCATACCATAATAAAGGCGCTCCGCTGCATATCAAATATCCCTAAAAAGTAGGAGCTCAAGCCAAATGTGTCTGAAATACCCTGCATGAAAATCAAATGAAGAAATCTTGTGAATCAAAGTCGAGCCAAGCTCCATTATGACCCTCTATCCATCTTATTAGCCTACGAAGGTTGCATAATAGGATAACCATGAACTCAGAACATGTCAATTGAAAAGGGGACATGACAATCCACCCCTCCTGAAATTGCTTGCCCTCAAGCAATCACTGAATGACAAATCAATCAATCCACCTGGATCCCAAATGTAGTTTGGATCTCCACCACTGTCAATTATCACGAACCCCATGCCATGTCCATCCCAACATCCAATCCATAAATGAAAATTTGCAAGCAAACTCTGTACCTGAATAATATCTAAAATTGGATTGTGAAGGCTAGACATAGTCATATCATCATCAACCTGTGTCCCGACTGTAACAAAAAGTTGAGTCCTCACCACATGTGACAACTCCTGAACCGAACTCACCTCAAGACTAAGCTCGTCCTCATACCTCTCCTGTGTTGGTGCCAATGTGCTCTCGTCATCACCCTCCATCATGTTATGTGGTATAGGTACCTCCATCCGATGAAAAAACATATATCTGAAGCTGCTGCCCCGTATTGCCTTAAGAATATGTGTCGTCCCATCAACATTAAAGAGAACCTCCATGTCCTTGAGACGAAGAGTGACTTCCTCAAATGAATGAAGCCACTTCATACCCAAGACTAAGTCTATATCCCCCATGTTTACCACATAATAATCAGCGTTGAACTCATAGTTGTTCAAGCACAATGGGAGGTCTCTAATCATACGCTCACACTTAAGAGTGTGACCATTGGCTACCTTAACTCTGATGCCCTCAAAACCTTCTGTAGTGAGTCCACGCTTCTCCACAAATCTAGCATCTATGAAATTGTGAGTGGCTCCTATATCAAGAAGGGTGATAACCTTCTGCCCTGCCAAAACTCCACGGAGTCTGAATGACTCATCCGACTGTATGCTGGATATGCGGGCCTCCTGTAGGTGAAGCTCTAACTCTGCCTCTGCATTAGGCCCTAAAGCCTCTGTCTCTGCCCCCTCAGCACTGTTATGCTGTTTGGAATCCTCAAAATCTGACTCCTCATAATATATCCACATCATACGATTCGCCTTGCCCTTAGGCCTCAAAGGACAATCGTGATGGATATCATATGGTCCTTTGCAGTAGAAGCAAAGCTTCTTCCTCCGTAGATCATTAAGTGCCTCACGATCCAAAGGTGGTGCTGCTGGATTAGCCTTTGAATCATTTTTAACTCCGGATTTATCTATGTTAAAATCCGGTCTCTCCGTATCCCCGTGGGAGTGCTTATGGTCTCTAGAAGAAGAAGTACCTTTGGTGTTAAATTTATTGGATGGGGCTGCCATCTCCATATCACGTGCCTTCCTCATAGCTACCTGTAATGAAGGAGGATCAAAGGCTTTGATCCAACCCCTCAATGGCTCTGTCAATCCCTCTATGAAGAGAACTACCAATCTACGCTCTGAAATATTGGGTACCATGACTGCTAATCTCTGAAACTCACCAATGAAGGACTCCAAGCTACCTGTTTGTCTCAACTGTGCCAGATCTCGGAAGTAAACCTCGGGATCTCTCCTGTCAAACCGCTCAACCAATGTATCCACAAAGTCCTGGTACTCTGTCACTTGATTATGCTGAAGCGTGACCATACCATGGTACCACCAATCATGTGCTACCCCATCTAAGTGCAAAGTGGCGTATTTGATGGCATCTATCTCTGACATTGGTCTCAACGCTGAAAAAGTTTCAAGCTTATGAACCCAAGCTTGAGCTGTCATCTTACCGCTGCCGTCAAAAGTAGTCAAAGAAAGCTTACCAGTAGCCTTCTGTAGCTCACTGAATTGGACTCTAGGTCTCCTGTCCTGTCTAGCCAATCTATAGTGCTCTCTCCTCAAATTGACAAAATGATCAAAGGTTGTTCTCTCCTAGATATGAGGAGGTAATAAGTCCCACTCATCATTTGCAGCCATGTAAACATCTACAAATGGAGAATTCCCTGCCTCCTCATCTGCTGGTACCTCTGGTTCTTCTTGAATAAATGAAGGGCGTGTAGGTCTATCAGCTATTCTGGAGTGAGTCTGTTGTGGTCTCTGATTAACTATAGCACTCCTATCATCTCTTTGGTCCCTGTTCTGTCCATCAGGTGCATTCATTCTCTCTAACATGGTCATAAGTCCCTGTAGTGTCTGAGCCATCTGCTGTTGGCTTGTCATCATAACACGCTGAAACTCTCTGGTGGCCTGATCAGCATCATACCTGTGGCCCCTGGGTGGGCTGCCCTCACGTCTGTCACTCATGATGATCGGTCTCTGATCTAACAACTCGATACCTTCAAGCAAGGCTCGGCTGCGTGTGTTATACCTGTGTGGTCCCAACTCTTGTGGCTGCATAAGATCTATAAACCCTCAGGCTGGCAGGATTTAGCTCTGATACCACTGTAATATCCCCTCCAAATAGGAAATATAGCAACACAAAAAATTTGAACCAAGATATAATCGCTGTTGAATAAATTCAGAAAGATCACAATAATATAGTCTCTTAATAACAAATTACAGATTGTATCACTTGTCCTTCTAAATTATTACAATTGCAGTCCTCTAATATGCATACAAATATGAAATACAGTCTTGAAAACCCCTAGCTTTGCAAAATTTGGAAGTGGAAATTGAGTTCTGGAACGTCTCGGCCCTTCTGTGTCAACACACATTCACCGTCGTCGGTTGATATCCCACCGACGTCGGTCTCTTCTGGCCGTATTTTTGCCGACGTCGGTCTTCAGTCGACCGATGTCGGTCACTGAAACCCTCTGTCTGCCGATGTCAGTTCCTACACTGATCTGTACGAACCCGTATGGATTCTGTACGGCCGCAAATTAAGCACCACTTCCCTATTTTCGACCCCTGATCTGAAATATATGTCTCTAGCACAGTAGATCTCTAGCTGTATAATTTATTGAATCAAAACATAAAGCAATAAATACCTGGAATATCTGTGATAACTTCTGTGTGAAGTTATCTCTCAAACCTGAAATTTTGTGATAACTTCTGGATGAAGCTATCTCTCACTTTGGCAATAGATCAGCTGATATTCCACAGCCTCTTAATTGCACACACTGAAGAGGGAACATTTTCCAATGCAAATGGAATCCTTGAACCCTAGGCTCAGTCTTCACAGAAGAAATTCTCAAAATCAATATCAATATTCAATAGCATAATCCTCAATGGCCTCCATGAGAAACCCTTATACCCTCCAAAAAGATATGCTTGCCCTAATTAGGGTTTCTTAAATTAGAATTAGGGTTTCTAATTAAAATTAGGCTAAATAATTAATATTTGATTAAATCAATCAAATATTAATATCTCCCTTAATACATGTCAGATCCACGAACCGATCGAAGCTAGTGAATCAGGGAGTGATTCCGCACATAACCATACCATAATAAAGGCGCTCCGCTGCATATCAAATATCCCTAAAAAGTAGGAGCTCAAGCCAAATGTGTCTGAAATACCCTGCATGAAAATCAAATAAAGAAATCTTGTGAATCAAAGTCGAGCCAAGCTCCATTATGACCCTCTATCCATCTTATTAGCCTACGAAGGTCGCATAATAGGCTAACCATGAACTCAGAACATGTCAATTGAAAAGGGGACATGACAATCCGCCCCTCCTGAAATTGCTTGCCCTCAAGCAATCACTGAATGACAAATCAATCAATCCACCTGGATCCCAAATGTAGTTAGGATCTCCACCACTGTCAATTATCACGAACCCCATGCCATGTCCATCCCAACATCCAATCCATAAATGAAAATTTGCAAGCAAACTCCGTACCTGAATAATATCTAAAACTGGATTGTGAAGGCTAGACATAGTCATATCATCATCAACCTGTGTCCCGACTGTAACAGAAAGTTGAGTCCTCACCACATGTGACAACTCCTGAACCGAACTCACCTCAAGACCAAGCTCGTCCTCATACCTCTCCTGTGTTGGTGCCAATGTGCTCTCGTCATCACCCTCCATCATGTTATGTGGTATAGGTACCTCCATCCGATGAAAAAACATATATCTGAAGCTGCTGCCCCGTATTGCCTTAAGAATATGTGTCGTCCCATCAACATTAAAGAGAACCTCCATGTCCTTGAGACGAAGAGTGACTTCCTCAAATGAATGAAGCCACTTCATACCCAAGACTAAGTCTATATCCCCCATGTTTACCACATAATAATCAGCGTTGAACTCATAGTTGTTCAAGCGCAATGGGAGGTCTCTAATCATACGCTCACACTTAAGAGTGTGACCATCAACTACCTTAACTCTGATGCCCTCAAAACATTCTGTAGTGAGTCCACGCTTCTCCACAAATCTAGCATCTATGAAATTGTGAGTGGCTCCTGTATCAAGAAGGGTGATAACCTTCTGCCCTGCCAAAACTCCACGGAGTCTGAATGACTCATCCGACTGTATGCTGGATATGCGGGCCTCCTGTAGGTGAAGCTCTAACTCATCCTCTGCATTAGGCCCTAAAGCCTCTGTCTCTGCCCCCTCAGCACTGTTATGTTGTTCGAAATCCTCAGAATCTGACTCCTCATAATATATCCACATCATACGATTCGCCTTGCCCTTAGGCCTCAAAGGACAATCGTGATGGATATCATATGGTCCTTTGCAGTAGAAGCAAAGCTTCTTCCTGCGTAGATCATTAAGCACCTCACGATCCAAAGGTGGTGCTGCTGGATTAGCCTTTGAATCATTTTTAACTCCGGATTTATCTATGTTAAAATCCGGTCTCTCCGTATCCCCGTGGGAGTGCTTATGGTCTCTAGAAGAAGAAGTACCTTTGGTGTTAAATTTATTGGATGGGGCTGCCATCTCCATATCACGTGCCTTCCTCATAGCTACCTGTAATGAAGGAGGATCAAAGGCTTTGATCCAACCCCTCAATGGCTCTGTCAATCCCTCTATGAAGAGAACTACCAATCTACGCTCTGAAATATTGGGTACCATGACTGCTAATCTCTGAAACTCACCAATGAAGGACTCCAAGCTACCTGTTTATCTCAACTGTGCCAAATCTCAGAAGTAAACCTCGGGATCTCTCCTGTCAAACCGCTCAACCAATCTATCCACAAAGTCCTGGTACTCTGTCACTTGATTATGCTGAAGCGTGACCATACCATGGTACCACCAATCATGTGCTACCCCATCTAAGTGCAAAGTGGCGTATTTGATGGCATCTATCTCTGACATTGGTCTCAATGCCAAAAAAGTGTCAAGCTTATGAACCCAAGCTTGAGCTGTCATCTTACCGTTGCCGTCAAAAGTAGTCAAAGAAAGCTTACCAGTAGCCTTCTGTAGCTCACTGAATTGGACTCTAGGTCTCCTGTCCTGTCTAGCCAATCTATAGTGCTCTCTCCTCAAATTGACAAAACGATCAAAGGTTGTTCTCTCCTGGATATGAGGAGGTAATAAGTCCCACTCATCATTTGCAGCCATGTAAACATCTACAAATGGAGAATTCCCTACCTCCTCATCTGCTGGTACCTCTGGTTCTTCTTGAATAAATGAAGGGCATGTAGGTCTATCAGCTGTTCTGGAGTGAGTCTGTTGTGGTCTCTGATTAACCGTAGCACTCCTATCATCTCTTTGGTCCCTGTTCTGTCCATCAGGTGCATTCATTCTCTCTAACATGGTCATAAGTCCCTGTAGTGTCTGAGCCATCTGCTGTTGGCTTGTCATCATAACACGCTGAAACTCTCTGGTGGCCTGATCAGCATCATACCTGTGGCCCCTGGGTGGGCTGCCCTCACGTCTGTCACTCATGATGATCGGTCTCTGATCTAACAACTGGATACCTTCAAGCAAGGATCGGTTGCGTGTGTTATACCTGTGTGGTCCCAACTCTTGTGGCTGCATAAGATCTATAGACCCTCAGGCTGGCAGGATTTAGCTCTGATACCACTGTAATATCCCCTCCAAATAGGAAATATAGCAACACAAAAAATTTGAACCAAGATATTATCGCTGTTGAATAAATTCAGAAAGATCACAATAATATAGTCTCTTAATAACAAATTACAGATTGTATCACTTGTCCTTCTAAATTATTACAATTGCAGTCCTCTAATATGCATACAAATATGAAATACAGTCTTGAAAACCCCTAGCTTTGCAAAATTTGGAAGTGCAAATTGAGTTCTGGAACGTCTCGGCCCTTCTGTGTCAACACACAGTCGCCGTCGTCGGTCGATATCCCGCCGACGTCGGTCTCTTCCGGCCGTATTTCTGTCGACGTCGGTCTTCAGTCGACCGATGTCGGTCACTGAAACCCTCTGTCTGCCGATGTCGGTTCCTGCACTGATCTGTACGAACCCGTACGGATTCTGTACGGCCGCAAATTAAGTACCACTTCCCTATTTTTGACCCCTGATCTGAAATATATGTCTCTAGCACAGTAGATCTCTAGCTGTATAATTTATTGAATCAAAACATAAAGCAATAAATACCTGGAATATCTGTGATAACTTCTGTGTGAAGTTATCTCTCAAACCTGAAATTCTGTGATAACTTCTGGATGAAGCTATCTCTCACTTTGGCAATAGATCAGCTGATATGCCACAGCCTCTTAATTGCACACACTGAAGAGGGAACGTTCTCCAATGCAAATGGAATCCTTGAACCCTAGGCTCAGTCTTCACAGAAGAAATTCTCAAAATCAATATCAATATTCAATAGCATAATCCTC
Organism: Torreya grandis; assembly: GCA_037957365.1. Taxonomy (NCBI): domain Eukaryota; kingdom Viridiplantae; phylum Streptophyta; class Pinopsida; order Cupressales; family Taxaceae; genus Torreya; species Torreya grandis. The sequence goes on from JARHVA010002184.1 coordinate 2,171,650, forward strand.
AATGGCCTCCATGAGAAACCCTTATACCCTCCAAAAAGATATGCTTGCCCTAATTAGGGTTTCTTAAATTAGAATTAGGGTTTCTAATTAAAATTAGGCTAAATAATTAATATTTGATTAAATCAATCAAATATTAATATCTCCCTTAATACATGTCAGATCCACGAACCGATCGAAGCTAGTGAATCAGGGAGTGATTCCGCACATAACCATACCATAATAAAGGCGCTCCGCTGCATATCAAATATCCCTAAAAAGTAGGAGCTCAAGCCAAATGTGTCTGAAATACCCTGCATGAAAATCAAATGAAGAAATCTTGTGAATCAAAGTCGAGCCAAGCTCCATTATGACCCTCTATCCATCTTATTAGCCTACGAAGGTCGCATAATAGGCTAACCATGAACTCAGAACATGTCAATTGAAAAGGGGACATGACATTTACTAAAATATTCCCACAAATCAATATCAAAATAGGGTTGTTTTCCATAAAATGATAGCCTTCTCCTTATAATTTAGCCATTTTAGATGCATTTTTATGGTCATATTTGGCAAAAATATCACAAATTCTCTATAAATTGATCATTAAAATATGTTCTTGTTAGGAATATGGTGCACGCATAAGAGAGGGGGACCAATTAAGGTCTACCTTTATCCTTGTATTTCTAGGGCTATACATTCACTCTTGGTCACATTGTAGGACTTGCTCAAACTTGACACACTTAACACATTTTTATTCCATTAATATTTAAAATGTCATAGCAAAATAAATTCATGATCTAAAAACACACACTCACACATGCATCTATAGGATTATTTAAATACATGAAAGAGTTATAGACTCTCATATAGTTCCTATTGAACTGATATAACTCTTTGTTTTGCTCCTAGAGAGTTTTTATCATTCACAAATAATCCTCTCTCCTATTTATTTTAATAAAGTATTCCTATTGACATCCCAAGCTTCATCAAGTGTATGTTTAACTTCCCTAATATCAATAACTTACAAGATTCAAGTGGCCTTTAATTTTCATGTTTAAGACATAACTATCAATAACTATCAAGTGATGTTTTAGGTTGAACAATAGTTATAAAAACCACCATAGATTTACCATTGTTTATCCAATTTCCTTGAAATTTTAATCTACATTTTCTATCACCATACAAAATTTTGCATTCCAATTATTATTATAGATTTACTCAAAGGTAAATAACCATTTGCAGACTAGGCATATGACATTTTTTAAGGTGAATGATAGTTACAAAGACTATCAGAATTTTACTGTATTTGTCTAATTGATCTAAAATTTGAAACACATAATGTAGGCCATATTTTATATCACTGATCCAAATTTGGTAACATAATTATTAGCGTAAATTTTCCATAAGGTAAAAAACCATCTACAAACTATTCATATGACATGTTTAGGCTAAATGTTAGCTATAAAACCTATCGTAACTTTTCCTATATTTATTAAATGGAGCTAAATTTTGAAACACATATTTTAGATTACATTTTATACACTAATACAAATTTAGTAAGTCAATGATTACCATAACTTTACTATAAGGTAAAGAACCATCTTCATACTAGGTAGGTGATACCATCTAAAAACAATGGATAGTATGTTAGTGTTGTAGCTAAAAATGTTCTTAAATTTTACATGTAGGTTTCAAGTGTTATTTTATACCACCTCAAAAAATTTATAATTATAACTCTTATCATAAAAAGAGAAACATCCTTATGGGTGTTTTGATATAATTAGATAGTATACTTCTACAATGACTCCAAATGAGTTAAAATTTGGTGGAGGTCACATGTGTCAATTTCAATTACCTCACCAAATTTTTTTATATAATTATTTCTTACCATAGTTGAATAACCATTACCAACAAGTGTCTATGACTAAGCAGTCCACATAGACTTAAAAAAATAATAAAAATATCTTTTCACTTTTTCCACTATAAAGAAATAATTTTGCAACGTTAATCTAAGAGGTTATCAAGATCACACAAACAAATAAACAAACCAAAAAATCAAACAAACACAACACATTTTGTTTATGGTTTATGAAAGATTGAATAAACCCTTAGATTCTCTTACATTAAACACTTGAGGTTTATAAAATTTGAGATCCTACTCACATAGATGAAATAAGTGGAAAAACCACTCTTTTGACCATGAAGTATAGTATCCATGGTGTTCCCTTCCAACACACCAAGTAATTAATCTTGTTTTTAATCTTTTTCTTCCATTTCAATTTCTTTCTTGATAGATTCAATTCTATCATCTTTTCTTATCTTCTCTACATTTTCTTTCCCTTTTTTTATTATCTTTACTCACTCCTCATTTTATGTGGTTAGACCCACCATAGTCTATCTTCCTCTACCAAAGACTCATCCTTCTTACCCTCCATATTCTTGTGGGATGAAACCCACCTTAATATAACCACCTCCATCAAGATGTATATTCTTACATGTAATCTCTTTTGTGGGCTTAAACATAGCACAGACTGACCATCTTCTCCTAAATCCTTATTGGCTTTAGATAATCATTATTTAGCCTATTTTTGGATCCTTATTTTGATCACTCCTATTTTTTTGTAACTATGGTTCTCATACCTCTCTCAACACCAATATCATATTTGAATATTTAACATATATTTGGGCATCCAAATGATAACCCATATAATCTACTACTGTAGACACCTAAATCTAGCCACTGATAACCTCCAACTAGGATTTTGGCAAATTTCCACCCAAAATGTACAATTTGGCCTAAAAATACTAAAACACTCTAAAAGATGTGAAACTAACATATTCAAGTGCTGATTCTAGATAGGGTATCCCTAAATGGGGTAATACAATTTATGGGCCAACTAACTTTGATCAGATCATTTCGAGTCAAATTGCCAAATTTTGCACAAGACATGTGCCTTCATTATTTTTTTTGGTAACATTATAAATGGGAATACATTTCTAATGCATCTGACATCACCTTCCAATTCTAGTCTAGTCAAATTTTGGACTAATAAGGCATTCTGATCAATCTGAGTAATTTGTACACAAAGTGCTTAATCATGCTTAAGAGATAATTAACCCAAATCAAGGCCTAATTAACAATTCCATGGAAAATTGTTGAATAACTTATTTTTGGAATTGAATATCAAATATCTACATCATCAAGTGACCTCATTTCTTGGGAAGACATCTCTAAGCTATAAATGCCACAAATATTAGGATTCATGCCCTCCATGCCTCATCAATGCCTTCTATGATGCCCTCCATTCCTCTTAATTTCCCCTTCTTCCAATGTAATGATAAGGATAGTTAAAAACTTAATTCCAAAAATTTAATTAATCCTCAACCACACATCTCAATCTTTAGATGGAATGTTGGGGTTGATTCTAAATATTCTCAAAAACTATAAATAGAGAGGCCATGAACATCATTTCTAAGCTATTTTGGTACAAAGTTATTATGCTCAAATATCTTCAAAGGACTTGATAATGAAAATTTATAATGCCAAATTAATTCTAAACCAAGCTAAGCCATAAGTCAAAGGTGCCAAGGAGAGATGGAGGTAGCCAAGCTTCCATTGCCAAGGACTTCATGACCATAAGCCGAGCAAGCAACCACTACAAAGGCATTTGGAGCATCTAAGGAAGGTGAAGGAATTATTGTGTTTTCATTATTTTATTTTTAGTTTTTTTTGTCATTTGATTTTGTTAACAAAGCTCTCCCTAGTGTCTAGGCCTAGAGATGTTATGTTATTAGTGTGTTTATTTCATTTTATTTTCATTTTAGAACTAACACCATACTAACCATCCTCTCTTGAGTCAAATTCCTAGATCCACAACTACTACCTCAAAGATAGTATTCACTTCTTCCTCTATCATTATCTCATTTTTATGTCAAGTAACTTCTTCATCTCTATTACAACATCATCTTATTCTCCACATGCTTTCATTGATATGTAAATAAGATTCACCTCTTGATTTTATTTCTTGAGTGCATAATTTATCACTCTTGGTTCTAACTCTTCAACTTGGAAGGCTTATTTTAATGCCTCCTCTCTCTCCATTTTTTGCATCTACACATTGTATATAGTCACAAATTAGTTTATAAACATGAGATATAATAGTCCTCATCAATGCTTATTCCATATTGACATAGTTATCTTGATTATCATCAAGCCTGGGCTTCTTAAAGCCTCTATCACTCTATCATTATTCTTGTGATATATCCTCTTTACTTATCAAACTCTTTATATCAATGCTACATTGATTATTATCTCCTTATTTCATCTCTACCATGTCATGTGCAAAATATATTTCACTATTCTTGTCCATTTCATAACAATATACACCTTGACTCATAACACTCTCTCTTCTGACATATATGGTTTGATTCCACATATGAAACACCATTTTTATATTTAAATCCTCTTGGTGGAACCATTTATTCCATCTCCATATCCATATCCTCTATTGTACTTGCACATTGAAAAAAAATATTAAGTTAATCAAGAGTTCCCATAGTCATTTTTTTAATCTCTTCTTCACACTGGAAGGACATGTTATCTAAGTCTTCTATTATACTAATATTATTATCACAAATTTATCCCTCATGATAGACTCCCAAAGGCCCATTTTAAACAACCTCTATGATTGTTTTCTCTTCATTCTTCTTTATATTTTCATCTCCTACAAATGGATTGTCTGCAACTATACCTTCATTGTTTGTATTGTCTTGCACAAAAATTTATTCCATTGTTTCCTTCATGGAAACTTATAACTCTTCATAGCTACTCTCCTCATTCACCTTTATTATTTACTTTATCTTAACCAATAGTTTTCTTTGTTTGTATTCAACCCTTCTACCCTCTAAAATAGAAATGACAAATGCATTTCCTTCATTCACCAAGGTAAATTTTGAATCTTCCCACTCATGGGATACCAAAAACTCATTCCCACCATCAAAAATAGGTCTCCTTATTTTAATTCAAATATTATCACCTTCATATCCTTTTTCATGAGGATTCCTTTCCAAGGCAACCTTCTTCTCCATATACACATACTTATCCTTGTTACTTGTCAAAGTAGTCATGATCTACTCACATGGAAACTTCCCCTTCATACTACCTCTCATGGAAATATTATTCTTATTTTTTGTCTCAAGCCTGATCACAAGAATCTTATTTAACCACTCTTACTATAATTTTAGGTGTAAAAAATGACCCAACAATATGAAACCCATAATTTCCCAATATTTCACATTATTCTTACATTTTCCTTATCTCATTGCTTGGAGATTTGTCCAATACACAACTACACTTTTGCATAGTTTCTTAATTTTAACCTTTACCCTCATGGGTCTAAAACATTATAATCTTCAAAATGCACTTCTAACTCAACTGTTAGCATATTATGGTGGGCCTAGCTTTTTTACACTACCCAATGATTATTATTTCACCCACCTCCTATATTATTAAGAGGTTATTTTGTGCCTATTTCATAGGCTCCTAAATTTTAATTGATTTATTCATCTCTTCTGCCAAATATAATATGGTATTAGAGATTATAGTGTAGGGAGTTTGGGAGGGAGCTTGTGGAGAAAGAGAGGATGAACTTATTAGGGAGGAGTGTGAAGCACCTGATGGAGAGTCATGAGTGGAATAAAATTTATTTTATATTTCTTTTGACCATAAAAAATCTAAACAACTAAATAAAAGAAGGATAAGGTCTTTTAATACCAAGACATATGGAGGAAAAGTCAAAGGAGAGGCTGTAAGGTTTATTTTTATTTTTTTCTCGACCCCCACATATTGTATGACATTAAAAGGTACCATAGGAGAAGAAAAAAATTATTTGTTGATTTTTTTTTTAGGCATGTTCCTATTGTTGATATTTTGGGATAAATATTTTTATTTATGTCAAGGTCAAGATGGATGTCATTAATGTTAAAGTCAAATCTAGTGTCATGCATGGTGAAGTGGTATATGACAAGGAGTCTTATGACAAGTGAAAATTTGAAGGTAACCTATTATCTCTATGTTGAGAGAGAATTTGAAAGAAACATGGTAATTATTTTAAGTTTGATGACATGTAAAGGTTAATATCAAGATATAAAGTAAGCATACTTTTGAGTACTAGTCTTAAGGAGCATTGTCATATCATGAGCATGTGTATGAAGATGGTGGTTTGGTAAGATGGATACACATAGGTATGAGTAGATGTTCAATTATTTTTAAGAATTTATATGAATTATGGGAACACTCAATAAATTTTGAATGTAAACCTACAGGGGTAAAGTTCTAATCCTAAACATATAGCCAAACTAGTCTTAGACCCTACCTGGTATAATAAGGTACCATAAAATGTTGGAAAGAATTATGAAGGATTAAAATTAGTTTTAGATCATGTGATAAGATTTTTTAAACTATGTAATCATGTTTTTAAGGTAGATAAATATTTATAGGAGATAATAAGGTTAGTTCATGGCTTATTCATTTGTATAAAGAGACCTAGTGAGAAGGCATAGGCTTGGTAGCATGATGAGGTGAGCTATCTGAGGCTTGTGAAAATAATATTAGAAGTGTGTGATCATGGTATGAGTTTTTATGACATGATCATGAAGTTTTTAGAGCAATTTAAGTGGTTTTCAGGTATGTTCATTTTCTAATTGTGACGAGATATTCAAGGCCTAATGTGTAAAGAGACCTAGTGTGGCCTAATGAGGGGTCAAGTTTAATTTCCAAGGTGATAGATATAATGAGATCATTTTCAAAGGTTTTAATTTTTTTTTCAAGTATTTTTACCTAATTTTAGGTCAAATTTTTAAGGATCAAACATGAAATGTGGTTTTGAGGTTTTTTGTGTGCACATAATGAGGTATTATAGACCCAATAAGGAATATATTTTACTTTTTGGTACATGAAAAGTTTTCATGAGATTCTAATAAGTTATTATAATTTGTGGAAGTATACTATCTCAATTTTCCAAGCATTATTTTCTAAATTAAGGTCCCAAGCTTTATAAAAGATCATTAAGACTGTGAGGTGGTCTTAACCCTCTTTAAAACCCTAAAATGACCTGATATGGAATATCTTGATATAAATGGATAAAAATGAATTGGATTACCTATTTTTATGATTTTAAAATGTATATGACTCTCCTAGGTACCTCCAAGTGGCATTGGTCTATCATAAGATGAGTATAAGCTATAGAAAACCCCTTATTTCTTGGATTTTTTATACAACTATTAGGGTTGACCAATTCAAAAAATGATTGAAGTATGATGTGTTATAATTTTATTTTGTGTCAATGTAATTTTTTTAGTAGGTTATATAATATAAATATTCTAAATTTGTCATGTAAGTTGGCCTATCACTAAAAAAGACCTAATGAGGAAGACACTGAGAAAAATAGGTAAAAGTGGAAATGAGATTAGGGATGTGTTTACATGGATTATGGATGGATAAAATTAAATATATTTTTTATTATAATACATTTAACACATATCCTCATTAGATATACTATTTTTATATGATTATATATAAGTAGAAAGTTGTTCTCAAATTAACTTGTCTAACACAGTGAGGTCTGTATATAGTGAAGCCATGAGATTGGTCTATAAGACCAATATTTATATTATAGATTATAATATATTTGTTTAAATATGTTATAATTATTCTTAAGGATTATATAAACCCATTTTAAGTTCATAAAAGTGTTCACACAGGTGTTCTAAGTCATTGGTTCCATGACTATATTTTGAAGTATTCAGGCAGTTTTGTGTGTGTTAGTAAGATTGATCCTGAATCATTATAAATAAATTAGAAGAATATAATTAATATTAATTTGTTATATATGTCTCATATTTTCATTTTAATTTATTTTTATTCATAATAAATTCCTATGAAGGTGTAAAAATTCAAAGGTTCTTGACTAGGTTTTGAAGCCCGTTTGTAGTTTTGAGTGAGCATATGAAAGTGATAGTTTGAGGTCTTTTCCCCTCTATGGTGAAGTATAATGGACATGGTGATTAAATTTATTTAATTTAATCTATATAAATATTATTATTATTTTTATATGGTTATGTGTTAAATTTGTGTGCATACTTCAAATATTCAAAGCAAACTTTTTGGTAGTAGGAAGGCATAATTGTGAGTATGCCTAATGGTGTGGTTTAAGGAGTGAAATGAGAAAAATGGTGTTTGTGACATAAGGTGAGATTATAAATGGTATAATTTAAAATTTTATTAATTATTTCATATATTTATCGAGGCTTAATATTTTATAATGTGGTCAAGGTAAAATGTGTGCTTTGAGAAGGCCTAATTGGATTAGATCTCTATTAGGCCTAATGGTGTTTCTGGTCCTTATGAGTAGTGACCAACCTATAGAATAGATGTTTAAATTTTTTAATGTTTTTTTTTATATATTATAAATTTGATCCAATTATGGATAGGTTTGTGTCCAACCAAGGCATGTGAGACCAAGAGTCAAGTATAAGAAGGTCTAATAGGCCTAATTTGACTAGTTAGAATATTGAGGTGGTGAATGAATGAAATAGAAGTTTGGAAACATATTAGAGTGAATAAATACCATGTGTGTTTAATATTTAATTAATTTATAATAGTGATTTTATGTATTATTATCAAGTTCATATGACCTAAATCTACCAAGAAGAGGGATAGTTTAGCGAAGATGCCTAATAGGTTGTTTGAGAGAGATAAAAGAGTGTGAAGGAAGGTGATAATCATAAGTTTAGTGAAAAAAATGTGTCAAAAGGTTATCATAGGTTTAATATATCTGATTTTTTTAAAATTTATCTAGGGCTTTAGTGCCTCCTAGCAAGTTGGTGTTTGTTAAGGACTAGTTGAGTTGGTGCTTGACTAGTGAGGGGTTGGTGATCCTTGTGGGGTTGGTACCTCACTAAATATTTATTAATTTCTTATAATAATATATTAAAACCTATTTTTTAGTTGGTTTTATCTCCCTTGAGGTTTTTCCACATATCTCTTATGTTCATATGTTATATGCTTATGTGGATGTTTGCTTATGCATTGGTTGATGTATGTGTTTGAATGAATACTTCATAAATGATAAGTGAAATTGAATGATTATTTTAAGGGAAATTATTCACCCCCACCCCCTATCATTATTTTTAATTCTAATAATTATTATTATATTAGGTCCTTTGAAATATCCCTAATATCCTAAAGGAGATCTTAAGCAAGTGAAGATGGCTAGTCAAGCACAAGGTGGTTTCTCTACAAGCAAGGCTCCATTATTCAATGTGTCTAATTATGATTTTTGGAGTGTCAAGATGAGAACATATTTTATGTTTCAAGGTCATGATGTTTGTAAATTAGTTTTGTATGGATATACTACACCCTTTATTCCCCCTATAGATGTAATAATTAAGAAGGCAAGTGATAAAAATTCAAAATCAATGAATGGTATTCTTTGTTACCTATCAGAGGTAGAGCTTGTGAAGGTGATACATTATATGTCTACCAAAGAGATGTGGGAAAATTTGAATACTATACATGAGGGATAATCCAAGGTCAAGTTGGCCAAATTATAAACCTATTGAAGATAGTTTGAAATCCTAAGGATGAATGAAGATGAGACTAATGCATCCTACCTATTGAGGGTTGATGAAGTGGTAAACATCATAAGAGGCATAGGTGAAGAATTTAAGGAGCATATTTTTGTTCAAAATGTATTGAAATCTCTAACTCTTAAGTTTGATTCTAAAGTATTTGTTGTTGAAGAGATGCAAGATCTAGATAAGCTGGAGATGGATGGACTTCATGGCATCCTAATAGCCAATGAGATGAAGATAAGTAAAGGAATACCTAAAAAGAAGGAATTTGTATTCAAGGTATAAAATAATTCAAAGGAGAAGAAGACATAAATTAAAAAATCCAAAGACAATGATGGTTATACTATTGATGATGATGAGTTGATAGCTATGTTTGTAATAAATTTGAAAATTGATTTAGGTAAAAACAAGGATAAGTTGTCCTTCAAGTGTTTTAATTGTTGAAAATTTGGACACTTTGCTAACAAGTACCCTCATAACCATAAGACAAAGGATGATGAATATCATGATTAAGGTCATGATGATGAAAATAATTCTTTTAGGTATGATAAAATGAAGACAATTTTTATAAAGTATGATGACAAGAAGAAGTATTTCAAGAACAAAATAAACTTTTACACCAAGGAAGATTATAAATCATCTAATGAGAGTGAGAAAATTGATTCTGAGAGTGACCATGAATGTGATGGTTATAATGTCAATGATTTTTTCTTCATGGATGAAGAAACAAGCTATTCAAATCAATAAGAGTCTATGTGGTTTGGAGGAGTTGTTGGTGATTTAAATGAAGAAGAAGATGAGTTCAACTTTGAGACTTAGTTGATGAATGTTCTAGAAGAACTAAAGATGGTGAATAAAATGAATAAGGTGTTAAAGTCTCTTATCAAATATTATGTGGAGTAAATTTGTTTGTTTAAATAGATATTGAGCAACAACTCCAAGAAATAAGAAGAAATAGTCAAACAAGTGGAGAATCAAATTGAGATTGTGACTAAAAGCCTAAAGGTTAAAGAAGAAGAATGTGTCAGGTATGTCACTAAAGTGGATTCCTTAAGAGATGATTTAGATCAAGTATCAAGTAAGTTAAATTCCTTTGTGAAGTTTGAAAATATTACCAATGATATAAATAATATTATGACTAGTCAAAAGACTACTAATGAAAAATAGGTCTTGATTTCAATAGAGACCAAAATAAGAACACTAATGTGATCAAGGAGAATCAGACCTTAAAGGTCAATGGTCAATCAAGGAATGAGAAGATTAATCCTATCAAGCAACCTAATACTATAAGGTATGTTAATCCTTTCTTTGGTTATTGTTATTCATGTAACCAATTTGGTCATAGAGCAAGGCATTGTAGAAGACCCTCTAATAATGAATATGCATGGAAGTATGATGAGAATCATTAATCAAGAGATATGGGTAATAGTATGTTTCCATCAAGAGGAATAGTTTATTTAAATTATCAAAAGGTTGGTCATATTGTAAATTTTTGTAAGCATGGATTCTCAAGTCAAAACAAGAATATTGAGGCCCCTAGAGTGTAAGAAGGAAGTCAAATAGTAAATGGAGACCAAGGGTAGATAATGTGAATGATGATTAGTATACAAGTCCAAGTGAACTATTTGACATGATTGATCATAGTTAATATTTAAAGGAGTGCCAAGAATTATCCCTATCATCTCAAGTTGTGGATGAAGGAGTCAAGACAAGTATACCAAGTTAGAATGTTATTCAAAAGGAGATTGAAAAGGTCAAGGAAAAGAGTCTATTCAAGCTTAAGTGGATCATGAAAAACGTTTAGTCTATTGAGGACATGGAGATCTTGGAATCTCCTAAATTTATGTTGTTTTATTATCCTAGAGAAGAGGTGACTCCATTAGGGTTCATGGAGGCACTCAACTAGTGAGAAGAATCATGAAGGATGTTTTAACTTAGGTGGAGCTTTGTATTCTTTATTTCATATACAAAGTTTAGTCAATAGTTTGTTGGAGGTGTGATTGTAAGATATGGGTTAAAAAGAATTTATATGATGACTTGATCAAACCAATTGACATTCATGATAGTTTATGAATACCTCATGGAGATAGGTTTATCCAATCATGCTCCAATAGTAGGTGTGTTTTCCAAGAAGGTCAATAGCAGTCATGAAGAAATTTGAGTTATGGATTGGTCTGCAAGATTAATATGTTCATGAAGTTAGTTGGTTATAAGCATAATCTATGTTGATTGATTGACAAATAAAGAGAGAATTATCTTGTTTGGAGAGAAAAGGTGTGTTTTTATAGTTCCAAGGATTAGATATTTGTCAAGAGATGACCCTTTGTCATTAATGTCAAAGGAGGAAAAAATACTAGTTTGGGAGAAAGGTCGGTTTGAAGAGATCCATCTTGGGGAGATGAGATGATCAGCTTTGTTTAAATATATTCCATCAATGATAAAGGGGGATATTATTGAGGTATGTTTATATTGTTGGTTTTGTGGCATAGATGTTATCATTGATGTCAAGGTTAAGATGGATGTCAATAATGTTAAAGTCAAAGTTGGCATCATGCATGGTGAAGTGGTATGTGACAAGGAGTCATATAATAAAAAATAATTTAAAGGAAACCTATTATTTCTCAATTGAGAGATAATTTTAAGGTAACCTGGTAATTCTTCTAAGGTTGATGACATGTTAAGGTCAAGTTACAAATCAAGATACTTTTGAGCACCAGTCTTAAGGAGCATTGTCATATCATGAGCATGTATATGAAGATGGTGGTATGGTAAGATGGATACACAAAAGTATGAGTGTATTTTCAAGGATTTAAAACCATGAATATGAATTATGGGAACACTCAAGAAAGTTTCAAGGTAATCTATAGGGGTAAGACCTTACCTAACCTAATAAGGTACCATAAAATATTGTCAAGACTTATGAAGGATATAAATTAGTGAAATATCATGTGATAATATGTTTGATACTATGTAAACATGTTTTTAAGGTAGATAAGCCTTCATAGGAGATGAAAATGCTAGTTCATGTCTTATTTATTTGCATAAAGAGACCTACTGAGAAGGCATAGGCTTGGTAGCATGATGAGGTGAGATATTTGAGGCTTTTGAAAAGAACATTGGTAGTGTGTGATCATTTTATGATTTTTCATGGCATGATCATGAAGTATTGAGAGTATTTTAAGTGGTTTCAAGGTATGTTCAAGGTTTAAGTGTGACTGGAAATTCAAGGCCTAATGTATAAAGATACATAATGTAGCCTAATGAGGGGTCAAGTTTAGTTTATAAGGTGATATAGTTCATGATAGAATTTTCACAAGTGTTAAATGTTTTGTATAGTATTTTGACCAAATATGATGTCAAATTCTAAAGAATATATCATGAAATGTGGTTTTGAGGTTTTTTGTGTGCACAAAATGAGGTATTGCAGACTTGAGAAGGATTTTTTTATGCTTGTTTGGATGTGTAAAATTTAAATGAGATCCTAATAATTTCATGGAATTTGGGTAAGTATTCTTTCTTAAAGTTTCCAAGCATTATTTTATGGATTAAGGTCCCAAGATTTATGAATTATCGTTAAGACAGTGAGATGGTCTAACCCTCTCTAAAACCTTAACAATGACCTGATATGGAATATCTTGATAAAAATGGCTCAAAATGAATTATATGACATATTTTTATGATTTTATAATTTATAGGACTCTCCCAAGTAACTCTAAGTGGCATTGGTCTATTAGAAGAGTGAGTGGAAGCTATAAAAAAGCCCCTTGTTTCTTAGATTTTTGATGCAATAGTCAAGGTTGACTAGTTCAAATCATGAAAATGATTGGAGGATGATGTTTGAGACTTTTTTTTTGTGTCAATTTAAGTTTTTTATTAGTTTAAAAAATTCAAATATGTTAAACCATTCACTAAAAAAGGCCTAATGAGGAAGACAATGAGAAAAATAGGCAAAAGTGGAAATGATATTAGGGGTGTGTTGCCATAGATTAGGGATGGATAAAATTACATAGGTTTATTATTAAATACATTTAAAACATATCCCCATTTTATATAATATTTATATATTATTATATATAATCATAAAGTTGTTCTCAAAGTGACCTATCTAACACAGTGAGGTCTGTGTACAGTGAAGCCACGAGATTGGTCTGTAAGACCAATATTGATATTGTAAATTATAATATATTTGTTTAAATATGTTATTATAATGATTAATAATCATATAAACCCATTTTAAGTTCATAAAAATGTTCACACAAGTGTTCTAAGTCATTATTTCCATGATTGTGTTTTGGAGCATTCAGGTAGTTTTTTGTGTGTTAGTAAGATTGATGTTCTTGAATCATTATGCATAAATCTGAAGAATATAATAAATATTAAGGTGTTATATATGTCTCATATTTTAATTTTATTTTATTTTTATTCATGATAAATTCCTATTAAGGTGTGAAAATTCAAAAGTCCTTTATTGGGTTTTGAAGCCTATTTGAAGTTATGAGTGAGCATATTAAAGTGGTCAATTTGAGATCTTTTTCCCTGCATGGTGAATTATAATGGAAATTTTGATGACCATAAGTTCATATGGGTTATATAAATAATATTTTTTTGTATATTTATGTGGTAAATTTTATTACATACTTCATATATTCAAAGGAGACTTTTTAGAAGTAAGAAGGCATAATTGTGAGTAGGCTTAATGGTGTGTTTCAAGGAGTGAAATGAGATAAATAATGTTGGGTATCTAATGTGAGAATATCAATGGTATAAATTAAGTGTTTTAAATTTTTTTATCTATTTATTTAGGTTCAATATCTTCCAATGTGGTCAAGGTGAAACGTGTGCTTTGAGAAGGCCTAATTGCATTAGGTCTCTATTATGTCTAATGGTGTTTTAGGTCCTTATGAGTAGTGATAGACCTATGTAATGGTTGTTTCACTTATGAAGAATATTTTTTGATATATTATAAGAGTGATAAAATTATTTATAGTTTTTTTAATAACAAATTCATGTGAGATCAAGAGTCAAGTATAAGAAGAAGGTCTAATAGGCCTAATTTGACTAGTTAGAATATTGAGGTGGTGAACGAAGGAAATAGAAGTTTGGAAACTAGGTAGAGGGATTCAATACCATTAGAGAGGAATTTTAATATGTAATTAATTTATAATATTTATTATATAAATTATGATCAAGGTCATATGACCTAAATATGCCAATAAGAGGGTTAGTTGAATAAAGAGGCCTAATAGGTTGTTTAAGAGAGATATAAGAGTATGAAGAGAAAAATAAGGTGATCATCAGTTGAATGAGAAATAATTTTCCAAAGGTGATCAGAGGTTTAATATTGTTGAGTTAGTTCTAAGTTACCTAGGGGGTTGGTTCTTCCTTGTAAGTTGGTGCTTGCTAAAGGACTAGTTGAGTTGGTGATTGACTAGTGAGGGGTTGGTGTTCGTTATGGGGTTGGTGCCTCACTAAATTTTGATTCATTACTTATAGGAATATAGTACAAGATATTTTTTAATTTATTTTATTCCCCTTAATTTTTTTCTACATATATCTTTTTTTCATATGTATATGCTTATGTGGATGTTTGCTTATGCATTGGTTGATGTATGTATTTGAATGAATGCTTCAAGAATGATAAGTGAAATTGAATGATTGTTTAAGGTAACTGATTCACCCCCCGCCATATCAATTTTTATAATTCCAATATTTTCATCCTATTTTTTTTGTTTCATTTTTATCTAAATCAAAATAAACTTCTTGGATCTAACAACATTTAATTTGGCTGAGAATTGCATCTAGAATCAACCTTAAAAGTTTTGCAAGTAGGAAATTTCTCTACAAATGCACAAGTGTTTTTATATTGATGGATTTATCTCATGCAAGTATGTATCCTATGTTTTATTCTAACTAATCATAAACAAGATGAATTTCATTTAAATTAAAAACTAGAAAAATCAATTCCTTTTAAACTTTAGGAAAATTGATTTTTTCATAAATATTTATCTGGAGGAGCAAAATTAGTTGTGTTGGGAGCAAAACATAAAGCCAATTTGCTTGAAAATTACACCATTTTATAGGTTTTTTATATGGATTTTTATGAAGAAATAATTTTTTAAATTAGAGTTGTCTATCTCTTGATTTAATTGTTTTTGTTTATTTTTGGTGTTTTTAAAGATGAAAAGTTTAAAATTTCCCAAACGGTGTTGAGTTTTTTGCTAAAAATTGAAGTTATAGTCTAGATTTGATTTAAGTCCATGGATAGGAAGAATTTTGTGTAAATTTATTATATTTTTTTGGGTGCATTCATTTTTTTAAAATCTAGGTCAAAATGGCTAGTTTACAACACCTCTTATGATAGGCAAGAATTTTAGTTTGTGGAGTCACATGGTTTTGAAGATATGTGAAAATTAAAATATCGATCAAATAGTACTTGGTAAAGATAAAAATCTTAACACTAATACTGATAACTATGATAAACATCATCGAGAGGCTCTTATATTGTTAAAACTATTAGTTTCAGATAATATAATCTAAGAGGTTAGAAATATGACTGATACATCAACTCTATGGAGTAATATTACTTTTAAATATTGGGATTATGAATTTGGTAGGATATTATATTTGAATAATTTATTATTTTCTACCAAGATGAAAGAAGGTGGCTCTCTAAGTTTTTGTTGTATATCAAGGACATTAATGATTAGTTGAAGGCTGTGTAGAAGCCTGTTGATGAGTAAGATTTGATTGCTCTGGTTATGTAGAATATTCCACCTTCATTTGAGTCATTTATGGAGTCCTTACACATTATTATTGAGATGCATAATTTGGACTTTGAAAAAATTTCCAAATTTTTATTGTAGAAGAAAAGACGATAGGAGTCGGTAGTTTTCCCTACATTTACTTTTATAGAGAGTGCATTCTTCATCAAGGGAAATGGTAAGTAGTTTGGTAATTCTAATAATTATTATATATAACCATCATAATTAAGTGGTTCTAATAAGATATCTAAGTGGAAATGTTTTTACTATAAGCAACTTAGTCACCTTAAGAAATATTGTAGGAAAATATAATAAGATATGGCTAACTCCAGAAAGAAAGATCATCATGTGAATATAGATAAAGGTGAATGAGAGGAAACATATCCTAATTTTGCATCCATGGCCTCTTGTATGAATTATATTTTGGATCAAGCTTGGTACTTTGATTCAGAGGCATCTTGAAATTTTACATGCCATAAGGACCGGTGTGTGGATTTTGTTGAAAATAATATTAGTAATGAATCTATATCTTTTGGAAATGGTATAACTTACTTTGTGAAAGGATATGATAATGTTTAGATAATTTTTAATGGTACTATCTGGTATACATTTTAAAATTTTAGATATGTGCTTTATATGGAAAAAAAATATACTTTTAATTAGTGACATTATTATAAAATCTGATTTTGTTGTTAAGTTTAAAGGATAACAATGTTTAGTGACTACCAAAGATAACAAGATTATTATAATTAGGATTGGTGAGAAATGCCTTTATAAGCTCACAAATCCATAGAGGACAAAGGAAAGTTCACATGAAGCAATTGATAACACAATTTCACTATGGCATGAAAGGTATGAGAATTTGAATTTCTAGTATTTGAATACATTGGTCAAGATAAGATGGTTAAAGGGATTCCTTATATTTAGGATGGCCATCATGTATGTACTAGATGTTAGTTAGGGAATCAATTTAGACATTCATTTTATGTTGGTAAAGCTTCGAGAGATAAGGGAGTATTGGATCTAGTTCATGTAGATTTACATGGTTAAATGTAGACACGTACTCCTAATAGATCCCATTATTTTGTGTTACTAGTCGATGATTTCTCTAGGAAAAGTGGGTATACTTTTTAGTGAAGAAATTTGATTACTTTTCTAACTTCACATCTTGGAAATCTATGGTTCAAAATATAGGTGGGAAGACTAGTGAAATCTCTTCAAATGGATAATGGGGGTGAGTTCACCTCAAAATAGTTCAAGGGGTTTTTTGAAACTAAAGGCATACATAGATAGTATACTAACCCTTACACTCTACAAAAAAATGGAGTTTTAGAAAGGAGGAATATGACAATGATAGATATGGCATGTTATATGGTTCAAAATAGAAATGTCCCATGTAAGTATTGGGTAGAAGTAGTGTATATAATAGTGTACATCCTCAACATAAGTCTTATAATATCATTAGATAATATGACTCTAGAGGAGGCTTGGTTAGGTCAAACTCTAGATGTAATTAATTTTAAAAAAATTGGTTATGTAGCTTTTGCAGTTACTCCTAGTCAAAAGAGAAGTAACTTGGATGTAAAGAGCACAACATACATATTTATTGGATACAATGAGAATTCCAAGGACTATAGATTAATTATGTTTCCACTAACAAAGCTGTGGTAAATAGAGATGCCATAGCAAATGAATAGATGCCATACTTCACAATAACTAGTATAGTTTCAAATATTGAGTAATTGTTTCCTTATAATGATTCTATTATAAGTTGTGATGTGAAATTTGATTAGGATTCTAGTTCATCAATGGAATCACATTATAGGAAGGTAATTTTTTTAGGTCATTTTGACGTTTTAGTAGAACAACCAAAGAATCCAAAGTGGTACTCTACCATAATGGACACACTAAATTAGGGAGACTTACCACAAGGTGTGGAAGGAAGAAGATTGAGATTAGGAAAGTAGTTTGGTAATAGAGGTGATAATATTAATTTTACTTTAATAACTATAGTTTCATAGGAATTTGAGCTTTTTTTTTTTTCATAGGCCAAAGGGAAGCCTAATTGGAAATCAGCCATGCAATTGGAATATGATTCCTTGATGAAAAACAAGTCTTTGGAGCTAATAGAGCTTCCACCAAGAAATAAATCCATTGGTTGTAAATGGATTTATAAGTTAAAGTGTATGGTAGATGGTTTCTTGGATAAATATAAATCAAACTTGTTACAAAATTTTATGCACAAAAGGAAGGAGTTAAATATGAGGAGACTTTTACTCCTACTACTAAGATGGTAACTTTTGATTTGATTCTTGTAATTGCTTCTCAGTTTGGATGGAAGTGCACCAAATAGATGTCAAGAGTGCCTTATTAAATGTTATTTTATTGTTATTGTTAATCCATTCATTTAATTAACTTAATTTATTGATGTCATTTGAACCAGGGTTAGTATCCAAAGTTTTTTGTATCAAGGCTTATAGGTGTAGGTCTTATAGATATTATTGGGGGTCGTTGTCTTTATAAATGTCTAATCTAACCTGACCTAGAAAGTGTTTGCTTATGCAATAAAGAAAAATACTTGTAGAATTAAGACACTCTATAATATAACTTATTAAAATAAATATAATTTCTATAATAAACACACTTTCTAGAAATAAATAACCCACTATAAATAAACACACTTGTTAGAAATAAACAATCTACTAGAAATAAACACACTTGCTGTAAATAAACAATCTACTAGAAATAGGCACACTTATTAAAATCTTGAATTAACTCTTAAAAGATAACTTCATGAATGTTTTTAAGTCTATTTATAATTATTTTTTTAAACAAGAAAGGAATTTATAATTATTGAAAATTATAAATAAATAAAATACCATATAAAATACATTCTTGATTCCTAAGGAGAGTAGGCCCTTGGTTACCTTGGGAATAGGAATGAAAGAAGACTTGATATTTGTAAATTAAAGTTTTCTTCATTAATCAAAATAGATTAAATAAATTAAATAGTAACTACACTAGAATATTAACTAAATAAATATATTATCTATTTCTTAATTTCTTTATGTCTTTCTTCATTAAAATATGAAGATCTACTTATATAATGTTGTAAAAGAAGATCCCTAGATCTTAGTAATCAATCTCCTCTTATCAAGATAAATATCCTAATTTTATTAGGTCTTCAAAATAGACATTTGACATTACAAAATAGTAATATCCATTGGTTACAAAATCCATCTCATATCTACTAAAAATGGCTACATAGATCTACTAGATCTATTTACTTATTTAAAACTATGGACATATTTACATAGATAGATATATATCTAGAAATTATATTTATAGTTTTATTATTAATAATAGTTATATAAATAGTAAGTGACCAAAATAATTTCCAAGTATATATCTTTAGTTCTACATTCTTAAAAGCTAGACTAGAAGATTCCAAAGTGATTATGGTAATGTTTGAAGTAGTCTGATGGAGTCCAAATCAATTCCATAGTAACTTCTAATGGATTCCAAAGTAAATCCATAGTAAATTATTTTAAGAAACCTAAATTTTTGAATAGGTCCATAATAAAGCTACTAAGATAAGTGGAATGTTTTAGTGAATGAAATCAGATCTTTGAATGAGTCTATAGCTATGAAATAGGTGAGTTTAAAGCTATTGGACAAGTTTAAAGTAGCCAAATATGATAGTCTATAACTTTTGAACAAGTTTGAAGCTTAGTCTTGAAAATACTATAGGTTGCCAAAATATTATAATTTTTTCTATAGGTCCTCTTTGAAGATCAATAACAAGGTCTTTATTCCTTATAGATAATTGTACATCTATATATACACAAAATGGAGAGATTTAACATGCAAAGAGTTAGATTTAAATATTAGAGTTATTCATTTAGGCTTTAGTTATATTAAGTAAGATAAAGCATCCTATTTACTACACTAACATTAGATACAAGCCTAAAATCCTTGCATTGATCAGTCTAGAGGAGAGATAATGTAAGAAGAACAAGGATAATTAATAATAATAATGAGCCATATTTTTTACTCATCATTTCCCCCATGATTTACCTTTTATAAGTCCATTTTATATAATTTGTTGCTACTTGTTGCTTCATAATTTTAAATTATGGATTGTAAGCACTAGTTGTGATCATATGTGTCAAATTCATTAGCTTAGTGATTATCTAAGGGACTTGTAAAGCCTTGGTATGTTCACACCATAGGTTGCCAATTATCAAACTATTCCTCTATTTGAGGACCCCATCTTTGTCATGGTGTAATGGGAGTCAAAAGAAGTGGTGTCTTGAATCTCATGCCAACTCAAATTAGTTATCTTCCTGAATTAATGACATCCATAATCATGTCATTAATAGTGTGTGCCATTATTAAACTCCATCTTAGATTAGTTGGATACATCACCTCTCTTCCTTATAATGAAACTATCAATGTGTCCCAACATCTGATACTGGCTGTAAATATATCATCAAAATGTTGTCTTATATATAGATCAAAGGAGACACTAATGTTATATAAAGCCTATAAATAATAATCCTTAATGTTTTGATCCATCAGATAGATAGTTTTAAAATTAATCAATAAATTCTTTGCACTAGAAAAGGTGGGTCTAATGTACAACCCTATAGTTGTGTATTTTTCCATATATTCCTCATGTCTAGCTTTCTAGGTTGTCTAATTTTTGAATTTAAAAAAAATATATCTCAACTAAACTTTCCCTACATATAGATTAACCATGAAATTATTATGATTTCCCTTAATTATATTACATAAATAAAACTCACATAAAAAATATTATTGTTATAGAGTAGAGTCCTAAAAGATTTTTAAAAATATGGGAGGATCTTCAATGTTTTGAGTTAAATAACATAAAATTCTCAATATCTGAAATCTATAAACTTGTTCATGTAAATACATACTATAACAATGATAGGGAACTCTGCAGGCTAGGATATTTTCACCTATCTGACATGTGTTCTATAGGTTTACTTTAAGCTTTTGAGTCTACTATTTTTCTTGATCCAAATTCTTTTTCATGGTATGCTTTTCTTTTTCAAAAACTTTGTTTTGTTCTTTGAGTTATTTGAACTCATGACATACCTAATTCCATTTATCTAGGAAGTCTACATGAGAAAAAATGGTTTGATAGGCTTGATCTACTAAAAAGTTAGAAGAAGATGGAGTTTTAATTTGATAATTTTGATGTTCTTAGTTTAACAACAAATTTTATTCCTCTAACTTAGTGATGTAAATCTAGGAGTTTTCCATGTCTTCATTAGAAAGAGTTATTTGTTTCTCAATATTTTTTTTCCTATTCATGTGATCCAAATATTTATTTATAAAACCATATAATCCTTGAATCAAATAAAAGTTGATTAAATCCTTATATTGTAGATGGGCTAGAAGATCAACAATATCTTCCACCTGTTGCTTGATGATATCCTTAGCCTTTGACATTGTAAGGATAAGTTGTAACTTTGGGTCTTCAGTTGAGTGGGATGATTATTCTTCCTCAAAGACCATTGTACCTTTTCCTTTATATAATACTAGTCTTGATTTAGGATTTGAAGAAGATGAAAAAGATTCAATTTCCTGTACTACAATTTCTTCTGAGTATGTTTTCTCTCTGAATAGTTGCTTCATCAGGAATATCTAATGGAATAGATTCCTCATCAAGTATTTTTGCTAATGACTAAGGAATATTTGTTATGATAGCTTCTTATATGGGAGATGCTACTGATGCCTCAAGATTCATTGTTGTGATGGCTTATTAATCAAGGACTATTGTTATTATTTCTACTAGTGTTGGAGAAGAGAACATTGGTGAATGTTTGAGGCTACCAATAGTAATACCTATTTTTGTTTCTTCATAATCTTGTGCCAAAATTAGTCTTTTACATCTTAGTTTTTTCTATACATGGGAACTAGGTTCCCTTACAAAAATATTCTCAACATCTTATAAAATAAGATCCATAGATTCAATATTTTCACAAGACTATGAAACCCTTGGTCTCAGTTTTCATTTTATGATAGTCTATTGAGAGGTATATGTAACCACCTATGTATTTTTTTGACATCTCTAACTAGGAAAAACCTTAACCTTAAAGGAGGAAGCTACTTCTTTTGTCTTGGGCATTAGTGGATTTTTAGAGGACTTTGAAACTAATGTTGAAAATTAACTGAACCTATTACTCTAAAAATTATTACATGTTGATTTTCTTTATTGAAGAAAATGATGTTGAATGATTAAATGGATAAGACCATGATGATGGAGAAGAGATGATCTATTAGTTCCTAAAATCTGAATGACTTCATATAGGAATAAAGGAAGGTTAACCTTATGTTCATTTTTTGTTGTCTATATTTGGGATGAAACATATGCATTAATTCACACCCTAAAATTTTATACTACCCTTAACACATGAAATATTTCATTACCCAGAAATAAATAGACTTATAGGGTCTAGGTAGGGTTTCTCTACTAATCCCTTTTGCTTTTTCTTGATGGTTTTGAACACATGCAATAGATAACTATTTATTTTAATTGAATTTTGCATTTAACTTATAAAATGGGGTTCTTCCAAGTATTCTTTTACCTTATTCAACAATTATATAAATTTCACTGATGACTGAGCTAGAAACTGGAATGCAGATACCTCTCACTATAGTGGAGTCTTCTTTTAGATTGGTAATAAATTCTTGTACCATAGCTTCGTCATATCCTTCAATTTTTTGAAAAAATGGTAACCATCTAAGCTCTTCAAAAAATTCCATAGAGACATCATCTACCATCAATCCAGATACATTCATAGGTTTAGAGTGTTTCTTATGTCCCATGGTGAATCTATTAAATTACTAAAAATTAGGGGGTTAAAAGGTGCAATAGTCAGTGCCAATGAAAATAACAGTGAACAAATAAAAATGGAAAGGAATGATTCAAATGGGTATTTGGCTTGGTGTCTTCTAACATAATTCTAAGTAATCATCACACAACATGGAAGTTAAATGAAGCTATCTCTGAAAAATATTTGATGTGCTTCCATACTCATGAGATTTATATGCCATCAATTTTGGTGGCTTATTCAAGATACTTTGGAGTGAGTCAGTAGATGGTTGTACCCATGAATAAATGTGATATTCCATTCCATTTCCTTGAATTTAATTTCACTTATGACTTTTTATATCATCAGTTGTCATTTATTTTGCTTACGTGTCCTTTTAGTTATGACCTTTTGATGTTAGCAAATGGTTGTTTGGTATTTAATTTGGTAGTCTACAAGATGTCTTCTTTACAAATATCTTCTTAAACATGAACATATAGGAACCAAAAGACTCATATTAACATAATGCAAATTAATGAAATTATTTACTTACCAAATCATACTCTTAACCTCAATTCCTTTTATACCACTTGATACTAAACACAAAGCAAATGCATGAATTAGTCTTTATAGAAATTTATACAAATAATTGTTGCAGTGATTAGTTTATCTAAAATAACTAATCGACTTTTACTATTTTTCTAAGTTTTTTTTTTTACTTTACTCTTGACTAGCCATTTTTGGTTTTCAAAATAAGGCTCATTATTCAATGCATGACCAACTAGCAAATTGGATTTCTATTCAACATTGTCAATAGCATCCTAAACAAATTTTCACTACTAATTTTTTTTAAAAAAATTTGAAAGAAGGAAGACCAATAAGTGATCTCCCTCTTCTATTTTACATAATATGCCATAATGGAGTTGTTCGCATGGAAGAATTAGGCCCTTCCATGGAAATTACCTCATGTCTATTATTTTAAATAAATTCCTCTTTGTTGATAAGTTTTTGGTACAATTTGAGTCTATATCCATTGACCATCAAAGTTTTTTGGTTCCCATATATTAGTAACAATTTCACTGATCCATTCTCAAATATATTTTATATTTGATATAGACCTAACCATCTTGTCCTCAATTTGCCTTTGAATTGCTGAAATTTGGAATCAAACAAAAGCGCCCAATCTCTTTTTTAAAATATTTTTGTTTTTATGTGGGAATAATTCCATTTTTTTGATGTTACATCATCTCTATTTATTGCAAGGATTTCATCCTCATCTCATCAAGTTCATTTAATTGAAGATTTCTATCTTCTTGTGCCTTATCCAAATCAATGCCTACTTTCATTGTTATTTTCAAAGTTTGTAATTTAAATTCAATAAAAAGTAGAGGATTATTACCATATACTAACTCATAGGGTGAAAACCTAGTGGTTGTCTTCCAAATATTGTTAAATTCTCAAATTACTTCATGGATTTTGGCTACCCAATCCTTTATGATGTTATTGACTATCTTAGTCAGAATATTCTCTATCTCTTTATTAGTAACTTATACTTGGCCATTAGACTATGAATGGTAAGGAGAGGATTTCCTATGATTAACTTGGTAGACCTCCATAAAATGTTTAATCATATTAGACATGAATTTTGGTCATTGATCTGAGACTATCTCTCTAGGTACACCAAACCAATGGATGATATTAAAATACAAAAAATCTACCACTACTTTTTCTCTAGCAAAGGTCAAGACTTGAACTTCAACCCATTTAGTAACATAATATGTACATACTTAAATTCATTAATTTCATTTACATGGAGGATCTATAGGACTAATAAATTATATTCCTCATTTTTTAAATGGTTCCAATACTACTTGTGGAGGAAGAGGCATCTTTACTGCTAGTGTAGTATGTCCCATCTTTTAGCATGGATCACATTTTCTAATATACTTTTGTACTTGCCTATGAAGGGAAGGCCAGTAATATCCTACTCCTAAGATCTTGTGCATGGTTCATTTTGTTGAATAATTCCCTCCTCTTGGTTCATCATGGCAAGCTCTAATGATATCATATGTTTCATTATCTTCTACACACTTGCAAAACACATGATCAAGTCCATACTTAAATAAATGTCATTAATCCATTTGAAAGAAGAATTTTATTTAACTAAATGTCTTATTTATTTTTAAAATGATAGATTAACTTCCCTAGTTATAAATAGTTGGTTATGTCATCAAACCATGGTGATTCTACTAAAATGACACATCTACAAAGCTATCCTCGATTGGTTATGCATTACCTATATTATGTATTTTATACAAAAAGTCTACAACCAGATTGTATTTTTTTAATTTATAAATAATGGTTATACCAAATTCCTACAACATTAACAACCATCTTATGATTCTTCCCCTCTTATAGATTTATTCATAAGACACTTTATGGATTAATGATCTATGTATATTAAGACCTTATAATCTGTAATAGTGTCTAAATTTGTTGATGGCATAAATTATAGCAAAGAATTCTTTTTCTATGGTTATATAATTCATTTTAATTGGTGTGATATTATTTTTGATATAATAAATGACATGCATATGATCATTCTCATATTTTTGTCCTAAAATTACCCCTATTGCATAATTAGAAGCATCAGTGTAAATTTGAAACGGTTTTTCCTAATTAGGTCCTCTTAGTACTAGTACATAGCTCAATTTTTATTTGATGGTTTAAAAATATTTTTGACAATCCTCACTCCATATAAATTCACTATCATTTTCCAACATAGTGAACATAGGAGCAGCAATATTACTAAAGTCTTTTATAAAGTGTATATAAAAACCAATATGACCTAAAAATATCTTGACATCAATTTTATTCTATGGGATAGGAAGGTTAGAAATTATTTCAATTTTCTTAGGATCTACTTGGATTCCTTTGGAAAATATGTGGTGTCTTAATACTATGCCTTGATCCATCAATATCAGGTATTTCTCATGGCTTAATGATAGTTGGTATTCTTCATATCTAGTTAAGGCCTTATCAATATTATGTAGGGCTTCATCAAATATATCTCCATGAGTAGTGAATTCATCCACATATACTTCCACACAGTCATTAGTAAAATCAAAGAATATAGCTATAACTACTTGTTGGAAAGTAGTTGGGGCATTACAAATACCAAATAGTAAGAGTATATAAGAAAATATACCCCATGGATAGGTGAAAGTGGTTTTGACTTGATCCTTAGTTGTCACAGTTATTTTATTGTACCCACTAAATCCATCAAAAAAGGAAAAGTATTTCTTTCTTACTAGATTATCAAGAACTTAATCAATAAAAGAAAGAGAAAAATAATCCTTTGTAGTGGCTTTATTTAGCTCTCGGTAATCCAAACACTCTCTCCATTTTCCATTTTTATTTGTCACAATTTCTAGTGGGGAAACCCATTGGGTATTTGGAATAGGTAAATGAATTCTATGTCCAATAATTTTTCAATTTTAGTTTTTAATATATCCCTTGATGTTAGATTTATTCATCTTTATGGTTGTCTAAATTATTTTTCCTAACTTGTGTAAATGTGATGGGTACACACACTTGTATTAATTCCTTTCATATCTATGTAATCTCAAGTAAATGCTTTGGTATGTTTTTATAGGAAATCAAAAATTTTGATTTCTTGATCATGGGTTAACCAACTATTTATGTTAAATGTCTATCATATTAATACCATAATCTATTTAGTGTCAAGATGGATAGATTATACTTTTTTAAATTCACTCATCAAATATTTAAGAGGATATGGATATAGTAATAATAGATGAAATGTAGTTATATTTTTTACAAACCATCTCCTATAGGAATGATTCTAGCTAATGGATAATAGAATGTAGTTAAAAAGTTAGTTGGTGTGTTTTATGTCCAATTCCAAATATTTTTTTCCAATGGTTTGTGGTCATATGTTGAATGTTTAAGGATTTAGTTTATAGTAATAAATCTAGTAGAGTCTATAGTTAAGAAATTGGCAGAGTCCATTTCAAAGGATTGGACAAAATCCATAGCAGACAAACTAGCAGAGTTTGAATCGGATAGACAAGTAGAGTCCAAAGCAGATAGATTGATAGAGTCCAAAGTATATCAACTAATAGATTCTAAAGTAGATTGAATGACATAATCCAAAGCTAGGATTATGACGTTAATGTTTCCTCTAAATCCTATACTAACTCATGAGTTAATCCTTGCATGTGTTCTTGTATAACTATCATGGATAAGGATGAGAGATTGTTCTTATTTTTTTTTAGTTCATCTACCCAAAGTGTTTCAGTGTAATCCAATGATGGTTTTGTAGGAGGATATAAATATATTTATTTTTCTTTTATACCATTTGAAATAGTCATATCTCCTGATTTGCAATCAATTAGTGTTATTACAGTAGCTAACCAAGGTCTTCCCAAAATGAGGGGGTATCTTAACTTCTTAGTTTTATGTTGTAATAAAATAAAATCTACTAGATATTCCCATGATTCAATAATTATAGCCACATCTTATATAGTACCTTTTGGTTTAGTTGTTGATTGACCAAATATTTGAAGAATGGTAGAGGTAGGTTGCATTCCCATAAGAGATAGTGTTTGAAGAGTCTTAGTTGTCATCACATTGATTATTACACCTAAATCTACCAGAACATTGGATATTTCTTTATTTCCTATGGTAACTATTATGACTGGACTTCTTGGGTCTCTATATTTTGGTAATAGTGATTTCCATACTAAAATATCATCAATTTTATCATTTACATGTATGGTCTTTTGGTATTGTTTCTTTCTTTTAGGTGTATTGAAAACATAAGATTTTAATGACTCTATTTAATTCTATAATATCCATGATGGCTTCTAATAAGGGCACTTAAATGTTAAGTTTTCTTAATTCCTAAATCAAATTAGATTCTTGTTTAGTTTCAATCTCTTTTAGTCTGTTAGGAAAAAGAATAAGTGGAGGAGCAGTAATGTGTTCCTCTAACTTGTTTGACACTTTTTTGAGGTTATTTAGTTCTGAATGTGAATTTATGTGTATCTGTTTTTGGATTTTCATTGAGTAATTTATAAATGGTGATAGGAGGTTATTAAACTATTCTTCTTGATCTTAGTTAAATGTATATGATTTTAAAAACTACTATATTCATGGTTTTTCCTTCTTCATTTAATAAATAGGGGTTGATGGTTTATTTTTTGGGTTAGCCACTAGTTGAATAGGTAGTCAAGGTTTATTAACTTGTTCTGTCAATTGATTTGTAGAAGTTTCCATCAAAGCTTAATATGGTGGAAACCTTCTCTGTGGGTTAAACTATGGATTGACATTCCACTATGTATTTCCCCATTGTTGTGACTATTTTTGGGTTATTCATGATTGTTGAGAAATCATCTAATGTTGAGGAATCATCTATTTTTTATTAACTCATTTTGGTTGTACTTTTCTCCACATAGGTTGAGGGGCCTGAGTAATTTGAGGTGTCATCCATGGATTAATGAGATTTCATAGACCGAACTAACCTTGGGTCTCATTTTGTGGAAATATAATTTGTCTTTGGATATAATTCAATTTTTCTATGGGTTATGTATTTTGTTTCAATTTATTTTTCAAAATATAAAAATGACTACAATGATTTATGTCATGTTCTTTACTATCACATAGCCCACATATTTTTATTTTATCCAAAGGACAATCTCTAAGAGCATTTTTTAATTTATATATTGGACAATATATGGATAAATTTTCTATGGTAGAATTGTATTTTTATTGAATACCATATAATGTAGTATTTAACTGGACCAAATTTTCATTTTTTAGATTGGCAAATTCTTCCATCAGTTGACTTACTTCATTGGATTTGCCTAATTTTCCTTTCCTGATAGTTTTATTCTAGAATAATTAATACATAGATATAAAATCTAATGGAATTTTAATTTACTAATATCTCATTTTCCCATTAGATTCAAATCATCCCAAGATTTATCATCTAATCCCTTAAGAAAAACCATTTTTACTACCTCTTATATCAGTGGATAACCACTACATTTATAAGCAAATGTAAATATATATAGATAATCTTCCAAACTTTATTATTCATTCTATTTGATCTTGAACAAATTTTATTTTCTATCCCTTACTCTAAAATAATCTTGATATTTATCACGAAATGTAGTTTCCATGTCTCTCCATGTATTGATAGAGTCACTTGGAAGGCCCATGAACCATCTCATGGCTACCTCCTTAAGTGTAGAATGGAACAGTTTGCATTTCTAACTATCAATTATGTAATCATAAGTTTTTCATAACACTTTGAATTCAAACAAGAATTGATCTGGATCTTCTAAATATTTACCCCTAAAATTTGGTAGAATTTATGGTGATGTTTTTCATTGAGGTTGATCTATTGGATCTATGACTATAGGAAAAGAAAAGGTTATGTCTCATTGTAATTGCATTCTATTTTCTTTAGGATTTTCTATATTTTCATGGTTATCAGCCATGGTTTTTTTTCTTCCTAACTAATATTAAAGATCTAATTTATTTTTTCTTCTTGATCTTACAAAGATTGAGGTCTAGGACCTACTATTCTAGAAAAAGGATCCTTGCGATTAATTCTTCCTATAGGATAAGATCTCCCAAATGTGAGTCTTCTTACACGATTTTTTTGTAAGGATGATCTTTATTCTAAATGTGATTCAATTTTTTTTCTTATGCTTTCATATCTTTCAATGAAAACTTTTATTATTTCCTCCTCTGGTCCTAATTTAGTATCTTTGGAGATGAACCTTCCTTTAGTATCTCTAGGTCAGTTCATAAATTATTTTTTTTATTTTTTATTAGTTTTTCAATTTTTTTGACTCTTTACTATAGACCTCAATTATTACCTTACTAACAACTACATTCCCTAAAAATAGTGCCAAAAAAGATGGGTGTCATTAATCCCTTCATTTAATCAACTTGATCTATTAATGTTATTAAAACTAGGGTTAATGTCTAAAATTGTTTGTAGCAAGGCTTATGGTTGGTCTTACAGATATGATTAGTGGATTGTTATCTTTCTAAATGTCTAATTTGATCTAATCTAGAAAGTTTTTACTTATGTTATAAAGAAACACACTTGTAGAATTAAGACACTCTATAGTATAACTTTCTATACTTGATCTAACAAAAACACATACTAAAAATAAACAATCTGTTAGAAATAAACACACTTTTTAAAAATAAACAATCTTTTGAAAATAAGCATACTTGTTGGAAATAAACAATATGCTAGAAATAAACACACTTGCTGAAATCTTGAATTAACTCTTAAAAGATAATTTTTTGTAGGTTTTAAATTTTATTTATAAATAATGTTGTAAACATAAAATGAATTTATAATTACTAAAAAATTTAAATACATAAAATACCATATAAAATATATTCTTGATTTCTGAGGAGAGTGGGCCCTTACTCGCCTTAGGAATAGGAATGAAAGAAGACTCAACACTTATAAATTGAAGGTTTCTTCATTAATCAAAATAGATTACATAAATGTAGAGATAACTAAGTTATAATATTAACTGGACAAGTATATTATCTATTTCTCAATTTTTTATGTCTCTTCATCAAAATATGAAGACCTACTTAGATAATATTGTAACAAAAGATCCCTAGATCTTAATAGTCAATCTCCTCTTATCAAGATAAATCTCTTAATTTTAGTGGGCCTCCAAAATAGACATTCGATGTTCTAGAATAGGAAGATCCATCAATTACAAAATCTTAGCCATATTTACTAAGAATGGTTACATAGATCTACTAGATCAATTTACTTATTCAAGATTATGGACATATTTACATAGACAAATACATATCTAGAAAGTCTATTTATAGATTTACTATTTATAGTAGTTATATAAATAGTAAGTGACCAAAATAATTTCCAAGTATAGATATTTAGCTTTTCATGCTCAAAATATGGATTGGAATAGTTCAGAGTGATTTTGTTGAAGCTCAAAGTAGTCTGGTAGAGTCTAAAACAATCTTGTGGAGTCCAAAGCAATTTTATAGGAACATTTGATGTAGTCCAAGGAAACTCCATAGTAACTTGGTTTAAGAAAATTGAATGTTTAAAGAGCTCCATAATGAAGCTACTAAGATAAATGGAATGTTTTGGTAAATGAAATTAGATCTTTGAATGAGTTTATAGCTATGAACTAGGTGAGTTTGAAGCGATTGGATGAGTCTAAAGTAGCAAACTATGAGAGTCTATAGCTTTTGAAAAATTCCAAAAGATTGGTTTGAATAAAATTATAGGTCACCAAAATGTAATAATATTTTCTATAAATCATCTTATAAGATCAATAAAAAGGTCTTTATTCCTTATAGATAACTATAAATCTATATATACACAAAATGGAGAGACTAAACATGCAAAGAGTTAGAATTAAATAGTAAAGTTAGTCATTTAGGATTTAATTACATTAAGTAAGATAAATGATCCTATTTACTACACTAATATTAGATACAAGCGTAAGATATTTATATTGCTAAGTCTAGAAGAGAGATAACAGAAGAAGAATAAGAATAATTGATAGTAATAATGAACCATATTTTGGACTCATCGATGATTTATAGGAGGAGGTATACATGTCACAACCATAACATATTTATTGGTAAGGAACATCTTGTCTATAGGTTGATTAAGTCCTTTTATGGGCTTAAGCAGGCTCCCTAAGCCTGGTATATGAAAATATATTTTTAGCTTAGGGAGTCTAGTTTTAAAAGGTGTAATTTTGAACCAACTCTCTATGTAAATGTGTCAAGTGATATAAAAAAATTAATTATATGTTCACACAAAATGATTATATATCATATGTAATAAGCAAATATGAGAGATCACACAACAATAATTGATAGTAGAGTAGAATACTGGATAATATAGGAAAGCCACTTTAATGGGGAAACCTCCATAACAATGTAATAAGAGTAGGATACTTAATATGATGATTAAATACTAACCACTACCTCCTATATATAGTCTAATTAGCCATGGTTATTTTATAGGCTGACCTAACCAAGAACATAAATAAATTTAATTATAATATAAAAGAGGTATGTAAGCTACAAGTAAGCCACACATATCCCTAGACGCAGTAAAGGTTAAGGGTGTAACATGCCCTTCACCTTCAAAATAACATTATCCTTAATGTTGAGTCAACTCTGGATGTTGTTGCATAAAGGATTCATCCTCCCAAGTGGCATCTTCATGAGGCAGATTCTTCCATTTGGTTAGGTACTCCTTAATCACTCTAGATTATAGCTATTTAGTATGCATTTGTAGGATCATCTCAAGATCAATAATAACTCCTCCTTCCTCATCCAATGTTGGTAACTCAATTGGAGTATAAAATTTGTGTCTAATGACATTTTTCAAGCAAGATACATGAAATACTAGATGTATGTGAGTGGAGGAAGGAAACTCTAACTTGTAGTCCACACTACCAATTTTTTACAAGATCTGATAAGGCCCATAATACTTAGGGGAAAAAAATTTATCTTTTTATGTTACTTCAAGGACATCTACTGATATAGCTAAAAGCAAACAAAGACCCAATCACCAATGTCAGAATGTCTCTCACTCCTGTGTTGACTTGCCTGATCCTTCATGTGATTCTAGGTCATGGTAAAATTTTCATGCAAACTTGCAAGGACCTCTTATTGATGGTGAATATTTTCTTCAACTACATGAGCCTTCAGATGGACCTTCAAGGTTGAAGTGATGGATGGAGGGTGTTATCTATATAGTGCCATAAAAGGATACATTTTGGAAGAACTATAAATAGAATTATTATACCACCATTTATCAAGTGGCAACTAATGAACCCATTTATCCTATTTATCAAAAAAAAAAATAGAAATATCATTCCAAACATTTGTTGAGGATTTAACTATTTTGGGAATATTAGAGTTTTATTCCTAATTTAGTTAAAGTTTTGAGTTGACTAAATTAGTAAATAGTATTGAAATAAATAGAGTACTAATTTGTATAATTTATTTAACCTTTGTAGATTTCTAAAAATAGTAATGAAATAGAAGAAATATAACTTAATTTAAATAAGATTGAGATGGCTGAGATAAAAGCTATTATTGGTTGTGTGGAACTAGGACACTATTGCAAATCAAGATCTAGCTTTCATTTGATGAAAGGATAGGAACACTAAAAATAGGACACTTTGAGGTTTGATGTTATAGTTTAGGTCCTAACACTATTGTCTAAATTACTCAGAGATCTAAGTTTGTTGGGTTTTATCTTCTATCCCTATATTAGTCTTCTTATGAAATTTTGAGTCTTGATTATTGATGGAGCTCTTTGTAGAGCTGATTTAATCTCCAACTCTAAACCTTCAGTATGCTTAAATGAAGCTTGAGAAAGAGGGGGGGTTAGTGTGTGTAAGATTCATTGAACGTGTATCCACACCCCTTATATGGGAATTCTACCTACATACCAATACTTTAAAAAGGGATCAAGCCATATGTAGTTCTCCCACTTGATGTGTTTTATGCAACAGTGTTATGCAGATGCAAAAACGCTAAAATATGTGTGCTTGAGGTGACTAGAGGCTGGTGTGAGGGTTTGAATGAGATTATGGTTGTATTGGATGGATATATGTAGAGAATATGGAAAATTTATTTAGTGGTCTTACTTGTATTCTTGCTTTCTTTTTAATATTTTCCAACCTCTTTTAAATGAACTTTGAATGGGATTTTATAGAGATCTATTGGTCATGGGTTAAATACATTCATGCTAGGCCAACATAATGAAGAATATGAATTGGGATAAAATGGTCATTTGGGCTCAAAAGGTGATTGGATAAGATAACTATAAATGAGACACCCTAGGGTCCAATGTTATAGTCCAACCCCAGTGATCCCATCCTACAGGTTTAGGACCTAAGGGATGGAATAAACATGGGAAATGGGGTCTGGCTAAGTTGGAATCAGGTCTTATAAATCTATGGATGATTGGGAATCAACAAAAAGGTGCCTAAAAAAGATAAAAGAGCATGCAAATGAGAATTATGGGTTGGGTGTCATAAGCCACACTCAAGCTACCAATTTTAACATTTTATATGACTACATTTATCCCCACTTTATTCTAATGATGTAGCAAAGTGAAATACTAGGATAAAAGAAATTAGAAATCATACCTAAACTTACCTAAAAGGTTGAATCCCATGAAATTGTGTGGTGATGGGTGTGCATAGAGAGATCACTTTATGAAGTGTAAATCTATAAAAGAAAATAAAGAGTAGATCATTTCTTACTAGATATGTTATATTTAAAATAAGAACGTACAAAGCTAGGTAAGAGAGAGAGGAAAAAGGAATGAATACACCTCACCAAGAATGTGGACCAACAAAAAACTTTTTGTGATGCTAAGTGATGTTGGATGATGCTAAGTAATGTTGGGTATGTACTTTACCAAGAGTAATATCATGAATGGAGCTCAATGTTTAATTCTTTGAGAGTAGCTCAAGAATGCAAAGGCTAGCACTTTAGCTCCATCATCACCCACTAAGTGAAGCTATGTGATCATGCATATACTAATAAATGTTTGGACTGTGTCCAATCCCTTTGAGTAGGTGATTCAAGAATATAAAGGCTAGCTAGTCTATTGACTCCATCATTACCCTATGAAGTGAAGCTATAAACTGATATCGATACGAATATGTATCATATAAGATGGATCTTAAATCCCATGAATACTCTAACAATGTGGCACAAACAACTAAATGTGTAATGGAAACTAGGCCAATCTTGGCTAACTCTAGAAGGAGATTAGGCTTGTATGAAAGCCACTCCAAAACTAGAAACTAGGCTTATGTGGAAGGCACTCAAGAATGTGGAGGTTAGGTTTGTATGAAATCCACTCTAAAATGATGTCAACCACCTATAGATGGAGTAAGTCATGTAAATGCTAAGAATACCTAGGTAATATGCTAAACTTGAAAATAAAATAAGTCAAATGTGTCATGCACATTACCCCCAATCATTGATTTCTATAACATGGATTATGATCTAGAAGTTATACCAATTACCCAATATAAAATTAGAAGTGAGATTCATCATGTCAAACATGATACCCTCTATATTTGGATTTTTTGATGAAAACTATAATAAAAATTTTGAATTTGGATTGATCTATACCTGATAAAACTGTAGCTAAGCCTACATTTCTACGTATTTTTGGAAAATTTGGGTTTTTTATTGTTTAGATAGGAGAACCAAAAATAAGAAACCCTATTATTTTTCACTATTGTCCATGTTAGGCACTATTGTCCTTTACTAAAATTGATGATTTTTTATAATCATCACTATTTTTTTATTTTATTCTACCTAGTTTGGGTTCTGATTATTGTTTTGAGTGTTTTGAAAACTAATTTTTTGATTGGTAGGAACTCTGATCTCTATGACAAAACCCCTATTTATTGTCCACCCTTCTAAGGGTAGGAATGAAGACCTTGTAATGACTACCCTTAGAAGAAAGAGCCCTATAAGTGTGTTATGCTACAAAAAACACAATATGTCAAAGATAATCAAAAAGATATCTCAAGATATAGCATAGTTTGTATTAAAGATTTTTAGATCAATAGGAGTATTCCTAGATAGATATAACAATATAATAGCATGTGCAATATACTAAACTATAACTAGAAATGTTATTTGTTATTTGTTAGTTTTTAGTTGTTATTTGTTATTTGTTAGTTGTTAGTTGTTAGTTTTTAGTTATTAAGGAGGGATAGAGCATGATGTCCATCAAGGCATCCAAGAAAGTAATATAATGCATGATGTATATCATGGCATTACAAATAATGAGAAGCAACAAGCAAACAAGAACACAATCATACAAGGCAAGAAGAAATAATCATATAAGAGTGGCCAAGGGGCCAAACAAATAAAGGACATAATAACATGTCACTCAAACTAGAAATCAAGCATATAAGTCATGTCCAAATTCCACATACACATACAATTGAAAACAAGCAAGGTTAGAATGAGGGCCACAATCATATAGAAGAGTACAAGCAAAGGACATTAGAAAATATCAAAATGCACACATAGGAATATAAGTAAAGGGCATTGGTAAATATCCTAAGGCACATACAAGAGACAAAATAGGAAATAAGAAATGTAATCACATCTTGCTATGAAAAGAAAGGAAAGAATGCATATAAAATATTGAAATTATAATCACATATAACTAATAAAATCAAAAATTGAAATTATGCAAGACATGGAGTACAAGACTAGGTATATGCTAAGAAATACACAAGTGTTATATACTAATGAATGTCAATAGATTAATCTATATAAGCTAGTAGGTAATGTACTTCAATATAATAACTAGAGTGTGTGGTGTATGAATGACATAAATTGTATGGTGTAGTCATGTAGAAGATGCCCCTTGTGGGTAAATGTATCGATGTATGTCTCGAATGTAGAATTAAGATGTCCCCCATTGGGTAGAGTGAAGCAATCATGGATTTGGATGTCTATGCACACACTAAAATAAGATCAAGTGAAGCATGGTAATGTAGATAAATTGACAAACAATAGCATAGAAAAAAATATATAAGCTTAGAATAGTAGTAAAAATGTAAAGCATGGATAATGCATATAATTGAACTGTTTTTGTGTTTTTAAATTATTTGAATGTTTTTGTATTTTGAAATGTTATATTATTTTTGGTATTTTAACATATTTGAATGTTTTTTTGTATTTTTGATATAAGCTATGTACAATCAATCATAAAGAAACTATGTACAAGTAAGGCTAATGAGAGATGATACTAACCAATGAGTCTCATGGGAGACTCCCTATCATGGTGTCCTATATCAAGGAGAGGGATCATGCATGATCAAGGCTAAGACTGTGGCTCTAAAAGCTGTGTATATTGTAAATGCTCTAAAATATCTA
This sequence comes from Torreya grandis, assembly GCA_037957365.1. Lineage (NCBI taxonomy): Eukaryota > Viridiplantae > Streptophyta > Pinopsida > Cupressales > Taxaceae > Torreya > Torreya grandis. The sequence continues at coordinate 2,208,857 of JARHVA010002184.1, forward strand.
TAGTGTAAATTGACTATGGGTTTCCATTGTAACTCTAAGAAGTGGATATAAAGATAGGTTTCTTAGGGACCAATCTAGTAATAGGAGAAGCTCTTTGAACTTGTGCTCTATGTGTAGAAGTGTGAGACCTCAATGATACTACCTTGTATGTGAACACTATAGCTAGAAGATATCTAGAATTCTAAAACTATGTTTTCTATAAAAGAGACATCTGTGGAAGTGTATGAACTCTGTATGATAATGATGGAGGCCTCAACTATGTTTGAATCTAAACTAGTAGAAGAACTAAAAATGGTTGAGAAACTAAAACTAGTGGTGGAACTAAAATTGGTGACTAAAATTTTAGATGGCTCTAAATTAGAGAGTGATGACTTATATGTAACTCCACCAATAATACAAATTGATTAGTGTGAATGAATTTTATGCATATATGAACTATATAAGGTACTACTCAAACTTTTTGAATCCATGTTTGACCAAGTAGCATATCAAAAACTCCTACACTAGGAATAATAGTAAATGGTGTGGCCACATGTGTTAGACCAACCTATAGAGTAAGTACAATCTCACCCAATGAACTCTATATGTTCCCACTAAATTCATTGATAACTATGTCCATCAAAATAATATCCTACTCTAAATATCCCAAATGCTACAATAATGTCATAGTGCACATGTTCATGATGGATCCATTATCTATGAGAACACTGTAAATATGATGATTACGAATGTAATCTCTGATAAAGAGTGCATGATAATCTAAATCATCCTCAACTATCTCCTGCTTGAAGAAGGAGATCAAAGGTCTAGCTAAAACTTTGATATTGTATACACCAATCATGTTGCTCAAAGGATGTAACTCAACTAAAGGTGCTTGATATGTAGGTGGTGGAGGATGTACATGATATTCATGATGAACACTTGATGTATCCCATATCTCTTGTTTAGAATGCTATGGAAATGAATCTCAGAAGATGTTTCAAATCTTTATCCTATGTTTGCTTTGCTTGAGGAAGCTCAAATGAAGTGTCAAGATCAATAATGTTACCATATATAAAGTCATTTATCTTGTGTTTCAAACTAATGCATCTATTTTTTATGTGGCCTAGTGCCCTATGAAAATTACAAAATGCATTCTGATCATATCCCCATGGAAGAGGTTTTGTTAGGTTAACTTCTCAACTAAGAGGGAGAGATATGATATTACATTCCAATAATGGCTATAAAACTCTATCTAGAGATACTGGTAGATAGGTAAAATTTCATCGAGGAGGTGTTAATAAAACCACTCACTGATGGTGCTTTGAAGCTGCATTAACTATAGGTTGATTTTGGCTCTTGCTATCATTGACCTTTACTTTGTATGAAACTTTGTTGTTACTCTTGTTTGTTGTTTTTTATATGATTGTGTACTTGATTTTTCCCATTGAAATTAGTTTGACTTTCCTTTCCCTTAGTATATGACATAACTCAGTGAAGGAAGAGAATATTTTGAACATTATTCATTCATGTGAGGCTGGTAGAAGACTCTATTTAAAGATATCTTTTAACTCTTGATCAACCATGGGGTTAGTCATTTTAGCTAAGATAGTCATATATCAAAGAACATAATCTATGAGATGCTCATTTGACCTTTGTTTTTATTTTGAAACTTAGGCATAAGAAACCTTATCACCAATGTTAATGTTTAAATAAACTAAGAACATGTTAGATAAAGAATTGAATGCGTTGATTGACTAATTTGGTAGACTATAGAGCCATTGTAAATCATAATCCTTTAGACTCCATGGAAATAGTTTGGTTATTAACCAATCACTTGGCACACATTCCAAGCATGTTTCATGAAAATCTCTCAAATGTATCTCTGGATCACCCTTGCCATTGTATAGAGTGAGCTTGGGTTGAACAAAACCTAGTGGCAAGGGTATAGAAGCAATATGATGTACCAATGGTGTATAAAGTAGAGCAAAAGAATGTAAGGGCTGTGTAGGTCTAAAAGCACCTTACTCAAGATGTATCACCTTGAATTGAAGATATTTTATCTCTTATAGAAGGCCTACCACATTGGGAGACAAAGATATACTAATTGTAACTGGTGGTGGCATAGAGGCAAGTTGGGTTGTTATAAGGGTTTGTTGAGACATAGTTGTCCCTGTAGTGTAATTTTCAACTAGTTTCTTTGTGGTTTGAGAAGATTCAACTTTTTTATCTTTTTTAATTTTCATGATAGATTGTAAAATAAGAGTATGATCTCAGGGCTGCTCTCTGAGTCTTTCTCTAAAACTTTATAGAATCAAATCTTTATTGATGACAAATTCATTATTAGTAATAGGTAAAAGTGGATCAAGAGTTTGATATGGTGGGTCATGAACATCAATGTTTTTATCATCATTATTATTCTCATACTTCTCATTATCAAAATTATCCTCATATAAATTGATGTAATTTGGATGTGTAAGATCTATAGCAAGAACCTAAGTTGGTTGTTTATACATGGTATATAGTTGATTTGAAGGAATCTGCGTGAATTTAGTAGGGTTGGCACTAAGTCTTACACTTCATCTCAAATGAAGAGATGCAATAAGATTAGATGAAATAAGGAAAACAACTTTAAAAATGAAAGAACAAATTAAACAAATATAATCTATATAATGAACTAGAATATGCATAAAGAGGATATGAATGCTCACAAACATGTAAGGTGATACCTCAAAAGTAATGGGACCTATTATATTCAACTAGGGTTTTGAAAAATGATATTTTTTAAAAATTACTAAAGAATTTTAAAATTTAATGTGAATTTTTTATTTAAATATGCAGGTAAAAAATCAAACAAATATTAGAAAAATTATGATTTAAAATTACTATGGAATTTTAAAAATTACTATGGAATTTTAAAAATTACTATGAAATTTTAAAAATTAAATTGAATTTCTAATTTAAATATGCAAGTAAAAAATCAAAAAAATATTTTAAAAATCAACAAGGGACAGGGGACTAGTTAGCTCCAGAAATCCCCTTAATTGCTTAAGTGTCTTAGGAATAGGCTAGTCCACCATTACTTGGTTTTTTTTAGGATCCACTTTCACTCCTTCATGTGAAATAAAATGACACAAATACTCAACCTCACAAGATCCAAAAGTACATTTGGAAGGTTTGGAATACAACTAATGTTGTTTTAGAATTAAGAGTACCTATTTCACATGGTGTAAATGGTCTTCCCAATTTTTAATATAAATAAGGATATCATCAAAAAATACCAAAAAACAATTCCTCAAAAGTGGCCTAAAATAGAATTCATCAAAATCTAAAAGGTAGATGTTTATTTGTTAGACCAAAAGACATAACCATAAATTCATAATGGCCCTCATGAGTCCTGAAAGTTGTTTTGGGTATGTCTTCATCCCAGATCTAGATTTGATGATACCCAAAATATAAATCTAACTTGCTAAAATAAATATCACCATTTAAATCATATAATATATCGTCAATGATAGGAATAAGAAACTTATCTTTGATAGTATACTTGTTGAGTTCTCTGTAGTTAGGGCACATCCTCCAAGTGTCATTTTTCTTTCTCACCATGACAACTGGTGAAAAATATTCACTTTGGTTGTGGTGAATTATTCTTGAATCTAACATCTCCTATATCATCTTTTCAATTTCACTTTTCTGGGCATAGGGATACCTATATGGCCTGATGTTGGGTGGTGTACTACTAGGAATACATTTTATAGCATTATCATGCATGTGGCTAGGTGGAAGTTCTTTTGGCATGTCACCAAAAATAACTGAATGGGCATCAATCACTTGTTATAGATCAGAGGTGTAAATGGTTGAGTTGGCTAAACTCCCATGGAAAATAAGTGAGATACAAATTCATCAACACCCTTAAGGAGAATATTTGTCATGTGATGGGAGCTAACAAGTTGTGGAGATTTAACCCTTAATCCCCTTAGCTCAAATGTCCTCCCTTAGAATGAAAGTACATGAATAATTCTTAGAAATTCATCTCAATAGTGCCCAAAGTGGTGAGCCACTATACTCCTAAAATAATGTTAGCTCCCCCAATGAGAATAGCAAACATAGGAGAATCCAACAAGAAGTCTCCCATGGCCATATTAATACTATGGAATTTTCTTGAGTAGTTGATAGTACCCAACTACTCTATAATCATGACCTAAAATTCTAGAGTGGGATAAATGAAAAATATCAAATAAGTATCCAACTTACTATTTATGAAGTTGTGTGTGCTCCTAGAATCAATCAATATAGTGACCTTCTATTTCCTTAAGAAACCCACCACTTTAATAGTTTGGGAAGTACTAATACTTGAAAAGGCATGACAAGAAATAGTAGTACAAGAAAATAATGTTTATGTATTACCCCCAAGTGGCCCTCAAATAGCCTATCAGCCCTATCATGCTTTTTATCCTTCTCCCACCCCTGCATATGACCAAGGTTAACCTCTTTTGCATTCAAATCAATCCTTTATTTCCCCTTGTCAAGACCATGCTTACCTTATGCATCCTTGTCAAGATTCAAACAAGCATTATCAGTTGATATTGAGTTGATAAGGGAGATTGTTAAGGGTTTGGATTTTTATTTAGTCATCCCTATCCATGTTCTACAAAAGGCAAGGAGTGCTATTTAGTTGGTTAAGAATAGATGGTCAATTTATAAGCATGAAAAATGGTCATCTTTTAAGAATGAAGACATAGTAATGATGAGAAACATGGACCAAAATGCAAATAGTGTGTTTATATCTCATAAAGAGTAGAAAAATCATTTGGACTAGTCTTATATGCCCTCTCCCCTCCAAGAGCCTCAAGATCAACCTTCAAGAGTTCCTAACTATCCCCCTAGTCAACTTTGTCAAATTCCATCCTTGTCAAATCTCAAATGGGCAATATTGGACCAAGGAATAAAAATCATGAAAATCAATGAGGGGGTTAAACTTGGACGAAATTTTCCTATTCATTCCATGGAGGAGATAGGGATCTTCTTATAAGAGTTCTATAATGTATGGGCATCCATTGAAGAAGATGATTATCCAAATTTTAAGAAGCAAGAGATGAAAGGGTGAGTATTATCCATTGAAAAAATGTTTGAGAAATGGGAGAAAGAGTATGTCAAGCCTAAGCCAATTATTTTTCCCTCTCCTACCCCTATGCCCATTCCCACTCAATAACATGTATTCATCCCATCATGGATATTCTCCAAAACTTTTGACCCTGACTATGTCATGCCCTCACTTGTGAGGACACCCTCTCATAAAAATACTCAACATGAAGAAAATGTGTCTATTCCATACTCATTTCCATCATGGAAATTAGTTTATAAGGGCATAAAGAAGAAGGTGGAGGTGTTATTTGAGGTAGTCCAAGGACCAATCCTAGTAGAGGAAAGGTTATTTATATAAGAAATGAATCAAGCAACCATAGTTTAGCTCAATGAGCTTGGTGTACAAGATTTTAAAGACTCTCTCTCCCTTCCCAAAGAACCATATAAAAGAGCCTTCAAGGTCCCTAATTGTAAGGATATTCTCTTAAGTTTTAAGTAAGGTGAAATTATTCACCCTCCCACCATATCCCTTATGAAGGAAGAACCTTTTTTACAAAGAATAGAGGAGGAGCATGCAGTCATAGGTGAGCCTAAAGAGGACAACACAAGTGTCTATGATGAAGAGATCATGATAGGCAATCCACTTTGTTCAAAAGGGGAAATTTTAGGTTTTGATCAAGCTTCTTAGCATGGTTTTGATGAATCAGAGGTTGAAGGTAGTATTATGCCTTCATATTTAAAGGGGTATGTATTTAGGTTACAAGTAGAGAAAAATAAATCTTGATTTGTTTTAGAATACTCATTTTGGTATGCATGAGGATGAACAAGATAAAGAGATAAATAAAAAGGAGGATCAAAATGAAGTATGGAAATATTTGTACCATGACTTCATGGACCAAGTAGAGGTTCTAAACCAGCCTATGCATCCTCTAGAGCATAAAGATGAACTTGTAGATTAGACTATAGAAGTTGACCAGTCTCAAGATGAATTATCCATTAAAGGTAGTACTAATGTCTTTAATAATGAATCAGAATGGTAAGATTAAGAGCCACAATAATATGTCATGTTGAACCATGGATGGGTTGATGAGCTTCCATATGGCTCCTTTTAGAGTAAGAAAAGCAAAGATGGTGTTGAATTTGGCATTGTCTCAGATGACCAAGAGGAAGATATGTTTTGGGATGACTTAGATATTTTCTACCTAAGCCTAGACAATCATCCAAGTACCAATTCAAAGGAACCACCACATGTTGTGCTTATTTCAGAGCATAAAATTGAGTCACCAAATGAGGAGGTTTAAGGAGCTCCTATAGTCCAATTTGGAGCAAGCCTTGAAGAAATAGACCAGTATGTCTCCATTAGAGACATGTTTTCCATATTTCATCCATTTGAAAGCACGCCAAAAGAGTCAGTAATCAAGCATTATATCCCACCATTCATGAACTCTCTAAAACAAGGTATTTTTCATCTTGGTTTATCACAAGTGAAAGGTGATAGAATTTTCCCATTTGATCCAAGAGGAATATACTTGTAAATTATAGCCTTGTATATATTAAAGTAGTTTTTATTATTTTCTCTAAGTGCCTATGTGCACATTTATTTAGTAGGTTAGCTATTTTTCTTTTATTTTTATTTTTTGCATGCACTTGCCTTTGTTTTTTGTTTCTTTTTTTTATTATTGATTCAATAGAATTTATCTAGAGGTGCATACTTTCTTCATTTCATGTCATCTAAGAGCAAATATTTATGACTCAATTCCCAATGGATCAAATAAGGCAACCAATCTAGGTTCTAAAGTATAGCAGACATGCTTCCCTATGAGTTACCAAAAATGTTGGCCAATTTTGGCCCACATACCAAGATTTTGCTTAGATTGAATACATGATAAAAGTTCCAGAGCTTTGAAGGATCAAAATATGACTTGCACAAGCTATAAAGAGTCAAGCCATCATTAGGATGTCATATAGAAATGAATAGGTTGGTTATTTGTGTATTTTATAAAGTTTGATTAGAAAGCATCCTAGAACTAAAGGACCACATGGAAATGTTGCTCTTATGGTCAAGATAATCTTTTGTAAATTTGGTGCCTTCATGTTTTTTTCACTTCTAGATATAAGCCTTCAAAATTGAATAAGAAGATGAAGACGGTTGTGTAGAAATCAAATTTAAGCCATAGAAAAAACCATTGGAGTTAAAATTATGAAGCTCTTGTAGATTTAATTGATGATCTCATAGACATCAATGATAGCTACATGTATGTCAAAATAAATATTATAAAAAACGTCTAGGTTTTAAATTCTGACAAGCTCATGGACATCCATGATGGGCTCATGGACATCCATGAGGGGCTCATGGACATCAATGATAGGCACATGAATGTCAAATTTAAGACAAAAAAAAAACATTGTAGTTTAAATTATGACAATCATATGGATGTCAAATAAATTTACACAAATGTCAAAAATGGGCACACAAATGTCAATTTTGGGCCTTGTGACTTACTACTCATCAATTACATGTATGAGTCAGATAATCTATATCAAAGGCTCACATTCATTGATACATGTAAATATAATGGTATGAATTAAAGTCAAGGAAGTAGTGTATCTTAGGGACCAACAAAGAGAAGATAGTTTGGCACAAATTGACAATTCTAAGTAAATAATTGATAACCAATGAGTAAAGGCAAGCCTAAGAGATTTTTGACAAAGGTCGATGAAGTAGTTTTTGACTTGAGCAAAGTAAATACAAAGGAACCAAAGCTTGAATAGGATCCAAGTTGAACCAAGATGGGTACACCAAGATTGAAAATTGCCATTAGATATTTTTGGAGATAAAATAGGTCTTTATACCTAATATATATTAAGGGTAAATGATTTGTCAAAATGAGACTAGACCACATGGTACGCTTCATTTATCAATATTAATAGCTATAAGAAAACCAATAAAGGAGATTAGTTTTCAAACTATAGAAAAGGATCTATGTTTAGATATTTAAATGGGGTAGATAGATGACTATGAAGGAGTGTCTCATCTTTTAATATGGCCCTAGATCTAATAAATAGCTACAAAAAGTAGACTTGGGCATAATTTTGTTAGGTACATGAATATGAGGACCTTGCCCTCATAATGAAGAAAGTGGAGATGGCATGGAAGATCATAATAAAGAGATCTAGGGATTGGATTAACACTCTATTTAAAATATTATAGGATCTTCCCTCCTTATAATAATCATGACCCATCATCTACAAAACAAACCCTTGTCTTCTAGTGCAGATTTCTCAACCAATGAAAAGAGAATAAATACTATTGGAGTAAATGAAGGCTATCTGATCTATGATGTGTTAGTCTTTATTAAATCAAAGGTGGTGGAGCATCCATTGAAAGGTGGTATTTCTTTAATTTTTCTTGGATGGCATGCTCCCTCTTCTCTCATCTCCCTTTCTCCTATTCTCTTCTCCATTGTAAGGGTTCTCAGATTTAGAATTTTCATCTTTCTAGGAGATCAGGATACTCATTGAGACTCTTGTAAAAGGGTGATCATTTGATAAGGCTAATCCCTATAAAAATGTTGTAATAACTACCTCTTGAAGTAATAATATTGACTCTTTGTCGATCTCTTACCTTTGATTAGTGCTTAGTATGCTTGTGCATGATGAATTTGTGAAGGAGAATTTTCCTAGTTCATTGTCCTTATGCTTGCCTCTTTTAAGGTGTTTTCAGACTATTAAAAGTCTAGATTAGTATTATGCCTAAACTTATTCAATGAAATATTTGTGAAATTAGTAACATTGTGAGGTTGTGTGAGCTATAGTTGTCTTATGCTGATCTAGTGTGGGTTTGAGTTCATGTGAGTGTCCATATTTTTTTGTTGCATCACTTTTAGCCTTTTTAGGAGCCCATTCCCCCTTACTAACCCTTTTCCCTATGATAAACATTAGTTTAGGTGATCATAAAGAGGAATCCATACTTCTTCAAAGGTTTAACCAAACCATAGGTGACCCACATCTTGGGGTTGTCCTAATATTATAGCTCAATTAAAGAGATCCTAAAGAACCCTCTCCAAGGGTGTAGATTGATGCTATAATAAGTAATTTTTAATTTTAACATGTTTTTCATATTGGTTTGGTTTTATTTATTCTTATATAAGGGCACCATTGGTGCTAAGGTGATTTCACTTAGCATATATGTTTTTACCTTATAACATATGCACTTATATTGCCTAGTGTAAATGGTGATTGAGGGTCACATGTCATACTTGACTTGGTTGTGATAAATGATTATTGTGAAATATTTAAAAATATCTCAAATGGTTAAAAAAATAATAATTAAAAAATCCATGAATGGCATTAATGTTGGACTATAATTAAACATAATTAATATAAGAAAGAGGGGGGAATAAATAAAATATCAAGGAGAAATAAAATGGGGTATAAACATATCAAGCAATATGAGGAGAATATGGGAGTGGGAACATGGGAGAATAATGGAAAACCTACCAAATTTAACCTCCAATACCCTAACTTATTTTAGCAGAATTATTTTGGAGGTTTAGGAGGGACATTTATGGAGGATTTATAAATTTATAAGACATGTAGAGAAAACAATGAGAAAAGGCAAGGATAAATCAGAATTATATTTAACAACTTTAGGTTTATATTCATGTTTTTGGAAACAAGACGTAATTTTTGTTATTTCATATTTATTATTCTCTTAGATGTAAATGTTTTATTTTGTTACACACACACACACACACACACACACACACACACACACACACACACACACACACACACACACACACACACACACACACACACACACACACACACACACACACACACACACACACACACACACACACACACACACACACACACACACACACACACACACACACACACACACACACACACACACACACACACACACACACACACACACACACACACACACACACACACACACACACACACACACACACACACACACACACACACACACACACACTTTATCGTTATCCAAAAGCATTTCATGGGTTTGCATGAAGCATCAGTTGCTGGATCTTAAAGGGTGGGAATTTTTCTATGGCACAAGTATCCTTGTGTATCCCTACACCTAATCCTCTTCACTAGGTGATTTTCACTACATATCCATATCCATGTGAACCTTGCTTGATATTTTTATGGTTTTTATTAATTGTGTTTCATGGTGTATGTTATGAATGAAAGGGAAATCAAACTCTAGCCACACTCATTACTTTCCTCAAGGACTTGTTTAGATTAATGGATTTTAACTTGGTTTGATACCTTCATATGGTTTTAATAAGAATAGTGGATATTTTACCTTGATATGGATATCATTGATGGTGGGTTGATTGCCCTGGATCATATTGAGCTTTTATATTTTTATATGTTTTTTGAGCATGTCTCTTATTTTGTCTCTATTGTATGATCATTAATATCCTCGGTATATGTTTTGTATGATGGAAATAAAAACATATATTTCTCTCTCCCATGTACTTGGATACCTTTTATTTCATTAACCTTCTACTTGAGTGATTGCTTCATATTTAGGCTGATGGTTTTTGTGGTGTGTTCCATTGATAAAGGGATCATCTTTCTCATGTCCCCTTTCCTTCAGTAATTTCACACTAAATACGTCAATAAGAGGGTTTTTTTATATAATACATGTAACCTAATTTATAGATCTCTTGTCTCTATATTGACTATAGCTAGAAGTTATATTTTTTTGTAGTGGTATATAGATGTGTATCAATTTTATAGTGGCATTGTTTAAGTTGAAAATAGCTTGTATCTAGAATGTAAACATAATATTGATGTATATTTTAAACTTGTTTCACTCTTAGAAATATTATAGTTTTATCTCTTCATTATACATTCATATGTAAAAATGAATAAAGGCGTGTATTACTTGTTTTGGTGTGATGATATGTATATACATAATGATCTTTGAGTATTAATGGGAAGAGGCTTGACCTATACCTTATTATGAATATAAGTAAGATTAATTTATGTGTGGAAATTTTGGCTTATAACAAGAATAACTTTGTTTAAATTCAAAATTATAGTTTAGTCATTTTTAGAAATAATTAATATATATGCGTGTGATTTATGTATTTTCTATAGCACCAAATATTTCATGAAATAAGTTGAATATATTGAATGTTTTTAGACATGGTTAAACTATTGGTTAAGTTTTTGTTTATTTCAAGAAAATATGTTAGGGCACTATGGCATTCTCTTATTGATTCATTTGTTTTTAGCATATAAGTAATAATAATGACCCCATGCTATACATATTGCCACTAGAAGGTTGATTGTATCTTATTTTATTGTGGAAATGGTATTCTCAAGAGCTAAATGTTTTAACATTGTCATTATTAATTCAATAAATAGATTATTTATAATTTTTGAGGTATTTTTGTATAAACATTTAATTTTTTGGTGTATTTGATACTCTAGTTGAGAAATATATAAGTGAGTGTGTTAGTCTACACTTTAAAAAGGGTCCCTTTTATTTGATTGATCAAGTGCAACTTAGAGGTAGTTAACTATATTTGTTATAGTATTTTTTGAAGAGGCCACATGAAAAGATATTCAACTCTACCATGTACTAAATAAAATACCTAGTGTAGGACCTATACCTATGATACCTAATGAGCTTATATTATTATTATTATTATTATTATTATTATTATTATTATTATTATTATTATTATTATTATTATTATTATTATATTTTGCTAGTTGTATGGAATTAGTTTATAGAGGGGTGTTAATACCTTTAATGCACTCAGATTTGGGATATAAGTTAATAGAGTAACTTGAGAATTATGTATATTATTTTGTTCATATAATATGTATACTCAAACTTGGAACTAAGCCTATAATTTGATAAAAATGTGTAATGTGGCTTCTTGTACATGTTATTTACTATGATATTTTTATGTAATTTTGTGAGGATCAAATTTATTAAAATGACCCTATTATATGTAGTATGAGAAATATATGATTTGAATTAAATGCATTTATTTATTTTCATACGATGAACATTAATAATATTCCTTGGTGTTTTTTACTTAAATTACTTTCTCATGTTGGTAGAAGAAACATGTGAATACCTTGTGGTATTAGTTTACTCTTAGATGTTATTAAAATCATTGAGATAATAGTATTATGATTAGGGTTTGATGTCTTAAGATGATAGGTATTAATGAAAACTTATGGGAAAGATTAATGCATATTCAATTGATTATATTGTGATTATAAATTATAGATAAGGATCTAGATTTTGTAATGAAATTACTTAGATGATTCACAATAATATAATGATATATCATAGAATTATGAACAAAATAAGTAGATCCAAAACAATAGTTGGTAAAATATCATAATACTTGATTATTATGACCGAGCCACTTTAAGGGGGAAACCCCGACAATAATGCAATAAGAACAAAATTTGTAATATGATTATAAAAGACTCAATAGCTCATATTTATAATATCCTTAGCCAGGATACTCTATAGGATAACCATACTAAGAACACTGATAAATATAATAAGATAATATGAAGGTATATAAGCTACACTTAGGCCACACATATCCCTAGACACACTATAGGTTAAGGGCATAACATATTTATACACTACCTATTAGTAGTTAAAATTCATTGAATGGTAGTGGGGGAAAGGGTAGATAAATATTATATATTATCTTATGGGCAATTGAATTTTAGATAATTATTATTTTGGTTACTTGTCTAATACATGGTTCATTTAAATATATTGCATTGTGAGTAATACTAGGTCAATAAAGCTAATGAGTAACTATGAAATTGATATCATGTTAAGAATGTAGTACCCTATGATGTGTAAAACTCGAGAACTCCAAAAATGGATTTAGTTTGTTTTCTACCCTAATTTTGTTTTAGAAACCCTAATATGATAGAAACTAGAAAAATAATTCAGATTGATAAATATGGCATTCAATTATACAAGTATACATTCTAAATGTAAAATATTGAAACTAATTGCAATGTGATAAATAAATTAATTATAAAAAGGATAAGTACTTATATTATCTAACTATGAGTATATTTGATTGTGGAAAATCAACTAAACTAGTCTTATGATTCGTTCAGTTCAATAATTATGTTTCTTTCTATGTAAGGTTAGTTTCATCAAATTTGAATTAGTATCAGTTGTCAATACCAACCTATAGTGGTTAATAATAACCAGTGTATAATAGAGAGTATGTAACCCTATAGTTGCCTTGCCTATCTATGAATTCTTTATATGTGGGATGTCAAACCCTGATGATGCACACAACTCCATAAATTATCATTAGTCACCCTAGATGTGTTTGTGAGGGTTATAAACTTATAAAAATAGGGAGATTTTAATGATTTGATCTAACCCTAATCACCTCCATTTAATTATTAATTATTCCCTATGCATCTAATACATTATGGAGGGAATTCAATCCATGCATAGTTCTCCCACCTAGTTTGATTGTGTATATATGTTCCTTCGCTATATGAATAAAACTAACGATTTGGGTTTTTATTCTTGAAAATGATTGATTTGACTTGGATTTAGTAATCTCTAAAATTGGATTGTGACTTATCCTAGTGAATGATTCTAAAATTGGGAAGAATAGAATAGATTCTCTCTATGTGTAATAGTGTATAGATATGTACTAGATAAGTGTCAAGTACCCTATCAAATGAGGCCTTGATTTATATTTATATGAGTTTAATTGGGTGGTTCTTATTCCACCTACACACTTGGTCTATGTGCCACCCTAAGGAAATATTTTATTTTAAAAAGTTTTTGTTATTAGGAGAAGGTCATTATTATTAGGCACACGTCAGTATCAACTAGTGATACTAACCTAGTCTGATGGTAGTGACTTGTGTATAAGAGGAATAAACTGAGCATTTGGACATGTTTGTGTAGGATACTATTCAAGTTTAAAATAAAAATTAAGGTTATTTTATGTGTGTAACAATAGAACATAAGGGTCAAACTCATAAGGTAACATGTAGGTGTGATATAATTACATGTTAGGATCATATTTGTGCATGCAATTCATGTGTGACAAATGTATGTCAATATTATCATAGTCAAGTAATTAATACTATATTTTACTATTTAAAAATTCCCCCTTTTATTCTAGTAATTAAATTACTAGAGTAAAATGAAAAAGGTAAACTTGAGTGTGTATAAAAAACTTTGTTCTTGGTATAAAAACTCAATTTTGGAGGTCACTCAATAGTAAAAACTACAACAAACATATGTATTCAATGTCCACAAATTTAAATCTAAGATATAAATTTGAAATATTTAAATTTAAAGATAAAGAAAAGAGTACACTTATGTGTTGGTGAAAAACATGTTGCCCTTACAACTTGTTGGAGATGATGTTTCCTTGATGAAGAATTGGATAATTGTGCTTATTTTTTTGAATCATATAGAAACTTGGGGTGACTATACCCAGATATTTATTTAATTATGAAAACCTTAGTTTGAGAAGAAAACATACCCCAAACCTTATAATTTGGGTAGAAGCAAGTAATGTAATAACTGAAATAACTACTTAGAAAATAAAGGGGAACCACATGATGGGTTATCTATAAATAAAACTAAATAAACCACTTCAAATGGCTTATAGATTAAATTTTATATTTTTTCTCAATTTTGTTCCATATAAAATAAAATTCTTGAATAAAAGAGAATGAATAGTGTTCATACCCTCATCATGACCTTATATTTAATTTTATGTTTTGCTCAAGTTATCTCAATGTATGATAAATGCATAATCTAAAAATAATGAAAAAATGTGCATGCCCTGATCATGACCTCAGTTTCAACAAATGTGAAGTGTAATGACAACCATTTTTTATTCAACTTATATATTATACTATTATGTATGTGTATGAACTAGTATCATGACTCATGAATATAGAAGTTTGTATGTGTACATGAACTAGTATCATACCTCATGAATCTAAAAGTGTGTATATGTGAGTGAACATATATCATGCCTTATGAATCTATAGCAATTGAAATATAATGATATGCATCTATATATCGAATCTAAGAACATGTATCTCAAATATATGTGTATTTGGAAACCTATATCTCATATTTTTTATGCGAGTTTTATGTACACCACAACATAATGAGGTAGCCTCTATCATTTTAAGATCTCAATGGAGGTAAAATCCACTTCAGAGCATCAATTTCAAGTATAAAATATTGAAAACCTATTGATGGAATAGCTGGTAGGGCATGCAGGTTGTTGACAAGGTTTTTGAATGGAGGTGTGGTTTTTAAATGGTAGTGAATCTATAGGTGAGTTAGATGGATGGTTGGATTCTAATATAAAGTGGTTAGATATCAAAAAAAACTCAAAAAGGAAGGAAGGGTAAGGTAGAAAAGAAGGCTCTGTGTTTTTTAGGAACTGCTTCCCTGACTAGTTTTTAAAAGGACAAGTGCTCTCAGAACTTATGCTTATTGCTAGCATCAATTACACACACATAATCAGATAGAATAATAAATCTAAGGAGATATTGATGTAATAAATTCATAGGCCTCATACAAAGGTTTCTCTATTTGGGGTATCTATTTTACACTCTTACTCAGGAGATTAAGGCTTGGGCTAGTGAAGTATATGAGGTAGCTATTGCACAAGCAAAAAAAACTACATCAAAGAAAGCACTCATGCACATTTAGAATTATGAATAAAAAAATTGAATATCTTAACTAATATATTTTACCAATCTTTCAATAGTTGTTTCACATCTAAGATAAGTACATCAATTAAGACAATCAAGAATCCATTTGCAACTATTGCACTCTAAGAATTATTGAAACATAAAACCAAAGAAAGTAACAACTAATTACATAGAAATTGGAAATAAAATACATAAATACATTTGTTGATGATCAAAATTGATGTTTCTCTTGTATTCAAAATTCTCTAACAAAAATCCAAGTTAGATTACAATTGTTTATATAGACTTGGGGAAGGGGTTGCCTCATCCTCTAAGATCATGCACGGTTGTTACATGTGATAGTCAAAACTTTGAGTTATAACTATGGTCAAAAACCATATAAGGGTCTAATTGTAGTTATCAATTTAAAATAGCCTTTACATAAGTTATGCAATATGTGTATGTGTATAAAGACACTTTTTACAATTATATCTCAAACTGTATGACAATACCTCCTTGATAGGTTGTGGGAACAACCTATTGATATTTTAAGTTAGCTATTTTCAAGTGGAACTCAGACATAAGTATCACTTTACCAATGTTATAGAACCAGTGATATGATTGTTAGTTATGACCAATCTAACTAAACTTTACATTGCATGCTCACCTGTGCCTTTATAGAATATCCCTCTAGAAGGATTTACAGGGTCTTAACTTGAAATAATTGATAGTGTTCACTTAATTTACCTTTGAGATGCCATTTAATTGTATCCTTATCTTATTCTATTTTTGGATCTTAAATTTCATATTCACTAAACATATTAGTTTCTATCCATGTCATTATCTTTGTTATCTCTTAAAATTTGATTATTATCCCAAGGCACATGTGAAAACTTGATTGAGTCTAGATCTTTGAAAAGGTTCACTATCAACTCAAACCATTTTATCTTCTCATGATGGAATGTAAGTGTGTCATTTGGTAGCTCTGTATGGCCTCTATGCTCTTTGAATTTTACACATTGATCTCATATCATCAATCATCTATGCTCAAGTTAACATAGTTCATAGATATTAGTATTTTGACTCATTGATTCCTATGAGCTTGACACTTGTCACATCCTTGTTCCTTTGAAAACTCTCTATCGATCTTGTACCATCAAATCAACTATATAGATCAACACTAACCATCGATATGTATGGGCCCACTAACCTTTGATTTCAAAATTGTTATTTTCTAAGGTTAAATTTAACATTCATGCAATTGTCAATGACATCCTCATGACCATCATAATTTAATCCCATGTCATTTTCTTATTGATCTTAAATTTGATGTTTACATTAACATCAAAGATGTCCTCATAATCGTTAATGATGTTTACATGACTGTCAAAATTTAAACCCATGTCTTTTATTTATTGAGCATAAATTTGATGTTCACACGACCATCAAAGATGTCCTCTGATCATCAATGACATCCATGAAACCATCAAAATTTAAACTTGAACCTTTTATCTCTAAGATTAATTTTGACATTTGTGTGAACATCAAATATACCCATATGACCATCAAATCTACTTAACCCCTTACAAGCTTGACACTTATCATTTTTTTAGTTTGCTCTACTTTAGAAACTACTCAAGGATTCTAAACTCTTGACTTATTGACCCTCTGGAAGGGCCCATAAAATTTTGATATATTGTTTGGGGCTCCCATGATGATGACACTTATTACCCTCGTAGAGCTCAACAAGTCCTTTAAATTTTCAACCATTGTTGTCATTTCATTAGATCAACTAGGCCCGAGTTAACGTAGTTCATTAGATCTACAAATATAAATAAAATACATAAGTTAATATAAAGGACCTTACATAAAAAATTTCTAGCCTATCTTAGTTGTATTAATAAATATGATTTAGACCTGGGCTTAGAATATATAAAAGATCTCCTATGTTAATTTTGACCTTGCATAAATCACAAGATATAAAAAGGACCGAGCATAAATATTTTTAGCCTAAGGTCTTAGTATTAATAAAATATGATTATGACCTATGATAAAATCTTAAATTAAGCTCAAAAAATAATAAAATGATCTCTAAATAGGGGTGTCACTTGGCAGTTCCATGACATTTTTGGTCTATTAATCTTGGTAGTAAGGTATTGTTTCGGCCATTTTGTGTAGAGGATTTATTGTGGCCTTTTTTTTGGGGAAAGTATTTTGTTGGATAAATTTTTTTAGATAACATTTTCAAAGAAATTATCCTAAAGAGTCTATTTCATTAGGCAAAATTCTCGTGTTAAAAAGTCTGAAGGGTATGTTCATCAAGCAAAATGCCCACATAAAACATTCTGAAGGGCATGTTCATCGGGAAAAATGTCCATGGAAAAAAGTCTGAAGGGTATGTTCATCAAGAAAAATTCTCAAAAAAATGTTTGAAGGGTATGTTCATCAAGAAAAATTCCCATAGCAAATATTCTAAAGGGTATGTTCATCGAATAAAATGCCCATGGTAAAAAGTTTGAAGGGTATGTTTCAGCCCTTTTGTTTCAATAAGATTATTTTAGGGAAAATTTTGAAAATACCAAATTTTGTTAGACAAAATGTTAGATAGAAAATATCTTGAAAGAATAAGTTACCCTAGGGAAAATGTCTCAGATAAAATATCCAAAAAAATTCAATTGGCTCAGGGAATTTGTCCAAATAAGATAAGTCTAAGAACATTAAACTCAAAAAATAATCCTAAAATGTATTAATAAGGTTAGTTTATGAAAACATGATACCAATGCCACTTTTCCAAAGTATGAAAAGGCCAATAATCAATCTTCTCCCATATTTTATATAAACACATAGAAGAGGGGCTCAAAGTCAAAAAAATTGTCTAAAAAAAAGTGGGTCCACATTTCTCTATGGAAAAAAAGGGTGTGTTGGGTACAATAAATTATGACTCATATGGGGAATACTCTTGAGTATTCAAGAACCTAGAACTCTAGTTTGTAATCTTAAATCAATCATGAAGTGTACCAAAGAAGAATACTTAAATTGGAAACACGAAAGAGACTCTTAAGTTAATTCACACAACATACTTGCCTTCTAATTTCTTGGATCTATGTGTGTCAAAATGTGTAATTCATTTATTCATTACTATAGTGAGTTTTTCAAAGGTTTTATGAAATTATATGTTTCATTCCAATATCTCTTAAAGTTAAAAAACAAGGGAAGCTTAGACATTGCTCTACTTCTATCTAAGCATCCATAGCCCTAATAGATATACTTTGGGCTCCTCTTCTCTTTCCACTATTTTATTTTGATCATGATGCATGGTACATTAACCTTATTTCATCATGAGAGCCTTTTTATTTTCTTTAAATTTTCTTTTTCTATTTTGAACTTATTGGTTCTTTTCTTTTATTTTTGAATGGAAAAGAAAAGAGCTAGAATCCCCATTGAGCTGGTATAATTATAAAATAAATAATTATTAGAACATCCATGTCAGCCACATCTATACTCAGAATTGTCAATTCTAACAGGTATTTAATGTGATAAGTGAATTTGATCCAATAAAATGAGAACACTTTCTAAATTTGTATGAAGTACTCTAATATCAACTTCTACATACTTGGTAAAAGTATTGAATTATGACACCATCTAGAATAATCCATGATTACCTACCTTCATCCTAAAGACTCAAAAAGACAAAAATACACCTAATTTGTAAACTAGTCCCAAAGTGTCAAGATTTTAATTTCCCCCTTTTCTACTAGTCATAAGCTCAGTTGGTTTGGATTTTTAGCTTAGTTATAGCTAGAGCAACCACAATTCTGATTGTCAGAGAAAGAAAAGAACAACTAATCTAAGAAAACAAGAAACTTAAATAAGAAAGCATTGAAATCCAGTCTATAAAGCATGAAACTTAATATAATGAAAACAAATTATAGAAAACAAGAAACCTAACCTACTCCTACTCTAAAGAAAAACCAAACAAGATGAGGGATATATTTGGTAACTTCGTTTGGTATGCTTAGCACTCTTTGGTAATGACAAGGTTTTCCCCATTAAAGTTATGAGATAGGTAGGGATATCATTGTATTCATTCAATATAATTTTGAGCCTTTCCCTCATATCATAGAATAAAAAATTAGGGTTACTCATTAAGACATCCTAGACATATAAAAAGAATAACTCATCCAAAGTGTCTCCTAAAATAGATATTAGATATGACTTGTAGTCTTGAAAGTCATTGTCCACTATGAAGTTATTATGGGGAAGGTCCATAAAGATAGAATAATAATCATAAGTATAATCATGAACAACATTTTCCTCAAAAACTTCATCTAAACTCTCATTTTGAGTGTGACCTTCACTATTGGAATGAATCAGCACTTGACCTTCTAGATTATGAATAAAAATTCTTCTTACTTGGGGCTCACTATTTCTAAATTTAAGAGTGAGAGATTCACTAACTATTAATTACAGAGGAATCATCCCATCCACTACTTGTTATTGATCCTTATGTTGTTCTTTTGAATTTAAACTCGAATTATTACCATATGATTAATCCATTTCTTTTCAATAGTTATGCTCTAGAAGATATGCAACTTTAGGGGCATCATGTGTGTAATCAAAGGTCATTGCTTCAATGTCAAATGATGTTGATGTCCACACACACTAGGGTTCTTGGTCAATCACATAATCAACCACAGTATCCTACACATTGGAATTAGGCACTAAATTGAATTTAGCATCTATCAAATCAAGGCATGAGCATCTTTGTGAATTAATTCCATTGAAAAAAAACTTAGAATTAGAATCAAAATTATTTGGGGAATCCAACATACCTTTTTCATTTGCCTCATGATAAAAATATGTACCTACCTTTGACATAACATAATCTTAAATCTTAACATTGAAGCTTGCTTTATTAAAGGAAAACAAGTTAGGAATATAATAAACAAATGAGTCTTCTAATAGAGATTTTGATGCAAACTGATAGCCATAAGAGTCATCAAAACCATCTTTAGAGATAATATCTTATTTTTCAAGGCAAATTAATTGATCCTCTATCTAAGCATATTTTATTTCATAGAGCTACTACAGAGGTTGACAATGTTCTTCTAAATTGACACTTTCCTCACTGTCATTATTTCCTTCTTCAATTTTCTTATGAAATACAAGGATAGAATCTGCATGATCCAATTCTCCTAGCTTGATGGATTCTTATGCTTCTTTTTGGTATCTCAATTTCTCCTATAACATTATAATTTTTTTCTTAATGGTTTCAATATGCTCTTCATCTAAGATCTCTTCTTCCTTTTGTGTGTAGTGCTTAGATTAAAAGGAAACCCTTCCACTATGTTCTTGTTTGGGCACAATAGCAAGCTCTCTTTGGATAGCTTTTGTACAATTCATATCCAACATACCTACTATAGATAATCTCATATAAGATGTTAAATTATTTTTTAAATCATGAACATCAATATTTAGACCAAATCGAATCAAAATATGTTCCTCAAGATCACTCTAAATAGTAATAGAATTGGATGCCAACTCTCCTAACCAATCATACATCTCTTCTCCCAATGTGAATGGGAATAACCTATAGATTACATCCTCAAATTTGATATCCATAACATACATAGCATGTGTTTAGGTAGCAAGATGTTCTTCAATAGCTCTTAGGTGATTATTATGGAACCTATGGAAGTTTGAAAATGGGTCATTAGGGAGATCATGTTAAATACCTGGGATATCTATGGGTGATTTACCAAGCCAATCCATTCTCAATTTTTTTTATTTTCTAAGTTTTATGATTTTTTTTGGTTTTTTTGGGATTTTCATAAAGGGGGCTCTCTTGTGTTAACAATAATTGAAGATTCATGCCCTCCTAGCACTAATTAACTACTAATGCAGGTTTTATGCACACCACAATATAATAAGATAGCCTCTAAAATTTTAGGATCTCAATGGAGGTAAACTCTACTCCAAGACACAAGTTACAAGTAATTGGTCTTTGACAACTTGTTGATGGAATAGTTGATAGGGCATGCATGTTTTTGACAAGGTTTTTGGATGGAGGTGTGGTTCCTAAAGGGTAGTGAATCTATAGGTGATTTGGATGGATGGTTGGCTTCTAATCTAAAGTGGGTAGATATTAAAATAAACTCAAATAAGGAGGGAAGGGTAAGGTGGAAAATAAGGTTCTATGGTTTTTAGGAACTGCTTCCTTGGCTAGTTTCTAAAAGGACAAGTGCTCTCAGAGCCTATGCCTATTACTAACATAAATTACACACACACAATCAAACATAGTTAATAAGTCTAAGGAGATAGTGATGTAGGAGATTCATAGGCTTCAAAGAAAGGTTACTCCATTTAGGGTAGCTATTGCACACTCTTACTTAGGATATTATGGCTCAAGCTAATGAAGTATCTGAAGCAACTATTACACACACATAGAAAACTATATTAAAGAAAGCACTCATGCACATTAAAAATTATGAATCAATTAATTTTACTATCTTAACCAATATATTTTACCAATATTTCAAAAACTACAACACATCTAAGATTATCACATCAATTAAGACAATTAAGAATCCATTCATAGCTATTGCACACTATATATTATTGAAACATACAACCAAAGAAAGTAACAACTAATTACATATAAATTAAAAAGAAAATACACAAACACATTCACTGATAATCAAAATTGGTGTTGCTCTTGTATTCAAAATTCTTTGATAAAAGTTAGATTACAATTATTTATATAGACTTGTGGAAGGGGTCACCTCATCCTTCAAGTTCATGCAAGGTCATTACATGTGATAGTCAAAAATTTGACTTCTAACTGTGGTTGAAAACCATATAAGGGTCTAATTATAGTTATCAATTTAAAATAGCTTTTGTAAAATTTATGTAATATGTGCATGTGTATAAAGTAAATTTTTACAATTATATATTGAAATTCATGATAATACCTCATTTTATAGGTTGTGGGAACAACCTGTTGATATTTTAAGTTAGCCATTTTCAAGTGTAACTCAGACATAAGTATCACTTTACCAATGTTTTAGAACTAGTGACACTATTACTAGTTGTGACCAATCTAATTGAACTATGCATTACATGCTTTCTCATGCCTTTATAGAATATCCCTTTGGAAGGATTTATAGGGTCTTAAATCAAAATAGTTGACATTTTTCACTTAATTTAACTTTGAAATGCCATGTAACTTTAGTCTTCTCTTATTATGTTGTTGGATCTTCACTTTCATATTTGATAACCAAATTAGTTTCTATCCATGTCATTATGTTTGCTATCTTTTGAAATGTGACTATTGTCCCAAGGCACATGTCAAAAATTGATTGATTCTAGATCTTTGAAAAGGTCCACTATCAACTTGCACCATTTAATCTTTTTCATGATAGATCTTGAGCATGCCATTTGAAATCTCCATAAATCCTTTGTGCTCTTTGAATTTTCCACATTGATCTCACACCATCAATCATCTATGCTCAAATACGTGGTTGATAGATCTTAGTGCCTTGACTCATTGAATATTGAAATATTAACACTTATCACATCTTCATTCCTTTGAAAATTCTTTGTCAATCTCACACTATCGGATCAACTATGTAGATCAATGCTAGTTATCGATCTACATGGGCCCACTAACCTTTGATTTTAAAATAGATATTTTATGAGTTTAAATTTGATGTTCATGTGACTATCAATAACATCCTAATGATTTTTAATGATATCCATGTGACCATCATAATTTAATCACCTATCATTTTCTTGTTGATCTTAAATTTAGTTTTCACATGACCATCAAAGACATCCTCACGATCATCAATCACATCCACATAATCATCAAAATTTAAACCCATGTCTTTTAGTTGTTGAGCCTAAATTTGATGTTCCCATGACCATCAAAGACATCCTCATGATCATCAATGACATCCATGTGACCATAAAAATTTAAACCTAAACCTTTTATCTCTAATCTTAATTTTGATGTTCACATGAATGTCAAAGATGTCCATATGGCTGTCAAATTGACTTAACCCCTTGTGAGCTCAACACTTACCATTTCTTGGTTTTTTCTACTTTGACAAATGACCAAGGCTTCTTAGATCTTAACTAATTGACCCTATGGAAGGACTCATAGACCACTGATCTACTATCTCAGTCTCTCACAATGGTGACACTTGTCAACCTTGTAGAGCTTAACAAGCCTTTTGAATTTTCAACCATTACTCTCACTTTATTGGATCGACTGGGCTCAAGTTAACATGGTTCATTAAATATACAATTTATAAATAAAATACATAAGTTAATATAAAGGACCTTCCATTAAAAAAATATCCTAAGGTCTTAATTGTATTAATAAATATGATTCAAATCTGGGCTTAGAATATATAAAATATCCCCTATGTTAGTTTTGACCCTATGTAAATCATAAGAAATAAAAAAGACCAAGCATATATATTTTTATCATAAGGTCTTAGTATTGATAAAATATGATTATGACCTAGGCTAAAATCTTAAATTAACCTCAAAAAATAATAAAATGCTCTCTAAATAGGGTGTCACTTGGTAATTCCATGGTATTTTTCGTATATTGATCTTGGTAATGGGGTATTGTTTCGGCCATTTTGTGTGGGGGATTTGTTGCAACATTTTTATCTGGGGCATGTATTTTATCAAGGAAATTATTTTAGATAAAATATCTAAAGCAATTATCTTGAAGAGTCGATTTTGTCAAGAAAATGCTCATGGCAAAAATTCTGAAGGGTATGTTCATCGGGAAAAATACCTATGGCAAAATTTTTGAAGGGTATGTTCATCGAGAAAAATGCTAGCAGAAAAAAGATTGAAAGGTATGTTCATTGGGAAATATTCCCATCTTAAAAAGTCCAAAGGGTGCGTTGATTGGGCAAAATGCCCATGTTAAAAATTCCAAAGGTTATGTTTTAGCCCTTTTGTTTCGGCAAGATTGTTTTGGGGGAAAATGTTATGAAGACCAAATTTCATTGGATAAAATATCAAATAGAAAATTTCCTAAAATAATAAGTCACCCTAGGGAAAATATCTCAGACAAAATGTCTGAAAGAATTCAATTAGCCCAAGGAATTTATCTGATTAAGATAATTCCAAAAACATAAACCCTGACAAAGACTCTTGAAAGGTATTAATAAGGTTAATATATGAAAACATGATACCAATGCCACTTTTCCAAATTAAAAAGAGACCAATAATCAATATTATCCTATATTTTTCATACACATATAGAAGAAGGGCTCAAATTCAAGATGATAGTCTAAAAAAAATGGGTCCCCATTTCCCTATGGGAAAAGTGGGTGTGTTGGGTACAACAATGTTCATATAAAATTTATAATATTCCCATGCATATGCACTCAAGTGTGTATGAATTTATACTCAAATATTTTTAAATTATGTTATATGTACTGATGTGCCAATATATGTCATGTGACTAAAACCATCTGATTTTTGAACCATTCTAAATTTTTGAAATATGTACTTTGATTTGATAGTTTTTTCATGGAGGCTTATATCTCTATCATAAGCCTGTTGTAATGTCCCCCTTTTGAGATGAGGTATCTGTCTTGTAAGTTACTCATCTTAAAATAATATTTAACTATATCATGTCATGTTTATAGATAACATCATGTATGATAATGTGAATATGTGGATGGTATGTCATTATAGTAATGTATATGTCAATGAATGCATGTATGTAACATGTATAATATAAGGCATATAAGTGTCATTTATATATAGATGTATCAATGAAGCATGAATTATTAACCATCATTTAAAACTAAATAATAGTATGTAGAAAAGGTTCATGATATGGATTGTGTCATCACTCAATCATAGAAAGTTTTAAAAACTCAACAAACTCAAAAATTAGTATCACACATAAATCCAAAGGATACATTCAAGGGACATGAAGTGGTTATAATAAACAAGGCTAAGGAAACAAGGCCAAGGGCCACATGTAAGGGACATAAATATGTTTCAAAAAAATAAGGACAAAGTCCACATGCAAGGGATATAAATATGTTATGAAAAGTTACATAAAAATGTCATATAGAATAAGGCCAAGGGCCATACACAATATAGAATCAAAACTAGCCTATCATGTAAGAGAGTAATAACATCAATGAAACATAAAACAAGTAAAGACTAGTATACACCATCCATATGCATCAATGTCACATCATAGTATAATAGCATATCCACGTAGTAGTGTTTAAGTTATGAGTAATTCTATAAACTCTCTACTCTGTTTATATATATATATATATATATATATATATAAACAGAGTAGAGAGTTTATAGAAATATATAACTTTTGATAGTTAACCTTGTAGAATAAGATGCTCCCAGTATTAGCATGGCCATTGGGTAGAGGAATGCCCAACGTCTATTTTTCCATGTGTAACTTGTATGTCCTACATCGTACTCATATAATGTAAAATTCATGTGTGTATTAAAATAACATGTCATTTACCAAACATGTGATAAATAACATATGTAAATAGTGTAAATCAGTAATCATGTCATGCTTAAATCCTATTTTTTTATGTTTTGAATATTTTAAATGTTTTTGTTTTTTTAATTATTTAATTTTTTAGTATTTTTTGAAATGTTTAAAATTTGAAAAAGTTCTAACTAATGATCCTAAAAATGGTAATACCATATGAATTTTATGTATTGTATAGTGTAAGGGTCACTTGTTATGAGTGAAATTTACAAGATGTTGGAATATCAAAATATGATAAGAAATCACATGTTGTACAATAATTGTCATGATCACTACTTAAAAAATCAAGTGTATTATGAGCAAGTCTAGAAGTAAAATGAATTTTTAGGGTTTATTGTGTATTAAAAGAAATTATTACTACTTGTGTCCATTATGGAACACATGAAACTATTCATGGTATTGAGTATTTGATATAGGAAATGATGGCATCTATGAGACCTAAATAAATCTCTGATATGATGGGTGTTAAATAGATAGTTGTCTAGTAGACCCAACTACTTTCCTTTGAACTAAGCTATATAAATATCTTACATATATATAACCACTAGCTCTATGCATTGATCATGTATGGGTGTATCAACCAAATAAAATGGTGTTTTTGGTTGAGGAGGAGATACCACTAGTTATATATGGTACTCATATCATACACATGTAACTATGACTACCTTGGTTCAATGTATAAATTTGAGACATCGATACACTATAGATGGTATTTCACAAATATTTTATATCCAATATCATCCTAATACCATGTCAAAGATCTTTTTAATCTAAATAACTAAGAATGGTGTGGCAAGTATGGTGAAGCCCACCTAAATAGGTAACACTATGGGTTGAGGGTATTTTTTTCTAGTCCATAGAATCCTTTAATTTTTCTCGATGTATCTATTATTTCTTGTTATTTATATCCAAGGGAGTGATGAAATGTCATTGTACACATAATTTCACTTGACCCACCATTGATAATGACACTTTTTATGGGTTATATATCGATATAGGATAATATTAATAGTTCATGAAAATTTGATTCATTCAAAAAATTCTATTATCATCAAATGTGATCATAAGACATCATTGTGAGGTGTTGATAAGTATACCAATAATGGTGAATATTGGGTGATCATACATCATAGGTGGAGGAATCATTGAATTATTATTAGTCTCTATCATCTTATGCTTGGGAAATGGATTATTAAATATTTTTAACTTATGATTTATATTTTGTTGTGGTTTAGATTCCTATGCAAGTGTATTATACTTAGTAGTGTTATCATTAATAAGATCTTGTGTCCTTTGTCTTAATTTGAATTATTTATTCATAGAATGTCCAATAATTTGATGATAGTCACATTATGCATTGATTTCATAATTCTTTGGTTTAGGCCTAATTGGATCAAATTCTTGTGGAGGAGAAAGAGTGATAAGGTTGCCCTCATTTAGTTTCCCCAACAAGATATGAGGAAGTGATGGTAATCTATAAAATTACTTTTGTTGGGATTAGTTTTCACAATGAGTGAATTTAGGTATTTATAGAGTGGTAAATAATAAGGTTGATATTTACTAAGAGGTAAATAATAATAGGTTGTTAATAATTAGTAAGTGGTTAATCAGAATATTGTTATATATAACAATATTACGATATAATATTATATTATTGATATATTGTTAATAGTTATAACAATATATCATATTTAGTTGTGTGCTTAGTGTGAGATATTTAGGGTGAGAAAAAAAAAGAGAGAATATAGGAATATGATTCCTATAAATATGTAATCTCATGGAATGATTTATGATTTAGAGAATAGAAAAGAGTAGTATATTATTTGTGTTGAAAATTATCTCTATGTGACAGCTCCATTAACCTGTGCATGTTTAAATCTATGTTCAAATCCTTGAATAATCAATAGTGGTATTAGAGTGGGTTATTCAAGGTTTGTGAAAAAATGGTGTCATAAGAATCATCAAGGGGTAGACCCATGTTTTTATGTTGTCCTAATTTATGAAAAATATGCACTGCATTTGCTTTTGGCCTTGATAGCAATGGACAAATAATTTATTCATCTCTACCATTTATTTTAGTGCATTGAAAGTGTGTGAATTTTTTTATGGAATTAAAGATTCATTTCCAAGCATGTGGATTCAATATTTTATTTAACTTCTATCATCAAATTCATCATTTTGCTTATCATAGTAATTTATGAATGAAATCCACCATACTTCTATCACATAAAAATATGATCATGGTTAATTAGTATGACTTGAGATTGAGATATTTATATTAGTGTTTGGAAATATATATGATAGATACAATCAATCCATGTGACTATGTATTATGTATGTCATCATGCATTCGCTAGTTGGAAGCATTATTAAATCACTTCACATTAGAGTCACTCTAGTTAGAACTCCACGTTGAGCTCCATATGACCTACATTTACTACATCATTTGTTTACCATAAACCTAAACAAAAATGTATCATAAGCTATTTAAAGAGGAGTGATTTACATTGCATGTTAACTAATCTCTCTCTCTCTCTTTCCATCATTTGCTCAGTGTAGGTGTATAGCTAATCCACTATTTAAAGTTGTATCTGAAGTTTTTTTTAAAACACCTATTTTTGTCTCATATTAAATAATTAGATTTGACTCTCTTTTCATTCACTACCATCTATGAATATGGGAGCACAAAATTATCCACATGCATTCTTATTCACCATTAGATATGTTCATGATGCTTCGGCCACCAACGATTGTTGTTGTATATTATTCTTCCACCGTGTAATCTCCACGTAGACTCTACACATGTGTGTAAGTCAAGGTCATGTTTAGATGTATTTAAAGTTTATATTTTTATTATTGAGTCTATCTCTATTTAGATTTTAACATTAATAATGTTTTTAAAATTAATATTTTTTCTAATTATCGATATTAGATTTGATTCAATATTTTATTAAGCTTTAGTTTGTGTTTTACAAACTTGTTTCTGTATAAGTTTTATATTTAGGGTCTCTAGAGAATTTAAATTGATGTGAGTTATAATGATCATTTGTCAAATTATTTTTTTATGTTATTAAAGTCCTTGTCATTAAAATTCAATGTTAAATATAGATTTAATCTATAGGATTAAATTTATTATCAATTGGATTTATAGTCATTTTTTAATTGAGTCATCAAAAAATTATCATTTAGGTGAACTAGGTTAATGTCATTTGAGTCATTTTTTACATTAAGTCATTTTTTAAAACATCCTATAAAGTCAAAAATAAGAAGAGTCATGTGGTATTTAATTTTATTTTCTCAATGTGTGAAAAATAAGAATAGTTTTACCTATTCACTTGTGAATAATATTCCCATGTAACCCTTTTGTATATTTACATTAGAGAATGTATATCTAAAACTTATTGTATCAATCATGATAAAAGGTTAATGGTAAACCTGTGAAAACCATGTTATAAGGTTAGTGGTAAACCTATGAAAACCATTCAAGGATAGTGGTGAACCTAAGAAAAACATTCTATAAGGTTAGTGGTGAACCTGAAAAAATTATTCTATAAGGTTAGTGGTGAACCTAAGAAAACCATTTTGTAAGGTTATTGATGAACCTATGAAAACCATTTTGTAAGGTTATTGGTGAACCTATGAAAACCAATTATATGAGTGTGAATGAAGAGATGTGTGATTGATCTGGGCAGCAATTCAGGTTACAGTTCTACCCCAATTGATGATGGAACTTTTGGGAGCCATAACTTTTGCACCATAGCTCCAATTGACTCACTATTTAAATAGTTGGAAATCTAAGAATGAGGTGAATGCCATGAGATCAAATGAATCTCTACTAAATTAATTTTGACCCCCAAAAACATAATGGAAGTTCCCCAAATTTCAATTTTAGTAGTGCAGTCTAAAAATAGTAAGTTTCTAAAAATAGTAATTCTTCAAATTTTGTATTGTTTTAAAGCATGAAAGTCGAACCACTTAATCTCCCTCGAGATTGGTGACCTTCCACATCCTCCCCCTACTTTCAAAATGGGTATAAATTAATATGTAACCCAAAATTTAAAATTAGACATCTCTTCCTAGAGATAAGCATATAGTTGTATTACGATCTTGAGTAATAATACATCTCTTCTTAGAGAATTCATTATTACTATGTTATTTCTGTGTTCTTGAAATATTTATCAACTAAAACTTCTAATTTTTGGATCAGTGATGGCACATGTATGCAGAAAAGATCATGAAAACACAGAGGTGGATCACACTATGATAAAAAAATGAGATATATTCTACCATGTAAAAACTAGGGGGGGGGGGGGTGTTGGGATTAGTTTTCACATTGACTGAATTTAGGTATTTATGGAGTGTTAAATAGTAAGGCTGATATTTACTGAGAGGTAAATAGTAATAATTTGTTGTTAATTAGTAAGTGTTTAATCAAAATATTATTATATATAACAATATTACAATATAATATTATATTGTTGATATATTGTTAATAGTTATAACAATATTTCATATTTAGTGGTGTGCATAGTGTGAGAGATTTCAGGTGAGAAAACAAAGGAGAGAATATATGAATATGATTCCTATAAATATATAATCTCATGGAATGATTTATAATTCATATAATAGAAAAGAGTAGTATATTATTTGTGTTGAAAATTATCTATGTTTGATCAGCTCCATTAAACTATGCACGATTTAAATCTGTGTTCAGCTCCTCCAATACTCAACAACCTCCTCAATGGAGGTGTCAATTGTATTTGATTTTTAGGTTATGATATTGCATTAACTATAATTTTTACCTTATTATAATTGTGAATTGGTTTGACATTGTTGTTTGGTTTGCTCTGGAACTTTATTCTTGAAGTAGTTTTAGGAGCAGGTATATATTTGAGCATGTTCAAGGGTATGAGCTTAACTTATTTGTCTCTTACTGTCTGACATATTTCATCAAAGGATTTGAATCTCTTGAATATGATTGCCTCATGGAGTGTGTGATAAATATTTTATTAAATATGTCTTGTAACTCATTTTTGTCCATAAAATTATTCATCTTATCTATCATATTATTGTACCAAAGTATATCATCACTAATTGTCTCATCAGACCCTTAATTAAATTTAGAAATTTATTCATAAGATAGTTTCTCATCAATGTTGATAGAAAATGTGATATAAATTTATATACTAAAAGGATGAATTATCTTAATTATTGGATGGGAAGATCATAGTACCATCACCAAGCATATTCCTTGAAAATTCTTGGGAAAAGTATGGTTAATAATTTATCATTGTATGTTTATTCCAAGAATGTTTCATGGAATGATCAAAGGTGTTTTTCTATATCATTTTTACCTTCACATAGTGGAAACTTAGGAGCTACAAAATCTATAGGTAAAAGATAAGCTAAAATATCAAGGGATAATGGGATATAAATCAAGGCATGTGAATCTAATGAATTATTATCTTTAGATACACCTTGATTTAAGTACAACACGTTATCATGCATAATTTTAATAATTTTTTCAAGGGAACATGTATTAGGCAAGGCTTCTAATGTAACATGTAGTCATCATAGGAGGGGTAAAGGTTTGATGTGTAGGAATAGGTATGAAAATATATTGGGAGCCTTTTATTTCCCACACACCTTTTGTGTATGTCATATATGTCACTAGAGGTGTAAATTTAGGGAGAGTAGCAATAGTATAGGTCTGAACACCTGATGTGGTAGCTTGGGCCAAGTATTTTTGTTCATATTTTGTGATATATATAATATTGCATCAATATTATGTGAATTCAAGTTAATATATTCAATGAATTCTTTGTTATCTAATTCATCAAGTTGGTTTGTAGTAGTTATTTTATGAATATTATCAGTCTCAACATTCATGATAAGTCCATCAATAAGGTGTGTAGTATGTATTGTATAATCTATATAAATATTAGGAGGAAAAAAAGAGGTCATACATGTCTTTTTCCATTGAGTTATAAAAATATGTAGCTTGGATTATATGTTTCACCAATATGATTTGAGGAAGGATTGAGATTGTTCATTAGTAATTTTAGTCTACTTAATTTTCTTAGATTTGATCCATTTAACCCATTCATTTACATAATTGATACAAATGAAATAAAATATCCAAGTAAAATAATATGAAAAGAGTACCTTCATGATTTGCATTAGCAAATAATGTTCATTTATTATATCCATGGGTAATGTGTATTATTAGGGAATAATTAAAAATTAGGTTTGAAAATAAAACTATAAGACTAAATTATAAAACCCTATAAGGATAAACCGTAAATGGAAACTCAAGGTTTTGTATAGTTTGATCAATGTATAGTTCACCAATATATTTTCCCTTGATTTAGTATGATATAAACTAGTAGAATAATTCAAGCTCATAAATATGGTATTTAAGCAAACATCTAAATGTAAAATATCAAGATTATAATGATTTGATAATATGCATGTGCTAAATATAATAATTATAAAAAGGCATGAGTACTTAACTTTTTTAGCTGACCACCTAACTATGAGTATATTCTGAGTATGGAAAATAGACTGATGCAAACCTATGATATGTCCAATTCAAGGACTATGTTTTATTTTCATAGGGTCAGTTTCATCAAATTTGGTTTAGTATCGAGTGTCAATATTGACCTATAGTGGTTAATACTAGAAAAGGTAAAAAAGAGGGTCTATGACCATATAACCACCTTCACCTATCTTCGAAATCTTAGTATGTGTGATTTTAAACCTTGATTATATTTGAAAATCTATAAATCAACCTCCTTCACCTTGAAACCCTACGTGTGCTTGTGAGGGATAGAAGCATGTAAATTTTTGGAAACTATAATGGGTTTAACTAACCCCAATCACCCACATTGAATGATTTATCATTGCCTATGTATCTGATACTTTGAGGAGGGAAACTAGTTCACACATAGTTTTCCCACCTCATGTGATTTTTAAAGTGTGATCCTTCGCTATATGAATGCAACTAATGATTTGGATTTGATAATTAAGAATGCTTTCTTTGACTTGGATTTACTGTAATATAGACTT
Source organism: Torreya grandis (assembly GCA_037957365.1). Lineage (NCBI taxonomy): Eukaryota > Viridiplantae > Streptophyta > Pinopsida > Cupressales > Taxaceae > Torreya > Torreya grandis. Next base: position 2,242,299 of record JARHVA010002184.1, read on the forward strand.
AGTTGGTGATTACTCCTAGTGACTAATTTGAAATTTGGGAAGAATAGGGTAGATTCACTCAATGTGAAATAATGTATAAATGTGTAATATATATGTTTTGATTTCCCTATCAAATGAGACCTTGATTGGTATATATATGAGTCCAAATAGGTAATTTATTATGCTACTAACATGCTAGGTAGATAGGTCGATCCTAAGGAAATATTTGATTTAAAAATCTAGTTGTTTATAGGAAAGGTTCACTATCACTAAGCATAGCTCAGTATTGACCAATGATACTAACCTAGTTTGAAATAAGCAACCAATGCGCATGAAGAAAAACTAATCTTATGGGCATGTTTGTGCAATATAATATTTAGGTTTAATATAGACAATGAGGTTCTTTTAGGTGTATAATAACATAAAGAAAAGGTTCAAACTTATAAGGTATATGCAAGTGTGAGAGAATGATGGGTTGGGACCATGTTTGTGCATGAAAGTCATATGTGGTAATTTTATGTCAATATTTTCATTGTTAAATACTTAAAACCAAATTCTAGTATCTACAGTTTTATGTGCCATAAGTTATTTATCTTAAATATATAAATCTCTAAGTTATAATTACTTATTATTGATATTTCAATAATGATTTCATAACTAAATCAGACATATAATTGAATTGAGTTCACTATATATATTTATGTCATTGATAATATTAATCTTTTTAAGTTATTGAGATTTAAATAAGTTGAAGAAAGGATGCCATGCATTTTTAACAATATAAAGATTGAATATTATTGTCCTTAGCCCTAAATTTGGTTACAAACTTTGCAACACAAATGTAACATTCAAAATGATGCCCTAGGTGGAACCTAGGGTTGTAATAACTAACCTTATTAGAACTTCAAGTAAACCCCCAACCTAAGTTGGTAACTTTAAGAGCACTTTTAGAGGATCCTAGCTCAACTTATATTAATTGAAGTTAAAGAAGGTGATCAACATTGACATAATTCATATTAATCATTATAGGTGTAACTTGACTCATATATGGGATAAATTTTGGTATTTGACACTTAGCTCAATTAGATTATCCTTTAAACCCAAAAGTGATCTCAAGTAAGATGTTTATGTATGACATGAACCTAGTCAAATTCCTCAATAACTCTACTTATTTCTCTATAGTAATGTGTGTTTTCTAATAGGCTTACTAATCAGTGTTGAGTTAATTGTGTTGTAATATGAAGGTATACCTTAAACACACATCCAATAGCTTATTAATTTATGAAAAAACCTTAATACCCATGGTTATGCAAAAAAAAATTGTGGTTTGTATATTTACAAATATGACACTTTAAATTATGTTGTTGTAAATTTATATTTTAATAATTCTTTTAGTTGTATCATTGAGTGTTTTGAGGGTTTCATTTATTTTATCCAGATTAACATTTATTACTACCTTGGAATCATCTCTATACTCTCGTGGACCAATGGGTTTTAAATTTAGATGAACCAAATATTCATATATGTTTGTTGGGATGTCATTATCATCATTATTACTATCATTTTATTTTGTAGATATCTAATTTTCATCCTATGAATTGACCAATAAAGGGAGATCTTATATCTTATTTTCCTTCATGTCCTTTATTGTATCTAGAGATAACTCTTTTTTTGTTAGTTTTAATTGACTCCCCAATTTAATATGTATGTGTCATTTATAGTGGTATGATTTAAGACAAAAATATTATGGTAGATTAAAAATCATTAGATTGTGGACTACATCCATCACTAGGTCCTACTACTTTACAATATTTTAAAGGTTGATTATCTATAGGACATGTGTACAAACATCCATTATGGATAAAATTTATGCACCAATTCAAATTAGATGGTATATCTTCCATTGCATGGATTCATGGTCTACCTAAGAATACCTTATAATGAAACTGATTTTACATCACCTGAAAGATATTAGATAGTGTGATAGAGCTTACTATGGATGTCTAAAGTAATTGATACTAGCACTTGATGAGGAACAATGTCAAATACTCTGATGTTCTTATTTTATTTATAAATGGATTTCATATTGACATCCAATGTTTTTACAAAATTTATGCTAAAAATATTCATTCCTTGTCCATTATCTATCAAAACACGTTTGACTCCATTATTTAATATTTTGACTTGAATTAATAATTGGATATTGCGATCTATAGTATGTTAATTAGGCAAGTCTTCCCTCTAAAAATATATCATGTCTTCACTATTATATTAATGTATTGAAAATAGATATAAAATGGGTTGATTCTACATCATTTGGTATAGTGTTTAGCCCTAATTTGGATTATGAAATCTTACCTAGGTAGATAGGGTTAAGGATATAGAAATGATAGGGCACAAGGGTAAATATCAAATCTACATTAGGCCAATTAATGTTTCAAACTTAGATGTACATGTTATCAAGTTATAATGCACCCTTTGGGGGAGTGGTTTCAAAGCTCCTCCTTCCAACTAACATAATGAAAACACCCCTCAGACTATGGGTGACTTTATATAAGGGTTGAGTCTTCAGAGAGGGTTGGTTCCCCTAGTGAATTTCCTAAACTAAACTACTCTACTATTGAAATGGTAAAATGGTAAGAAGGAAACACAACTAAACATAAACTAAAATGACATGATGCACCAAAACGTAATTCTCCCTTACTTTCTTGGATTTTGTGAAATGAAACCCCAAAAAGAACTAATATGCTTACATAAATCCCAAATTAAATACTCTTTCATAAGTATTTCATAGGAATGCTAGGGGCTAAAGGATAAACCAAGAGGAATGACACTTATTCACAACTGATTATTTGCTAAGAGTTAATTGTGTATGCACCTAAATCTACTTGCACTAACTATTTTACTAATCTCTCTATTTATCCTAATTAATCATATTACCATAGTCTTAATTAAATAATTAAAATCCCATCTCCCTTCATTATTATTCATCATACTAACCATACCCCTTCCCAATTCTTCATTAATTCATCTAAATCACCATTATCTACTAACTAATCCTACTTTTCTAATATTTGGGAATTTTAAATTCCCATGACCCACCTACCTACCTACTCCTAGGCTTTTCTATAAGTCTCACCCATAATCCTCTCCTAATCCCCTTCTAATCCTTAATTAATCCTAACATTAACCTAGAGGATTATACTCTCTAGAAGCTTTCCTCATCCTCCATATTTTTTAGAAATATCAATTTCTAGAGAACTCTAAGGAATTTAAAATTCCTTAGAATTCCTCCCTTTTTTATAGTCTTCTTCTCTAGAAACTTCTAATGAATTTTTAATTCATTAGAAAATATTCTCTCTTGGCCTATTTAAAACCACCATCTCCCTCTATTCCAATGAACTACATGAACTTAAAACCAAATATTGAATCCATGAGACTTCCATGCCAATATATTCAATCAATCCATGTTATTGTTGATCAAGTCTTGAATCCAAAATCATGCCAAAATTCTAAATCTATCCATAGCAATCCAACAAGTAAAATTCAAGAATCATTAAAAATATTCTTGGAGAGAGGATAAGAGGTGTAAGGCAATGGTAATAATTTCCTTATTATTTATGATTTGCTTCCATAATCTTTCATTTTGATGTTATTGCATTTTGGGTTAAATTTTCTATACATAGTAGTTTTAATTCATACCTCAAAAATACAATCATACAGATTGCACACAACCTATGACATGTAAAATTAAGCCTATCTTACATAGAGGTGAGAAAGTTGGATAGTAATCAAGGAGGAACCATTTTCAATCATAATATCATATCAACAAATTCATAATTCACACAGAATACAAGTGTAGAAGAAGGTAAAACAAACTTTTTATCGATTCAAAAGACATTACAAGTTCTTTAATGGCCAAAGTCTTGTCATATCCAGTAGAGAGATCCAAATAAAGTCATTTTTATATCTATATACAGGAGAATGAGAAGAGATCACTAGAGCTCATCAATGTTGCATTACAATTCAATTTTAGTTTTAAATCTAAAAATGGGTAAAGGGAATCATGACATTAGCCCTCTTCAACACATTAGGTCTGCTTGTATAATGGTCCTCAATGGTGGTGTGACGTAGAGGGGCTATTTTTGGCCTTGTTTAAATTTTTTGGGAGACCTATGAAAGCTTACTTTAGTCCACCACTATCTATTTTACTATTACATTATTTGAACAAGGCATACCCCAGTCTCCATGAAGTACCAATTCATCAACCACTCTCTCATGCTTCACATGCTTTGGGAAGGGTAGACTAAAACTACCCTCTATCCTTAAATGTCATGAAAGGAGCATGTCTAACTCCTTATGAGGAGTTTCAAATTGCATTGACTATCCCATTACACCAATACATAGCCTACTACATAATCATGGCCTCTAATACCCACTAAATGTGCATTTCATGTTAAAGGAGTTGTGATTAAGGCCTAGATTCCATTCTCATTGACACTTTTTCTCATAAGAGTTATTGAAAGGCTAAGAAACATTTATCTCCATGACTTTAAAATCACACTTTAGCTTTTCAAATCTTTTGTAAACTTATAACTTATTTAGATAGGGCTGTAGTAGTCATAATAACTTTGCACTCACTCTATCTTCCTGGTGACTTTCATATTTATCACTAGAAAGTCTATTCAAGGGACCATACAACATTAGAAACATGAAAATTCTACTTATTAACATGTGAGAGAGCTTCTCTAACCTTGTTCTAGTCTTATGAACCTTCCTTTAGACATGAAACATTTCTTAGAAAACTTAAAGAAGTCTAAAAACTTATTGTGCATCTTTATGATATTTTATACCTCATACTTCTCTTCTCATTACCTAGATGGGGGTCTTAAAGACCATTAAAAGCTAGTGAGTGCTCATAAAATGACTTTATAAGCATAACCTATGATTGGAAAGCTATGAGGGGTTTTTTGCATATAAACATGAACATATTTAATCACATTAGAACTTATAGGAAGGGTTTTAGAGATCTCTTAAATCTTCCATTTTGAAGCATTATCATGTCACCAAGAGACTCAAACCCCTCTCACATTTCTATAGTTTTCATGTTTGAGTGTTTGCTTAGGCCCTTGAATTTTTTTGTCTTAATATATTTTCAAATATCATGTATTTACCTCTTACAATCATATAGGTATTCATGAAAATGCCTCAAAAAGTCTCATGAACTCACCAAGTTGCAATTTTATGCATGCCCTTGAGAGTGTAGGGAACTTAAAATAGGCTACATACTTGGATAAGGATCTTAAAACTTATAGATTATGAATGATATCTTAAACACCATCATACCTTTATTTCCACATGGAAAAACCTCAAACCTTATAAAATAAACTTATAGGCATTCATTTCCCTATTTGGACATCATGAGGCCCCAAACTTCTCATTAGACCTAAAGGTGGATCTTGAAGAACAAAGTTTTGTTAATTGTGTGTATAAGTCTATAAAATTTAAGGATGCTTTAACCTCACCACTAACACAATTAGAGATCCATTCTTATCTTGTGTTGATTGCCTAAGAGGTATTCACTATCATGTTATGCATTTGCAGCATATACAAGCCTCAAAAAGTAAAATCTTTGGTTTTAGGGTTTTAGGTGGGATCTCTTTTTGAATATCATGCAAATTAATTTTGATGGGCTTGATGAGCTTAGGCTCAGTGAGGTCAAGGTCAATATCAAGGACCTCAGGTTAGGATAGATGACTTGAGCTTGAGTCAAAGTCCCAAACCTATCCTATGCTACTCGATGTGAGTTTTGATACAATGCCTTTGACCTGTTGCATACTCTAACACTTGGCTTACACAATGAGATCCATGAGATCAAAATCAATCAAAATGACCCATGTAGAACCATTTATATCATAGGATTTTAATAGATAAATCTCAAATCACCACATGCATAGTCCATGTGGGACTAATCCCATTAATGTGCCCAACTTTTTTGATGAGCTTGACGATTTTGAGTTTGAAACTCAATCTTTAAATTTCTTATTTCTCATCGATGAGATTGAGTATCATGTGAAATAAGGGACTTAAATCCTTCATTTATAGTGGAGGGATTCTTGATAAATTTTAAATATAATAATGCTCCCACTTCAATTGGTCATAATACTAATCCATGCCCAATGCTCTAGATGGATAGCTCAAGGGTGATCTTTTTGGGTGTGAGAATGTAGCTAAACCATTATTGGATTATTTATTCATGGGTTTGGTCATGAATATCCATATTAGGCATAATATCAACTGTGATAATGTAGCTCAAGCAATCTCAATCTCAACAAAATCTTTAAAATAACTAGGATAATTATCCCACATTCACCCTATTGGTACTCACTAAGGTGTTAAAATGGAACCATGCTCACTAAGCATTTTGAATAAAGGTGGTGGGGCCCCCCTCTTAGAAAAATGGTCCTCAGACATATGAACATTGAGCATATGTATACCCTTGCAAAGCGGTGAGATAAGGGGGAAATAATGAGCATCTTAGAGAGATAAGGAGAAACCCAAGCCCAACCCCATCTTTTTACCACATAGTGAAATGAATTTTTTGGCATTTAGACCACTTCAAAAACCTTGTTTTTCATTATTTTTACTTGAATATGGGTTGCATAACTCTTCCAAATGATTTTTAAATACCCTTGTTCTTTGAATATTTTCTCATGGAGCTTACAAACCCAAAATTATGCCTCATTTGAAAGATGATTGCTTATGATTTACCTATGGATCATACTCACGTTTTGCATAAACCTTTTCACTTCCTATCTCATGCCAAAACACATTTCATTCCTTCACTATGCAACATATTTCACATAGGCACTTTGAATGCTAGAATGGATACATACTTAGACACATGAAAGAAATCCATTTGTGAGTTTGATGATGGCCCTTTGCATTATTGAGAAGTATATGAACCCATGGGGATGCCATGGTAGTAATTGAGTTTTATTACCATGGTCATTAACACTATGAATGCCTTTTTAGAGTGTCAAACCTCATTTTCACAATCTATAATATATTCCTTTAGATCATTAAATCTTGAAACATTTCCCTTATGCATTGAAGGATCCTTATATACTTGCAATATATTCACCCTCATCATGCTTCACACTAAACACTAAATATATTTCCATGCCTAAAACCTACAATACACTCCTTCAAATGGCATCTTGAATGTTAGGATGATCTAAAATATAAAAAGCATGATGAGGTTCACCCATGACTTGATAATATCTTGTTACTAGCATAGGAAGTCAATGTGACATCATGAAGGGATGAAGGGTAAATAAGTATGAATTTTCATTATATCTTGATCACTATGTAAGGATTTTAGTGTTCATTATAAGGATCTTTAGGTCTCATAAGGACTCAAATAGGGGCTCTTGTAAATGCTAGATCTCTCATGACTAGAATGGGTGGCTTAAATTACATTAATCAAGCTTCGTATTAAGGGGTAACACATGAACCATTTAAATATATGGAATCAAATAGGTTTAGTTCATAGGCCAATGCACAACTTAACATGAAAACTAAAACTTCCTTTTGAACAACACACTAAGATTGGTTACAAACTCTTCTAGACACACTATTCATTAAAAACATGCCCAAATAGGCCTTTATAAGGTTGAAAAAAGACTACAAGGTGGTATTTTTAGGATTAAAAATATCTCCCATAATGTTAATGTGACACTACAAAAAGGACTCCTAACATTCTTGCATGACTACCCTTTTTAGCACACTGAAATAGTGACTTTTCAATTGCATGATCATGGATGTCATAAAACACTACTATGGGGTGATTCTTCACAAGGTTGATAGGTGACCTAGGCTATTAGGCATCACAAATGTATCAAATTATTATGAAACTAGAACATTATTTATGTATAATTGACTTTCAACCACAATACAAGGTCCCATTTAGCTCTTTTTTTTTAAAAAAAAAACCCTCACCAAATGTGTAGGTGCCCAAGAGGCTTATGGTGAATAAACCAGTCAACATTTTGGTGATTCCAAAGGGTTGATTATCTACTAATCATTGAGACGAGTTTCCTTGATGCATTCATTAGGTGGAGGAGTCTTGCAAGCAATAACAATTCCAAAATCACAAATAAGACTCGAACATGTTAGACCAGCCCTAAAAATATTTATAACTAATATGTACATGTTAAAGGTAGGACCTCTACTCTACTTGGGTCAAAGCAGAAACCTTTGAGATCTTTGCAACTCCACATGAGTATACATCCATGTGACTAGCAATGGTAAGCTAAGACTTCTTCTTTATATTAGTAACATAACTTACCAGCTTTCAAGGGGATATCCTTGGTGATGAAATCCACCTCATAGTACCTTTCTTAGTCAATCAAATCCATATTGTTGCCTTCTAGTTGTTCAATAGAGTCAAGAATTCTCTTTGAATTGACAAAGTTTTTTGGTAATTTAATAGTATTTAGCTACATAGTTTTATCATCACAAGTCTCTTATTCCTACCCTCTTGGTCCTAATGTCTTGACAAAAGCTTCAAACTCCTAAATAAGCTCAAAAAATTATTGTTATGCTTCATGGATACCTTATTGAGGTTTTGAGAGACTAGAAAGAATAGTGTTTTTATTTATGTCAAACTGATATTTATTTGTTGTAGCCTCATTCATGTGTTTATCCTACTTGGTGGAAATTTAAAATTCATCAAGGAGCTTAAAACATTGCTGGAACACTTCATCAAGAGTTTATTTTGACTTCATGGGAATTGTTTTAAATGTGTATTCCTTATGCATACCATAAGAGCTTAAACCTACATCTTCTATATAATCAAATGAATCAAATTATTAACATCCTTTTACCTAATAATCAAATGAGAAATCAAGTACCTCCTTAATAAGAGAAGTAACCTTATTCACTTATTATTCCTCTTTTGTGGATTGTGACCCCATATTTTTTATAATGGAGTCCTCTTCCTCATGAAATCAGTAAGCTTATGAGGTTATTCCCTCATTGAGATTCTTGCTCCCAAAATCACTCTCTTCCCAATTCATTAAAAGAGGCTCAAACTATTTGTGTTTCTGATCTTTTTCTTCTTATAAATCTAGTCTATCTTGCTTCTCCTAAAGTTCATATTCATGTTGAACCATGATATCTTTAGGAATGATAGTAGCAACATAATTTTGCACATTATATGGCCTAGGATATGAGGGTTGAGCTTGGACTTTTGCTGTGCCTTGGATGGTATATATATGAGTTAATAATCTTTATTGAAGGGTTGATAGGGATTTTTTGTTATACTTATTGATTAACTAAGGTTATTATCTCATTTCCAAGGCTTTTTATAAGGTTTTTATTTACCTATTGTAGACACTAGAGAAACACACACAATAACTCTAGATATTGAAACACCTTTAGACCACCTCGAGACTAACCAAAAACCATCCCAAAAACCTTCGATCATAACCTTGAGTTAGGTTAGTTGATTAGCTAACTAACTAACCTACCTTGACTAAGCTTAACCTTTCACCCTTGACCATGATGGTCACCCTAACCATCGATGGTTAGGCTTGACTATCAATGATTAGGTTTCCACCGCCTAAACATTAAACACCCACATCAACTACAACTTGCTTTTTTATAATTAGCTTGCTTGATCCACTCATGTATCAAAGCATGTTGAAACTAAATTTAGATAATAAATTAAACCTCTTCTTGAACCTACACTTATACCTCTCTCATTTTCCAATAAGAAGAGAGGAGTAGGAGGTGAAAAGGGCTCCAAAAACTATTAAGAGCTTCTAGTATCAAAATTTCTTTGGCAAGTCACTCTTCCAATGAACCAATGAATAAGAAAGTAAAATAAAGATCCAAAGTGTTTTCATCCATCATCCAATAGCCAAGTATCATTACTCTACTGAAATTACTTTGAACTTCACCAATAGATCCCTCAACTCTTCTTCAGATCATCAACCATCAAGTTAAGTATTTGTTTCCAGTAATTAGTTACTCTCTTTATATTTTGCAACCAACCTAGCCCAAACCCACTTTCTAGATTCCCATTCTACAACCTCATCAACCAATTTTAATTGAACCATATTAGAATCCATATTAACCATTGTTGGTCACCCTAACCATCGATGGTCTATCCAAACCATTATCGGTCGCCCTACCTACCAATGGTCACCCCAACTGTTGATGGTCACTATCAAACAAATCAATAGTGAACCATTTTCACTCACTAGACCTTAACCAAATCTTAGTTTTTTACCTCTAACATGATCACATAACCCTACCCTTTTTTATAAACTATACCCAATCCATTTAACATTAATATTAATTTGATTATTTCTATAATTACTCAAATCTACCTTCTTGTATTGCACTTCAATATCTTCTATTATTTATACAAGTAATTTATATTTTAATTTTTGAACTTGATTTTATAAAAGTGTGGATTGATAGCCTCTAAAGAAGCTCATGTTTCTTGGATCTAGCTTGCTAGGCAATCCACCTTAATATCTAACTAATCAACCATTTATTTGAGTATTTTTTTATCTGCAGGTCATTCCTCCTAAGCCAAAGAGGAGTATCTACAACTGTCTAGATCAATGCATGCACAACATATTAGGTTATACTAACCATACCCTTCTTGAGTTTATTTTCTCTTCCTTATAAATAATATAATTGAAATTTCTCTAAAACATTCTATCATGCTTGGTGGGTCCCTTGAGTCCTTTCTTGTGTTCATAGTTACATCTAAATGATTCTTCTTTTTATCTTTTTGTTCATACAATAAAATCTAAATTTCATTTTGGGTTTAAAATTGATTGCATACATTGTTTGCTTGGTTATTTTATCTCACATAGCTTAATTAATCAAGTAAATTAATCATAGATTCACTCTTCTCACACACACAAGACTAAACCACTTACATCTAATAAAACATCAAACATTGACATAAGGCTTGATGAGGATTTCATTACCTAGTAATCACCTTTCCCAACCATCCTACTTAGATTTCATCACCAAGGGGAGAACCAACATAGCTCTCTAGTTTAGTATAATCTATACCAATCGATATATCTTGCCTAAGCACTTGACACCCTTATCATTGTAGTGTGTGAAGTGAGGGGGTAGGCCTAAATATCAATTCATATACTGATTTCCAATATAGATCCCTTTGAGAGCCTAAACACAACTTGAAACCAACCATAAACTTATTTTCTAGTACCCACTCTATAAGACAATTTTAGTCACATAATTCTCAAAACTTAAGGCATAAGCCATAAGAGAGACTAAAAAGAACCTTAGGATTTAACATGCTTTAGTGTATGTTTTGTTTCCTTGACTTTTTCTTCTCTTCTCTTTGTTTGAGTTGTGAGATTGATTGTATCTTTGTTTCCTTATCTGTAGGGTTTTAACCATGCAACAACTAAGAAACTAAGTAAATTAGGACCCACCTCCTAATCCTCCATCTTTATCTTACCCCTCATTTATGGAGTATATCTTAGATATAGAGAGTTTTCCTCATCCTTCTAGGATTCCTACCATCCCTCAGATAGTTGCCCAAGGTGATGCATATTCTACCATATTTTTAGTTAACCCCATAGCCCTCCATCATTACCTTAACACCATATCCCACTATACCCCTACTTCATTTCTACCTATTGACCAACTTATGGCATGTCATCCCACCTTATGGGAGACACTTCTATAGCCACCATCTCTACCCAACCTTTATTCACCTAGGCATCATCATATACCAATAACCCTACCGATATTACCATCCAAAACAAACCCACGTAACTAAGCAACACTCAAGCACCTTATTCCCTAATTAATAACATTCCTCTTATAGGATCAACCCAACCTTTGGGCAATAGTACTTCACTTACTATAGGATTACCCTCTACTAGTGCCACCACCATTCCTCCTATTTTCATCTCACTTACCTCCACTCCATTTTAGAGCTTGGTGGTTTCCATACCTTCTACCCTTCCACCCATTAGCACCAAAGTTACTACTTACCCTCCAACCATACCTCGTACCCAACCTACATTAATCTCTCAACACATGCCCATCATACCAAACATGAGCTACATCCCTAGCCCATAAGGGCATGTACCTCTACCTCACACCCAACCACCTATCTTCACATATTCATACATGGCATCATCTCAACCATCCATTTCTACATACCAATATGTGGCATCTTCTCAACCCCACACAGGTTACCCATATGTTTCACCTACCCAAACCCAACATAATCTACCTTAAAACTATAGGGGTGCACAACCCAAAATTGACCTTGTCAAAATGCTAATGGATAAAATAATTTATTTGGATTCATCTATTTCTAGAACTCATAATTTTTTTTCATATGAATAATATGTAATGAACCAATTCACCTATCCATCCCCATTTGACCATATCCTCCTCTATGGGAACTAATAAAATTTTCAAAGTTTCAGAGTATTGAGGGCCCTCAAAAGCACCTAAGAGAATTTAGGCCTTTTTCTATATGATTACCTATAATGATGCTCTCCTTCTTCTTACCTTCCTCATATCTCTATCATGTCTGAAATAAATTGGTATAGTGTTATTACAAGGCACTCACTCTTTTATTTTTCCCAACTAGCTCAGATCTTCTTAGACCACCTTTCCATAAACATCTCTAAGAAAGTCTCCATCATTGATCTCTACTCCATTTGTCAATTTGATGATGAATCTATTACTGACTTCATAGCCCATTAGAGAAGTATGATAAGCCAACTCTCCTTCTCTCTACCCCAACCTAATTTGATTGAACTCTTTTCCTTGGCTTGTGTTAAACACATCTCCTATACTTTATGGGTTCGGATCTTAAAAACCTTTAACGAGGCTTTCACCATGACATGAAAACTAGAGAACATAGCCATTAATGAGAGGAAGTTGAAATTGAGAAACAAAAATTCTACCTTAAAACCAAATGAGGCTTCCTCCTCCAAACCCAACAAATAAATCAACACTAACTCTAAAAACAAGGGAACCACAAATGAATTTGTCCTTAAGACCACCCCTCCACCCATTTTTAATTAATCTAACTCTTAAAATTCCTTCAATTAGAACAATACGAACCCAAACCTCAACACCCAGAGATAATTTATTCCACTTGGAGATTCATATGATTTGGTCTTAGAATAATTATAAAAGGCCAATCTCATACAACTCCCTCTAATCAAACCTTCACAATAATTTGATTCTTCTCATCCTATACCTAGTTGGAACAAAGAAAAAAAATTGTGCACCTTCCACTGAGTCATTGGACATGACATTGATAGGTGTAACACCTTCAACAAGATTATCCAAAATCTTGATGACAAGGGGGAACTTGTGTTGGGTAACCCCAACGCACCCCTAAACCAATCACTTAACATCTTTAAAAAACCATTTCCTAACCACATTCTTTTTAACAACAATGAAAACAAAGCAAAATCCTCTCATAATCATAAGACCCATACTGTCAATATGGTTCTTAGTGCACTCACTATTGAGAAAACCATCAACCAGATCACCTCTTCCCCCACTCCACTTATTGAGGTAGTGGAGTCACCAACCTCCTCTTCCATATGCACATCAGAGGAGGAAACCATTCCCACTTCATCTTTTTCCTCAATAATACAATAATCCATTCTTCCTTTAGCTATTTCTCTTAAGGAAGAAACCACCTTGCCTACATCTCCCACCACGAAATTACCTTCCTAGATATTGGAACCTCTTGATAAATAAAAGGATGAGGTAATCATTTCTCCCCCTCAACCCTTGAGTATATCCTTTGAATCCACTATGGAGGGATTTAGACCTATCTATAAACCCTTCTCCAAATTGGTTAAAAACTCAGAATTCATATCCGACCCTAACTTGGATCGAGCCACATTTTGGAAATAGTTTGGACTCCCATATAGAACCAAATAGGAGCCTTCACCATCAGAAAAACATACCCTTTCCACTATCAAATCCACTATCACCAAAACCTAACCATTAGACACCTCTACCCATCAAACTATAGTAGCACCATTAGAACCAAACTCACCCAAAGTCACTAAATCACCTTCTACCATTATAACCCAACCCACTAAGAACCTTGGCATAATTCCTAATTGTAACATTACTCACCCATTAGTAAAGTTAGATTTAATCCCACTAAACCTATTAAACAAACCCCAAAATAAGACAATAAAGAAGCTAAAACAACCTATAAGCCCAAAAACCAAAACTCTACCTCCCATTTCTAATTTGCCCTCTATTTTATAGCCTCATCCCTATACCTTAATTAGGAAACCAACCATCCCAATCAAAGCCCATCCACCAATTTTGGTTACCCCATCACTCCTACTTTCATTCACACCTATTTTTACCAAATCACCCATGAACATACCTCCTATCTCCCAATCATCTCTAGACAAACCACTCATCTCTTGAACATCGACCCCAAAACCTTCCAACCCCAAAATATCAACCTCTCTACCAAAATTGAAATTATCTACCATGAACACTCATTTACCTAAAACCTATACCACCACGCCCAATCTTACAAAGGCTTACATCTTAACTACCAAACCTAAGACCACTACACCTTTACCACCATTTCTTGAGTATTACTCAACCATCCTATAAAGGCTATTGGAAGAATCTTGCCTAACCTTAACACCTATTAGACTATTTAACCCACATACTCCTAAACCATATAGTACAATGATAAATTAGTATGTTCATACCATAGGATAGTTGGGCATGACATGGAGAACTAAAAATCTCTCTAAGTGATAGCCTATCATCTATATCATGAGGATGATGTACTATCAGATGAGACTCTTATTAACCTACCATTGATCTAAGAACCAATAGCCATCAACAAACACCTAATTACTCCTCTACTCTCACCTCAGAGTGAAAAGGAACTAAATAAATCATCTAGCCTAACTCCTCCCCCAATCCATACCATCATGTGGTTACATGATCACAAACCCAACCAAAGGATAAAGGAAAATCAAAAGTGTCCATTCCATAGACATTTCCCTCTTCCACCACCTAACCAAGAAAAACCACCTTCAACCAAACCTAAAGTTTATATCTTAGGTCCCTCTCAATCTAACCCATGTAAATCAATCCAATGAGTAGTTATAAAATAACTTCACCAAACACTGGTAAAGATGAGTTTGTATGAATTAATCAATACCTCACCTCATCATCTCCAAATAATGATAGAAGCATTGTAATTTATAGAGGTTAGGCTAGAAGACCCTCAACATTTAACATCATTTGTTAGATCTCTTCACATTTCCAACCTTGTTACCTTCAAGGATTCAGAAATACCTTCCATCCATTCAAATGACCTAGATCCTCCCCTCTTCATCACCATGTACATCAACCAAACCCACATCAAGGGGGTTATGATTGATGGGGGGGGTTAGTATCAACATTATCTCCTCCCATGCATACAACTAACTCAAATTACTTGAGAACATTATGTCAAAAACCTTAACAGTGCTCTGATCATTTAATGATACCATGGCCATGAATCTAGGAATTGTTGTCCTTCATATTTGTCTAAGACCCCACATACTTCTTAAGCTCTTATCTATATTATAAGGTGAGTTCTAGTACAATTTTTTTTTGGGTTCACTCTATGGATTGTGTGCCATCTACCTTACATTGGTGCATCAAATTTTATCATGAAGGTCAAGTTGTTTCCATACAAGCTGACCCTAATCCCTTTACATCATGAAACATGACATACCAACCCAATAATGTTCTCCTTCCTCCATCCAACAAGCCTTCATAGGTAAAAAATGAATCCCCATCTTCTTCTACCACTAAAGCATCTATTAGTTCTTCCTTCCCTTCTACCCAAATCCCCATAATGGACCATTTGGAATCAACCTTCTAGTATCTTTCATTGGAGGAGTATCACCTTCTAACCCTTGATGCTTTCCCTACCCCCAAGAGTATAAGAAACTTGACCACTATCCCCATTATGACCCCAATATTGGAACCATTATTCCTTTCAAACCCTGAACTTGTCCAACTAATTTTATCTATGGGACACTTGATAAACCCCTTGACACTTCTGCAACCTTTTTTTCACCTCTAGTTTCTCCTACCTAGATAGACCAAAATTTTCCCAAACATACCTTTATAGGTGTGCTTTGAATGGATTAGTTCTAGGTCGATACGAACATAGATCAAATGAGTTGATTCCAATCAAAACCCAAAAACCTCATGAAAAACATGGCTTCAATTTCATGCCACCTAAACAAAAAAATAACCCACCTCCCATTACCGTTATTGATGAGGAAATCCCATCCTCACCATCTACTCCATTGATAGCTAAGGATTCCAATATCATCCTCCCTAACTTTTTTTTTCATCAATATGATAAACCCTAGACCCTTGACTTATCAGAAGGATGGAGCAACCTTAACCATTCCTCTGACCCACCCTAAGATAATATGAGATGATTATCCTACCATTAATATTATTCATTATTAGGATGATGATTCTATTCTCACCTATCTTGGTGTACAATATTCCTCTATCCATAAATCTCTTCCTCTTGAGACTTCAACCATGTTGAACAAATCCACCATGGATATCAACTTGGGCACTCTAGATAACCTATGCATCATCAAAATTAGCCAATCACTAAATCCTAAAGAGCTTTAGGACTTCCCCTCCTTCCATCAAGACTGAAACATAGAATTTTCTTGGTCTTATAGTGACATGCCAAGAATTGACCCCTCCATCACTACCTAAAACATATTCACCAACCATGATGCCAAGCCCATTAGGTAAAATCTTCAACAAATGAACCCTCACATAACCCTTCTTATTAAAGAAGAGCTTCAATGTCTCCTATCCATAAATTTCATTCAACTCATTGATTATCCCCAATGGGCTCCAAAATTATACTTATCACCAAAGCCATAATGGGATTACACATTTATGTGGACTTTCATGACCTCAACCTTACTTACCCAAAAGATGACTTTCCTATACCAAGCATTGACTAGATAATTGATCTTATAGTTAGCCATGAAATGTTATCTCTTATGTATGGATTCTTGGGTTATAATCAAATCTTAGTTTCCCCTAAAGATCAACACAAAATGGCCTTCATCACCCCATGGGGGACTTTCTACTATAGGGTCATGCCTTTTAGATTGAAGAACATTGGTTCAACCTACCAACATGCTATAACCTACATCTTTCATGACTTTATCCACAAAATTGTTGATGAACTTTTGGTAAAATCCAAATGTCGTAAAGACTATTTGGTCATTCTTAAGATTATCTTTGATTGACTCATCCATTACCATATCCACCTTAACCCCAAGAAGTGTATTTTTGGGGTCTTATAAGGATATATCCTTGGCTATATTATTTCCCTTATAAAATTGAAGTTAACTCTACCAAAATCAAAGCAATCCTTGACATGCCTCCTACCCACCTCAATAAACTCTACATTTTGAAGGGGAAGATCCAATCCATTCATCACTTTATCTCTTAGCTCTCGGACTAGTGCCAACCTTTTCACCACCTTCTGAAGAAGGATGTATATTTTAATTGAAGTAATGACTATTAAAAGGCCTTTGATTCACTTAAAGAGTACCTTTTATCTCCACCTATCATCATTCCTCCCAAAGAAGACCAACCTTTTTACCTTTATATCTCCACCGTCAACCACTCCTTAGGGGCAATGTTGGCTCATCAAGATGAACAACATAAAGATAAATCCATCTACTAAATTAGTTGTACACTTGTAGAGTATGAGACTCGATATACCCATATCAAGAAAATTTTCCTAGGTTTGGTCTTCATGGCCACCAAACTTCATCATTACCTTACCAACCATAAAACCTATGTTATAACCAATACTAACCCACTTAAATATATACATTCCAAGCCATACCAAAACCAATGTATGGCCAAGTGGTTTATGCTTTTGGTTGAGTTTTACCTTGATTTCATTCAGCATAAGTCAATTAAAGGACAAGTCATTGTTGACCAATTGGCTGATGCACCCTTAATATATGATCAACCTCTTCTTCTTGATTTTCTTGATGAGTCCATTGTAACTCTCTCTCAAGAAAACTTCACCTATCAAGTAACCATGTTCTTCAATGGATCAAAGTTTCAAAATGGTGGGGGAGCTAGGATCATCCTTATTCACCTTCATGATGAAATTTTTACTTTATCTTTCAATATATATTTTTAATGTACCTATAATATATCTAAGTATAAAGCCCTAGTAATATGCCTTTAAATTGTGTTAGCCTTGGGAGTCAAAATAATCAACATCTTTGATGACTCCCAACTTGTTAATGAGCTCAAAATATGGCTCATCATTGACATGTTATTTCCTTCAAATCATCTCTCGAAGGATATTATCTTATACAAATCATAGATTCCTAGATAACTATTACATGGAAAATAGATATTTGTCTTGTTTATATTAAACCAAAGACTGAATCTTTGCTTTGTCATTAATGTCTAATATATAGCAAAAAATGCTTAGGAAGAAGACACAGGTGATGTACAGTGAACATTCCATTTTGATCTCCACCCATTAGAACCACGGACTCTGCAGGCTTGTTTCTACAGACTCTATAGGCTTATTTCTACATACTCTGCAAGCTTATTTCTATAGACTCCACAAGCTTGTTTCTACAGACTCTACAAGATTATTTCTATGGACTCTGTAGGCTCATTTCTATGGACTCTATAGGCTTATTTCTATGGACTCCATAGGCTCATTTCTATAGACTCTATAGGCTCGTTTCTATGGACTCTCCAGGGTCAGTACCAAGAATTATGTAAGGACAATGGGGAGTTGGAGACCAGATAGGATAGGAAAGAACCATTCCAGCTGAAATCAAATAAGAAAAATAATCACCTACTATTTTGAAGGACTTTCTTTTGATAAATTTGTATATAATCAAATTTTAGGACTATTATAGGATAGGATATTTATTTCATCAGAATAATTGGATCTCTTGGGAATCCAATCTTCTATCTTTGGAAGAATGGATCGACCAAAGAATCTTATTTCTTTGCATCCTATTTTGAGTTAATTGTATTAGTATAAAGTGTAAGACTTTTGACTATAAAAGGGGATTTTTAGAAAAAAGAAGAAAACTAAGGATTGAGAATTAGATAAGCATACAGGTTTCAATTAGATTGTAATTATTTAATTTCTATGAATTAATAATTCAAGTTTTTAGCACTGATTAAGCTTTGTTCCTGAGTCTGAGAGGAGAAAGGGCCCACTCTCCTTGGAACCACGAACTGTGTATGGTATTTATGTTTTGTTTATTATTCAAAATCTTGTTACTATTTGCATTTATTTATAAAATTATCAAAACAAAATCATAGTTTAAAAAGAGCATTTTCTTATTTTATTTCTTTTCTATGCAAAGTATCTTTTCTTTTACAGTAGAAGTGTGAAGTAAATTTTCTTTCTTAAGTAGGAGTGTGAATTTATTTTCCCTACAAACGTAAAATAGGAGTGTGATCTTTTAATTCCAGTAAAGGAGTGGATTGATTTGATTTCTTTATTTTTTCAATAAAAGCATGAATCAAGTAGTTTAGTCAAAGTTAGAATAGGATCAGCAAGCACCCCCATAAGCAAGACTTCTAGATCTACTATCCCATACCTTACTGTAGATAGCTTTGGACACCGGCCCTGGTTGATACGACACCAATTGAATATTGGTTAAATGAAGAGTTAGATGACACTCATCATTTTTGGCACCATTGTTAGGGAACATAAGGTGTTAGTAAGGTAATAATTATTGATCTAGAGTAAAAAAACAAAAAAAATTGTAAAAATCATAAAACAAAAATAATTAATAAATTGATGTACCATCCTAGAGATTCTAAAGGATGATTTATTCCAAAGTTTCCACCAAGAACACAAGTGGACACCCCTTCAACATCTCTGAGTAGTGAACCAAAAGATACAAGTGAAACCTATTTGCAAGAATATTTTAAAACTGGGATAGGAACCAGGCCATTGCCACACATAAGCCCCATAAGACAAATTCCTCAAGATCAATCTCTTGTAGGAAGACATTATTTAGATATTTCCAAGGACTTAGAAGAAGCATTTCAGAGATCCATAGTTGAATAAAATTCTAAGAATTTGGAACAACCTATAACTGAGACCACAAACATTCAGTGGGAAGATCATCCCAGTCTTGAAATATCATTAGAAGAAGAAATGGATCTCCAACAAAATCAATAATTCACACTAGGAAGGACTTTCTCCTTTCTTATTGTTACAGATCCTAATGATCAAACCCCCATGAAAAATATTTCACTAGCTAATCTACCAAATTTTTGGGGATGATCTATAGAAGATCCTGATCAATTATTGTTTGAGTTTAAGGTTCTATGTCAAGCCTATGATTACACAACTGATAGCCAAAAATTAAAACTATTTCCCAATACACTTAAAGATGTAGCTATGAGATGGTTCATGGGTTTACCTATAAATTTTATTAGAACATGGGATGACATGGAAACAGAATTCTTGAACAAATACCAAGATTACTGTCGAGTGCGAGAAAGAAAAGAAGATTTCTTCAAAATCAAATAAAATGAAGATGAATCTTTAGAGGATTATTTGGATAGATTTATGTTCACTCATAAAAGAATTAATTATCCACTCATTGAAGACGTTCAAAAATTGGTTTTTTTTAAAGGATTAGACAAAGACACTAGAGATGCCTTAAATCTGATGGGTGGAGGAGACATAAATAAGTTGGCCTTTAATCAGATTTTTGATATTTGTACCAATTACACTTGAATAAAACCTAGAATTAGGAAAGGAAAGTTGGGGAAATCTAATGAAGTGGGTAAATTAATGGAAGAATTTGCTAATCTCAAAATAGATATTTTGGTTACACTAAATAGTACTTTGGATGGCCTTTAGGCTAAGGCAAATGCAATAGAGCCTTTAGCAATCTATTGTCCTAAGTGTAGATAGAAACATGCCCTTAGAGACTGCCCTCTAAATAGAACCAATATTTCATCATGTGGGATATGTGATGCAACAGATCATGATACCAAATATTGCACCCTTCTGCCTATTTTAAGGAATCAAATGAAAACACAAGTCCAGTCCAATAAAGAAGTAAATTATATTCAGAGACAAAACTTTGCTCCATAAAACTAGGCTTAAGGACTGTTTAGTGCAAGAAATCTAGTTAATCCATGGATGGAACCATGGAATGTTTTAGTCCCTTCACCATTTTGGAATCAACCTCAAATTCCATCAATTCAAAATCCATGGGCAGGATAGGATTGGATGCCAACACCTCTATGGATGGTGCCACAACCACAACAACAATGGGTACCATAGTATCATTATATACCACAACCATATCAATAATGGAATCAATAGTGGAACCCATAGTCAAAATTCACCCAACCAAGAAGACCACTTCAACAACAAACCATTATGCCACCCCTAGTTATTCAATAACAAGGACAAATTAATCAGCCCTCAATGCCTACACAACCAATAGCGAATCAAAAAAATAAATAACCAGCACCTATTTATGTTAATGAACAGGAATAAATAATCAATGTGGTAGCTATTGAGTGCTTAGAGATACATTTGAGATCAGGAAAAAATATACAAAAACCTTCAATACTCATTTCTGAGATACCTGATGAAAATGAAAAAGATAGAATCATCTCAATTAAACACTGGAGAATTTGAAATCAAAAAGATCCCTGAAGTAAACAAAGGAAACACTTCTACACCAATAGTTCCTTTTCCTAAAATATTAAGAGAAATTGATATCAAACCAGACTCAAACTTGGTCCATGAGTTGTAAAATATCAATATTGAGGTACCCCTTCTAAAATTTATTAGGGATATACCTGAATTAAATAAGATCATCAAAAACCTCTATATTAAGACACTTGGAAAGAAGGTAAAATATCTTGGAACCATTCATGTTGATGGAAAAGTTGTTGATTTATTAGCAGGAAAACTATTAGTTCTAAAATATGTAGATCTAGGAAGCCCAGTAATCACAGTCATAATTGGAGGAAAATAAATTCCTAACATCTTGGTAGATTTGGGAGTAGCAATCAATGTCATGACAATTGATACTATCCATGCATTATCTCTTATGAAAATGCAACCTACAACTACCATTCTTCAAATGGTGGACCAGTGTAACAAAACCAGAGGGAACTATAGAAAATGTTGAAGTATTAATAGAATCTTGGGAATATCCAATAGATTTCATGGTCTTTCAACCTAAAACAAAGAATCTAGGATATCCTATAATCCTAGGTAGACCATGGTTGGCTATTG
This sequence comes from Torreya grandis, assembly GCA_037957365.1. Taxonomy (NCBI): domain Eukaryota; kingdom Viridiplantae; phylum Streptophyta; class Pinopsida; order Cupressales; family Taxaceae; genus Torreya; species Torreya grandis. Next base: position 2,264,680 of record JARHVA010002184.1, read on the forward strand.
TAGTAGCATTGATTGATTTCAAGTCAGGAGACATGACCATTTTTAATGGGTTAAAATCCAAATGCATCTCTTTGTATCCACCTGCAAAACCATCAACAACTTGCATACAAGAACTTTGGATAGATGAATCAGATAACACATTAAACAACATTTCCTCCTTAGCCATGATCACAATCAAAAAACACTTGGAAGAATTGAATGGAGGCATATACCTAGAAACTACAAACTCTGCCAGTCTAAAAATTATGAACTCTGCGAGTTTAGAAACTATGGACTCTGCTAGTCTGAAAGTTATGGACTGCTTAGTTTAGGATTCTTGGGTCAGATAGAAAATTATGAAACCTCCACTTCTAATTCTACTATTACTTCATCATATGATCATAGACTGATTCAAGAAAGTGTGTGGAAATTGGTAGAATAGTAGCAAACTCATTTCCTAGATGCATTTTATTGTTCCTTAGCAAGATTGATTCCTCCTGGAAAAGATTTTGTTGATAATGTAACTATGTTTCATAAGCTACTTCCTCATCCATGTCCTCTAAACTCATTAATTAGTGAGCTTAAGCAAATAGAATCCAATGACCCAGGTACAAAACTAATCATGGTATTACCTGGAAAAATTTTGAACATCAATAGTTGGTTAACAAATGAAGAGGAAGATCAACTCTTTGAAGTGTTGGAAAGACATACCAAGGCTTTTGCTTGGGATTATACCAACATGAAAATAATTCACCCTAGCATATGCACTCATCACATTTACACAGAATTTGTCAAATTGGTCAGACAACCACAAAGAAGAATAAACCCAGCATTAAAGGAAATAGTCAAAATAGAAATCCCAAAGTTGTTGGAAGTTGGATTTATTTAACCCATCTTAGACAGCCAGTGGGTGTCACCTTTAGTAATTATTCCCAAGAAAAATGGAAATTTAAGAGTATGTGTGGATTATTGAGAACTGAACAAGGCAATATTAAGAGATTACTTTCCTTTACCTTTTATTGATCAAGTTCTTGATAACTTGGCAGGAAAGAAATATTTTTATTTCCTGGATGGGTTCAGTGGGTATAATCAAATAATGATAGCAGTTGAAGATCAAGATAAAACCACATTTACCTACCCTTGGGGAACTTTTGCTTACTGAGTACTTCCATTTGGACTCTGTAATGCTTCAACAACCTTCTAGAGAGTAGTTCTGGCAATCTTCTCTGACCTTACAAATGATTTTGTTGAGGTATATATGGATGACTTCACTATTTATGGTGAAACTTATGAATAAGATCTCACCAACTTGGAAAGAGTATTGATCAGATGTGAGGAACATCAATTATCTTTGAGTAATGAGAAATTTTTGTTGATGATGGATAAAGGAATAGTCCTAGGACACCATATTTCTACAAAAGGCATTCAGGTAGATCCAAAGAAAGTTGAAATAATTTCCAACTTGCCCATTCCACAAACACAAACTAAAGTTAAGAGTTTTTTAGGACATGTTGGTTACTACAGACACTTCATAGATAAGTTTAGCCAAATAACTACCCCTATGTTTGCTTTGCTTATAAAAGATAGTACATTCGAATGGAGTGATAGTTACCAACAGGCCTTTGAAACCATTAAAGCTAAACTTGTTATTGCTCCAGTATTAAGAGGACCAGATTAGACTAAGCCATTCTATATATACATGAATGCTTCCAATACATCACTAGGAGCAGTTCTTGAACAAAAGGATGAAGAAGGTAACATTTATGCTATATATTATATTAGCAAAAACATGACATCTACTAAAAGAAATTACACCACAACTGAGAAAGAATTTTTAGTTGTAATTTATGCAATGAACAAATTCAAACACTACATAACAAGCTACAAGTTATTTGTCTATACAAACCATTCAGCTATTAGATATCTTAACAACAAACCAATTGTGGGAGGTAGGATTATTAGATGGCTACTACTCTTACAAGAATTTGATGTTACTATTATAGACAAACCAAGGAAATCTAATGTGGTTGATGATTTCTTGTCAAGAATGAACACTACAGGTGAAGAAGAACCAGTGGAAGATGACTTTCCAGATGAAAAATTATTTTCTATTTTAGCACAATCTCCATGGTTTGCTGATATAGCCAATTATCTCACCATAGGGAAGTTTCCTCTGTACTTTTCACAAAAAGAAGAAAAATGGTTAATCAAAGAAAGTTCTTCTTTTAAATGGATTAATTGAATGTTATTTAAACTTGGACCTGATCATGTGTTTCGTAGGTGTGTGACAAATGGTGAATCTTATGATATCATCAAAGCTTGTCATGATGAACCAGGAGGAGGCCATTACTCAGCTCAAAGAATCATACATAAAATCTTGGGAGCAGGATATTATTGGCCTCATCTTCATCAGCAAGTAAAAAGATATGTCAGACACTGTGATACTTGTTAGTGAATTGGACAACCTACTCTTTCAATAGAAATGCCCCTGCACCCTCATCCTCAACTAGTTTTAAAACCATTTGAGAAATAGGGAATTGATTTTATTGGTCCAGTGGATCCTCCTTCCAGAGGAAAAGAATATCTTCTAGTTGGTACAGACTATGTGACCAAGTGGGCAGAAGTGAAAGCATTAACTCATGTAAGAGAGGAGATGGTAGTTGATTTCTTATATTTCAAAATCATGCAACAATTTGGTGCTTTAAGAGAGATAGTCTTAAATCAAAGACCACAGTTCATGTCAAACATGATAAAGAATTTTATGAAAGTGTATCAAACTCAGCACAAAAAAATATCTCCATACCATTCACAAGAAAATGGACAAGTTGAAGTCACCAACAAAGAACTAGAAACCATTTAACCAAGGTTGTTAATTTTAGTAGAAAGGATTGGGCAGATAAGGTACCAAAAGCTGTTTGGGCTTATAATACTACTTGGAAAACAACAACTAGATTTTCACCTTATGAATTGGTTTATGATTAGAAACCTTTATTCTCTATTGAATTTGAATTACAAACTTTGAAAATAGTTGTAGAAGTAGGAATTGAGTTAGAAAAAATATAGAAAGAAAGACTCCTATAGCTTAATCAACTTGATGAAATGAGGATGGAAGCATTACAAAGAATTGAACTGGTACAACTTCAATGAAAAGTTTGGCATGATGCACAAATCAAGCAATGGAAGTTTTATAAAGGAGATTGGGCACTGTTGTTTGATTCTAAATTTCAATAGTTCAAAGGAAAACTACAAACAAGATGGTTGGGACCTTATGAGATTGAAGAGGTTTATGAAAATGGTTTTGTTAAGTTGATACCTACTGATGCTAGCAAAAGAGCTCTGCTAGTCAATGGACATAGATTGAAGCTCTATCAAAAACCTTTCAATAAAGATGAATTTATTCAAAAAGTAAAGGATCAAGTAATTGTTCTAGAAAGATCTACTTCCTCTAGTGAACATCCTCCTTAATGCTCCTTGATAATCAATAGTGAAAATCCTTCTAGGGCACTATTGATAATGCATGCCCAAAAAACAAGCTTGCTGGTTGGCTATGCATTACAAAAAGGGCTTTAGCTAGAAAACCAGCATTAGATGGCCAAAGGGCAAAAACTAAAATTTATAAATCTCATTATGACACTAAAATTAGTCGTCTCCATGTAGTAAACTAATCCATATGACCCATTTGTGTAGGACACATGGTGATCAAAGGATAACATCTAAGGTTAAAGTAAGTAAGGCAAATATTTCATTTATCTATGTTTAGTTAACTAATTATCTTCAATTTGATTAAGACCCTATTCTTCTGAGATGACCTAGATTTGAATCTTCCAAAATGGAATGACACATGCCATAATGAAAAAGCATGCAACAAATTTGCCAAAGGTGCATGGATAAGTGTGCAACTTTGATATTATCAATTGAGTCATCAAGTACCATAATAATGGGACATCATAAAATGGGGTTTTTAAATGAAGTAATGAATCGATGTCATCATCAATATGACATGTCATTATTTCACATGACTTGTATTGATGAGATCAAATGGTTGGCACACTCTGTAAAAATGTGCAATGCCTAACTATATCACATCACTACAAACTCATGCAACTATAGCATTTCAAATAAACTATTTCCTTTCTACGAACTTCAATAGAAATTGATCCTTAGAGCCTTTTGCCTACTGAATTCAACAAAATACTGGTCTACACCTTAGTTGAAGGTAAAGGAACTGAGCTGACTGTAACTCCACATAAAAATGGGACAGAAGACAAGATCAGAGCTGAAGGATATAGCAAAGTTTTATAAATACAAAGCTTCTATAGTAGTGTTTAGAGCCAATGGCTAGCTACCTTTCATTGAAAAGCTCTAGGGTTTTGACAAAATAATGGTAAGTTAATTTATTACCAATCTCACCCCTAAATTTTCAATTGTGAAAGGCATTGTTTTTCTTATTACAACTCAAATCATAAGCCAAATTATAGAAGTTCCAAAAGAAGGAATGAGAGCTACAAGTAGAGTTTCATTTAGTTATTTAATCAGTTAGTTTAATAGTAATAAGCAGACTAAAACTTCATGTCTAGTAGATTGCAAGGGAAAATCAAAAGGGATTAAAATGAATTCACTTCCTGAACCTTGTAAATATGTAGCCAAATGGGTACTTAAATATATCATTTGTGAAGGGAAACATAGTCTTTTAGGGGGAGATGCCATGAAAATGTTAATACATCTTAAGCATGGGAGACAAAACCCTTAGTAAAAAATTAACCTCCCATCTTTCTTTTATGGTGCTCTACAAGTTATGTCTACAACCCCTACTACTGCTCTTAGGCATCATGGCCTTATTCAACTTATTATCCATCATCATTTCCTTTAGCAAGGTCAAGAGGTCTGGGAGGAATTTTAGAATAGTATAGCACAAGAAACCCCAAATGTACCATAGGAACACTCATCTCCACCTACCCCATCAGTTGAGAATACAACACCAAGAAAACAATCTTAGACTATAATCTCCATAGAAATCCCTTCTTCTTCTTCTTCTTCTTCAAGAAGAATCACAAGGTCTTAAAACCCTAAAATTTTAAGGTCTCCACAAGAACCTCATGAGTCTGTAGTACAACTAGTTCCTTTGATAGGAAGAATAAAATTGAGATAGAAGGTTGCTACAGAACTTGAGAAGACCAAGGGTTTGGTGGTTGAGAAGGGAAATCAACCAAGTGTAGCTCAAAGAGTAACTAAAAGAAGGAGAAGGCTCATTTTAATAGAAAAAGATGAACAAGAAGTTGCAAATATTTTAGATAGTCTTAAAATAGTGTCTCATTCCCCCATACATCAGCATATTCCTGCACCTACAGATATTGAAGAAACTCCTTTTGAAAGAAACTCTCCAATCATATTGGAGGAGACAAATCCAGAGGAAGAGCCACACACGGCAGAGGAATTAGGTATGGCAGAACAACCACCTATTACAGTTGAAACTATAAAGGATAAAGGGAAAATTATATGTACCAATGAGAAAGGTGAATGATAAAATCTAAATGATCCTATTATGCAGCTAACTTTGCATCTTTCTCAAGCTCAAGCTCTTCAACAACAACAAACAGCTAACATTGCTGACTTGATCAGTCAATTACAAGATAAGGACCATCTCAACTCATCTTTGGTACAAAAATTAGATACAGTATTTGCTGATCATGATGTAGAAATTCATAAGTTAAAGGAAATAATAAAAGAACACGAAGATGAACAAATTGATCTTTGGATTTATGTATAAAGTTTGAAGAAGGAAAATAAGAGATTACAGAATTTGGTGAATTCTTCTGAAGCACCTGATGTTACACTTTCTCCCCCCAAAATATTTGTTGACCATGGTTGTCAAACAAGTGATCCAGGTATTCCTCCCTTACAAATACTACATCAAATTGAAGAAAAATATTCTATAATTAAACAGAAAAACAAAAAGGTAACTTCTTCAAACAAACTCTTAGAAAATGAAAAGAAAGAATTAGAGGTTAAAGTCCAAGAGTTAGAAGAAAATTTGCAAGATGCATGCAAATTAGGAGAAACTCTTTTGGCATATAGGAATCCTTCTCCTGCATATAGTTTGTTTTTATTTGAATAATTTTATAGGTGGCAGCTTTTACAGATCTCTTGTCATCTTCCTTATAAAATTTTGTAGCCAACAACATTTTTGAAAATTTTCTATAGTGCTAAACTTGATCAACAGGATTTGATTTGTGAATTTTATTTACATGACTTGATTCTAGGAGATCATGAGCACAATAATTTTTTGATAAATCTTCATGTAGGAGAACTTAAACTGAGAGCATTACATTCTACATTCAAAAATTAGATAGCAAGGAAAGGCAGATTTGAGGACTATACAAATCATGTTAAGACTACATGATTATGTGTCAGACCAATCTTTCCTATTCCCAGATTGATTAAACAAAATTTTCACTATGCTTTGTTAAATGATGAGGTTAAAACACATTATTTACAGGCTCTATATAATTGTACTATTTCTTTTTATTTGTTTTCAAGATAGAATTTTGATTGAGTAGTGACTACAAGTGTAAACAGATGGGACCAAATTTCAGTGCCTCTTAAAAGGTGAGAAGTCATGTCCCCAAATAACTTAAGATAGAGTATGATGAGAGCATCCTCAATTCTATAAATTTTAATAGAGATATTTAACTCTAGGGGAGAATAGAAATGGATTGGCATGAGATATAGACCCCCTTTGCTGATCATACATATTCCAAGATGGTAGAGTTGGGCTCCACAATTAGTAGAACAATTCAGTATATGGAAATAGATGATTCAAACACATCAGGGATTTACCAACAATTCAGATAGACACATAATAGATGAGTTTGATGAATATGACTTGAGTCAGAGTGTAGAAAGTATGACTTGAGTCAGAGTGTAGAAAGTAGAAGCCAGAGCTATGAACGCTAATATATGTTTGCAATGGGACTTACAAAAGGTAAAGCTTGGGGGAGATGATGAGATCAAAATATGGCTCATCATTAACATGTTATTTCCTTCAAATCATCTCTTGAAGGATATTATCTTATATAAATCTTAGATTCTTAGATAGCTATTACATGGAAAATAGATATTTGTTTTATTTATATTAAACCAAAGACCTAATCTTTACTTTTTCATTAATGTCTAATATATAGCATGTTTTATTGATATTTTGTGTGAAGAATGCTCAAGAAGAATACACAGGTGATGTATAGTGAACATTCCATTTTGATCTCCACCCAACAGAACTACAGAATCTATAGGCTTGTTTCTACAGACTCCACAGGCTTGTTTCTATGGACTCTATAGGCTTATTTCTATGAACTCTATATGCTTGTTTCTACAGACTCTGTAGGCTTATTTATATGGACTCTATAAGCTCATTTATACAAACTCTATAGGCTTATTTCTATGGACTCCACAGGCTCATTTCTACAAACTCTATAGGCTCATTTCTACGGACTCTAAAAGGTTAGTACTGATAATTATGTAAGGACAACGGGGAGTTGGAGACTAGATAGGATAGGAAAGAATGATTCTAGTTGGAATCAAATAAGTAAAATAACTACCTGCTATTTTGAAGGACTTACTTTTAATAAATTTGTATATAATCAAATTTTAGGACTATTATAGGATAAGATATTTATTTCATTTGAATAATTGGATCTCTTGGGAATCCAATCTCCTATCTTTGGAAGAATGGATCGACCAAAGAATCCTATTTCTTTTCATCCTATTTTGAGTTACTTTTATTAGTATAAAGTGTAAGACTTTCGACTATTAAAGGGGATTTTTAGAAAAAAGAAGAAAATAGAGGATTGAGAATTAGATAAGCATACAGGTTTCAATCAGATTGTAATTATTTCATTTCTATGAATTAATACTTCAAGTTTCCAACATTGATTAAGCTTTGTTCTGAGTCTAAGAGGAGCAAGGGCCCACTCTCCTTGGAACCAGTAACTGTGTATGGTATTTATGTTCTATTTTATTAGTCATAATCTTGTTATTATTTGCATTTATTTATAAAAATATGAAAACAAATTCATAGTTTAAAAGAGCATTTTCTTATTTCATTTCTTTTCTATGCAAAGTATCTTTTTTTTACAGCAGAAGTGTGAAGCAAATTTCCTTTCATAAGTAGGAGTGTGAATTTATTTTCCCTGCAAACGTAAAATAGGAGTGTGATCTTTTACTTCCAGCAAAGGAGTGGATTGATTTAATTTCTTTCTTTTTTCAACAAAAGCATGAATCAAGTAGTTTAGTCAAAGTTAGAATAGGATCAACAAGCACCTCCATAAGCAAGACTTCTAGATCTACCATCCCATACCTTACTGCAGATAACTTTGGACACCAACCTTGGTTGATAAGACAACAATTGAATATTGGTTAAATGAGGAGTTAGATGACAATCGTCACTTGTGGTCGATCAAGTCAATGGCTCATACCAATGCAATAATGATGCTCTACAATAGTATAAATAATTAGATGATGTACTCTTAGCATCATTTTAACACTACCATATCTAAACCACTCCATGATATATGAATAAGTGTATTGATATGATGGCTTCTCTCACTTCTTAGATCCTACTTGTATCCTCTAAATCTAATCTATCTAGTGTTATCCACTAACTTGACCAGCCCTCTTATGTCAAATCAAACTCTCCCACCATATTTAATGTGGAATAGGCCCAATTCAACCTTTGGTATCAGTAAACCTTTGACTATCTCAACCTTACCATCATTCCTTTTAGTCTTTCTAGAAGTGCTCAATGAGCATTTATCTAGATCACCTCATGTTATAGCATACTAGGGGGAATCTTTTATAAACATGACTTTGATGGTTTCCTCTTGTGTTTCCTATGTAGTCATGAAGCCTCTCATACTATCAAGGAAATTCATCATGAGATATGTGGGGGACACTTTAGTGGCCTGACCATTACTAAATGCATCCTTCACCTTGGCCATTTTTAGCCCACCCTTAACCAAGATTGTTGTGATTATGTGAAAAAGTGTGTTATGTATCAACAAGACACTAATTTACATCATGCACCTAACCATAGTCTTTACATATCTATAGATTTTTGTCCCTTCTCATAATGGGGTCTAGACCTTATTAGTGAAATTAACCCCATTCTTCATAGTGACATCATTATATCATCATTGCAATTGAATATTTTACCAAATGGGTCAAGGATATTCCTCTTATCTCAAATAAATCCAAAAATATTATCAACTTTATCAACCATCATATTATCTATCATTTTAATGTTCCACATAAAATCATCACTGACAAATTCAAATCCTTCAAAAATAAACTAGTCAAATGTCTTTGTGATGCATTCAGTATTAATCTAAGTTTCTCATCACCTTATCATCCTCAAGTAAATGGATAGGTAGAAGTCTCCAAAAAAACTCTCAATAACATGCTAACTAAAATGGTTAATGTATCTAGTCAAGATTGGCATTTACACATCACCTTCACCTTATGGGCTTATCATAATAACATTCAAACCCCTACGAGTGCTACCCCTTTCTCTCTAGTTTTTGGAGTCAATGCCAACTTTCCTCTTGAGTTCCAAATTCAATCTCCTCATATATCCTTATAAGATCTCATCTATGAGAGCGATTATCATTAAGAACATTTAGCCTAACTTGAGCTACTTGATGAGTGTCATTTAGTAGCACTCACCCATCTTTACATCTATCAAGAATGAATCAAGTGTTCTTATAATAAACACCTTAAATTATGATAATTTAATATTAGAGACCTCATCCTCAAATAAAATCAACATGTCACCAATATGGAGAAAATCAAGTGGGCTAAGTTTTCTTTTAATTGGATCTAACCTTATATCATAATACACAAGCATAGATCAGGAGCTTACTAGTCATCTTCTCTTGAAGGAAACTAGGAACCTGAGCCCCTTAATGCTTTACATCTGCACCCATTATTTTATTAAACAAGATCAAACTCACCTTTTATCCAACTTGAGTTCATCCCTTATTTTTTAAACTACATTCATCTCCTTATTTTAGGGACAACTAATTAAATCCAAATCATGTGATTATCCATCATAATCATAGCCTGATATTATATAATGGGTACCATAGTTCTACCTATGACATGATTCTCATGTTACTTTTCACCCCTTTTCTAGAATGGATTCCCATGGTCATTGTCACCTAAACCTCTTTTACACCTAATCAACCTTCTTGGGTTTTTTAGATTTGCCTTCATAAAATGTGACCCTTTAAGCCTATATCAACAAGTTCATGACATCAAAAGAACCCATAAGGGTCACTCTCTAGAATTCACAGATTTCTCCCTCGAAGGATAGTTGCATAAACATATCAAAATTGCTCAATATAAGATAGACTACTCCCTTAAAGGGCATCTATCAAAATCCTTAAAATGAAGCACAAAAAACTTATACCACTCCTTTAAAGGATGGATGAGTAAAGCATTTATAAAATCATAGTAATTTCTTGGAAGCTTCCTACATTGATCAGCTTCCCTAACCCTTCCAAAAAAAACCCCATTATCAAAAATCATAAAATATCAAAATAAGTTTGAAATCCATAATCAAATCTCATAAGTAAACTTCCTGCATCAATCAATCTACACATCATGTGGCATGGAATTGTTTATATTGATTATTTGTAAACCTCTAGAAGAGGCAAACTAGTCTCCAAAAAAGGTTCCATTTTCATCTCCCCCCTTTTATATACACTATAAGTAAGGTATTTTGAGATTACTTAACATTATGTGATCAAGAAACCTTTTTAACCAACTAACGCATGCTAATGCAAAGTATTCAAAGGGCTTATGTTCCTTAAGTCGATCCAACTTTGGTTTGTTTTTAGTTCTAGCCAAAGAATAAGCATCATGCCTTCTTCTAATTCTTTCATATTGGTTAGCATAATCACTTAAATGTTTATCTCTTATTTGACTTCTCTTTCTTACATCTAGTTTTTTTATTTAACTTACCTGATATACTTCACCCCAATCCAAACAAAATGACCATAATCATAACCACATCAAATGATATCATCATTACATCATAAATAAAAATATACATTAATTAACATCAACTATCACCATCATAACCTCATAATCACATATATCATATCCACCACATGTCTAAATCTAAAAAAGGAAGCATATACTCATTAAAATTGGGCATGTACATAATCATCACTATCATCCTATTCATTCATAAACCATAAAAAATAATCACATCATAACTTTGTCCACCTAAGAATAACCATCACCATAACCATGATCATATCAATATCATAATCATAATCATTTTAAAACATGAAATTAAATCATCACATCCATAAAACATTATCCATAGAATACCATACTCATAAGGTCATAACCATCATCCTAATCATCAAATACACATCACATTAGCATCACACAATCATATCAGGATTTTCATAGTCCTCGTTAACCATCACATAATAAACCACATCAATCCATATCAAACGTCATCATGAACATAAATTGAAATCATATATCATCACATGCCTAGCTAGGTGAGTCCACATCAACATCTCATTAGCATAACATCATAAATGATCAACATGAACATTAACCATAAACCATGAATAAAGGATCACATCTATATCTCATAATTAATCATCATAAGTGCATACAAAATATACATTTCTCTCAAAACAAATATACATCTCACTACATCGACTTGCAGGCTAATATCAAAATCATCTAAATATCAAAATATAATGTCTCATCATAAATCTATGATCTTGGGGCACCACTACCTCTTAGATCCTTCCCTCTTGTAGCTACCTATCCACCTATATATATGGCTTACTAACTTGGTGTCACCGTACTAGTACCACCTACAATCCCAGCCCTATACTTACCTCATTGGGGCTCATCTGATAAATGCCTAAAGACCAAGGCCTCATAGTATCATAGCTCCTTCACAGTTGCTACATATTTTTGCATCAAGATAGTTCTTGATATTCCTATAGATTATAGTACTCTACTTCCTACTTGTTATAGAGAGTATCTCTCCTACATCACCAAGGCTAGCTAAGACCTAGCCAAATCTCTCTCCCTTGTCTATGTCACCACATGACCATATGTTTTTGCTAGAGATGCCTATGTTACTACTATTGGCCATTTATTTTATCTCAAATACCAAATTATAACTAATTTACAGAAATGGACATGATCAAGCAAAAGTGGCAAGTCTTTAGACTTTGGGTTTTCAGAACAAGAAGACTTCAAGTTTTATCATGCAGAAGGCTTCAGGATTTACAAGGTGGAAGCATCTCAAGCTATATATTTAAGAAGGATACTTTTGATTTGCATGAGGAACAACAAGGAGCTTCTATTCACCTAAGAGGAAGGTTCAGGGTCATAAATGTAGAAACATTAGGCCTACATAGTGTTATGAAAAGCTACAGACTCCATCAAAAAATATACGGATTCCATCATTAAATCTAGGGACTGCATCATGAAAAGCTATGGAATCCATCAGAAAAGCTATGGACTCCATCAACAAATATATAAACTCCATTAAAATATATGGACTCCATCAATAAATCTATGAACTATATCAACATTTACAAAAGTACAACATGGAAGACTTTAGGTTTTTAAAAGTACTTTAGTTAATTTGGCTAGTAAATTACAAGTAGTCGCAACTCTAAAGTAAAGTGACTCCACAACCTCAAGTTACTATATCTAGTGTTCTATAGGTTTTTGAAGCTACTTTACTTAAATTAATTTAGAAGTTGTGAGTCATGAGAAAACCAAAGTAAGCAAGGGCACTTTTCAAAAAATCTGAAGGTCCATTCAAGTCAAAATTCAAAGAGTGAATTCTTTTGTGAAAATTGTTCACAAGAGATTGTCTTTTTTAGCAAGCCAAAGGGAAATTTTCTTGGAAAAATTCCATTTTAAAAATCTAAAGAATAGGTTCCTTTAGGAAAGGTTTCTCTCAAAAATATCAAAGGAATTTTCCAAAGGACCCTTTTCCTTTAGGAAAATTGTCTGAGACAATTTTTCCAAAGGAAAATTTATTTCAAGACTTTTGTCCCAAAGTCAAAAGGTCAAAGGTTTCTTTTCAAAAGGAAAAGGACATTTTACAAAGTTTCAAAGGGTACTTTCCCTTCGTAAAAGGGCACTTTGCAAAATTTTGAAAGATGGATTCTTCAAGCAAAAGTGCCCCAAACACTTTTCTCGATGGGTATTTTCTCTAAAAAATGGTCTAATACAAAATTCAAGGGCATTTCCAATTCTTTTAAAGGGAACTTCTAGAGAAAAAGTGACAAAACACTTTTTTAAAGAGTCATTTCCATGCCAAAGTGTCTTATGCAATAATTCTGAAGGGTTCCCAGTCTGAAAGTGGACATTTTTAAAAGTCCTAAAGACTTTTATTTTGGGAAAGTGGCCAAAGTAATTAGTCCAAATAGTCTTTTCCAAAAAAGCCAATGGTTCATTCCAAATAACCAAAGGACATTTACAAAAGTTCTAAAGGGTATTTTCCCTTTGGAAAGGGGGCATTTTCAAAGTGCTTGAAAGGATTAAGACATTTACATAGATGCCAAAGATGGGTGTCATCAAGTAGTCATTTCATTCAAAAGAGGTTAAACAGAGTTAACAAATCTCAAAGGTGGAAGTGTACATGTCAGGTGTTAAGCATGTATTTAATCATGCATGGCAAATCAGTGATGCAAGAGAAGGTCAACAGGTTGAATATTAGGCCCAAGACTTTTGATAGAGGTTGAAGGGGGAGGATTTTTGACTAAGGCAAAGTAAAAACAAAAGAAAGCCCAAGCAATTAGTAGGATCTGGTAGGTGAAAATAGATGGAGAAGCCTTTGTCCTTTGATATGGCTCTCACCTCCAACATGGCTCTGTTAATCCCAAAGAAGGACTTGAATGCATGAAAGGCTCAAAGAGATCGATGGTGATTTTGGAAAGTTCATCATATAATCAAAACAATGGCATGCCTTTAATGTAAAAGGGAGCTCAAGTAGAGCTGAGTTGGGCGAGATGCATAAAAAGACTAAGTGTCACCAATAAGGCTCTATAGAAGAAAGACCCATAAAATACACAAGTGGATTATTCACACCTACTTTTACAAAGTAGGTCAATGACTTTAATGAAGAGCATCCCAAACCATGCCCTTAAAAATCTTCCATTCAAAATAGGTTCGATCATGATGCTACCAAGTACACAAATATGGGGACCTTATCCTGATGATAAAGGAGAGTTGATGCATTCAAGGATTTAAGGAAGCTACAAAAAAGATCTTGGTCATTTATGATCCCCCCTCTCCATCCTCTCATATAGGCCCCATCTTTTCTCATCCCCTTTCTACTATATACACAAGCTTTTGAGCCTTAATAAGGATCCCTTGATTGGTGATAGAGGCACTCTATCAAAATTTCATTATAACACTCTATTAAATCAATATAAGACAACTTTATAATTTTGACTGAAGTCAAGTGTATATTATTAAAGTTTAAATTGTAGAATGTATGTTTTTCTTCATCATCTGTGATTTCTCTACGCACCTTGCTTTAATTTTCTTGGTTTCTTGCAGATCATGTGATGTGTTAACCTTTTGTGCCTTTCTAAAGTGTTATGATTCATAGTGTCTCTCCTATAGACCTATTTCTTCCTATCCTTCAAATTTCATAATCCCCTTTGATCTCCACATAGCTACTTTGCTTGCAACTCTGAAATAGGATCAACTAGACTTATCTTGTTTAAGTCCAGTAGTAGTCACTAAGGTTCCCAATATAAATGTGGATCACTTTATTTTGGTATATCACCTCCTTTAGCTTAGATTTTCCTTTTTATGTTATCCTCCTATCCCTTTTCCTTAGTCAATATTATATTTTAGCATGGGAAATGAGAGCTAAATTGAAGCATCTAAGGAACTAGCCTCATTAAAAAGCCTAGAGGTTCAACGTCATGACAAGATACCCACAACCTAAGTTTGTTCCAATTCTTATAGCTCAGAGTGAGAGAGCCTAATAAAATCTCTCACAAAGGGTACAATTCTAGCCTATAAATTTTTTTGGCATGCCTGATGGAACCACTTTCAAAGAAGATTGGTCAAGTTTCATGTTGGTTTGATCAATTTGTAGTAGTTATAGCTTTCATCTTTCAATATCTGATAACTCCAAAGAACACTCAATAATCTAGTGGTAGAATAGTAGATATTTTTCATGCCAAAGGTAATTACATGATCAGTTTCTAGAGTTATTCCTTCTAAATTTTTTGAATTACCTTTAAACTCAAAAAGAAGGCTAAGGTTCACCCATACGCAAGAAACTTTTTTCCTAAACTAGTCATAAGGTATACTTACACAATAATATCTTTGTTAGCCCCTCTTGCTACCATGATTCCAAAAAGATATTTCATAGGCTTCAGTATCCAAACTCCTTTGAATCTACCATAATATGATCCTATGCTAGTAGTATCTCTCAGAAGCATCCCATATTTTATAGGAGACCAAGTTGTGACTCCTACTGAACACATCAGAGATATAGCCAATTTTTTCAATATCCATAATGTCATAGTATAAAATGTAGCTATCAGACCATCGGTCATATCCTTTAAGGGAAAGGCTTTATATTGGTATAAAGGTTTATCTCCTAACTCTATTCAATCATGGGATCAACTAGGAACAACCTTATGTAAGAGATTTGTAGACAAGAGTGATCATTTGTCACTTGCAGAATAGTTGACTATGATCAAGAGATCTCCTTATGAAGTTATGTAAGACTTCAACACAAGATTCCAAAAGGCTTGAGATATAATTCTAGAAACTGTTAGACCATCCCCTAACTTTTCATTCTTATACTATTTAAAGGCTCTAAACAGTGATATAGTAGTAATGATCCAATCCATGGGAAGAGATAGATTACTAGATGCTTATGAGGTGGATATTAAAGTAGAAAATTGCCTAGTTTAGGCTAGAAAGATTACTCCTAGACCCCTAATGTCCCATTTCCTTGAGATTAGACCACCTCCTGAAGTCATTCCCCCACTTGATGTTATTCTTCCAACTCTAGCAATTGTTGTTATACTTTCACCTAAGAAAGAAAAGGCCTCCACTAACTAATCAAGTGATTCCCAAGAGCAAAAAAACTACTTAGAGCTTAAAATCATGCTCCAATACTTAGGGAATGATGTGGTTAACATCAAGAGGAAGCAATCTTATATCAATTTTTACTATGCTCTATATCAGTCTCAATAGCAATCTTCTCAAGGCAATAGACTACCCTTCAAGGGAAACTTCCAAGGTCAAAATAGAGAGCAAAGGTAAGGATAGCCTAGCTATAATAATTAGAATAATTACAATCCAAATGTTTTAGGATCTTCCAACACCTTAGTTCCTATTCAAAACAATATGGCTCAACAGGCTAAAGGGACAATGCCTTGTAATCAATATTTTGGGGAATCTATTATCCCAACCAATGTTACTAACCAATAATTCAATGACTAATGATAGCAAGCTATTTCTTATGGATATAACCAAGCCTTAATGGCTCAATGCATGGAGACTCCCATGATACAAAGGGTAGGATAGTCTCCACAAGATAAAGTATTTGATTAGGTATCGAACCAACTGGATGCTATAATGGTCATCAGTGAGCAAGAAGAGTGTTACGCATCCAATCAATAGGCTAGCTCTTGTCAAGCTCATGCCCTAGTGTCAAAAAATAAAATATTCAAAATAAGGAATATGGGTGACAACCAGGGATCATTCAAGGAACCCCCTACCACCAATCCTTCATTATCCAAGCCTAACAATCCTATTGTCAATCTAAAGGTCTTGATACCTCCACAAAGCTCATAGATTCAAAAAATAGTATTAGTGGCTCCCAAAGCATAATCAAAAGTTATAAGTACACCAATTAACATTACTAAACAAATTAATAAATCTAATGTGAGTATACCAATGTGGGACATGCTTTCCATGCCCAATCAAGTGTATATCCTTCAAAAAGGTTTATCTAAGTTAGGTGTTATAAAAATTGTAGGTAAATAACCAAGCAAAGAAGTTGAGGTCCTCGCTAATGCAACCAAGGGTCCTATGGGAGAAATGTCAAGTAATGTGTTCAAACCTCTTCCTTTCTACATTTCATTAATCATTGGTGACTCCTTGGTGCATAATTTCTTTGTAGATAGTGGAGCTAGAACTTCAATAATGTCAAAGTCCATAGTTGATCAGCGAAACCTCAAATACGAGTCATATACCAAAGGGAGTTATGTAGTTTGATGTTTCTTCTACAAATCCATCTAGAATCATCAAGGATTTTAATATGACCCTATATGCTTTTCATAGTGTTTCAATGGCTTAAGATGTGTTGATCCTTGATGTAACTCCTTGCTTTGTGTTATGCCTCTATAGATAATTCATAGCCAAGATTGGGGGTTATCTAGTAGTAGATTAGTATTACATGCCATTTAAAACAAGGTATGGGACTAAGGTATCAATCAAGGTTGAGCCCATGGCATAATTCCACATTGAACCTCATCAGTTAGATAACATAAACATTAATTGTACCATCCTTGATGAAGATGAATTTACTACTGGTCAAGAGTTGAATACTCATCTTGAGGAGTTTCCAGACTTGTTCTTAGATAAGCTATGGGGGGATAAAAAATTTCTCAACCCTTTAAAGGGTATTAAATAAAGACACATGGGTGTCTATTTGTTACATGAAGAAAATCAGCTCATGCCTTCCCTCATTGGACCTAAAGAAGACCTCAATGGTATGTGGAAGTTATTATTTAATTGTTCGAGGAGAAAAAATGGAGTAGATACAGGAGTAATGTTGATTTCCCCTTAAGGTAATAAAAATTTATATTCTTATATGTTCCATTTTAGTTACTCTTCTAATGTAGTAGAATATGAAGGCTTAATCAATGGTCTCCAATAAGCCAATAAAAGAGGAATAAAAATGTTGCAAGTTAATGAAGACAATGAGCTTATAGTGAACCAAGTTAGAGGCTTAAACATCACAAAGAATACTTTGATGAGGTCTTACAAAAATAGAGTGTGTGACCTAATTCAATATATTGAAGCTTTCAACATCCAAGCTATACCAAGGAACTAGAATCAGCATGTTGATAGGTTAGCAGCAGTGAGAGTTCAGTTGATATTATGACTAAACTAAAAGAAGCCAAGGTCCAACCATATATCAAGGTGGTGGTGAGGCCATCAATGCTAAATAATTAAGTCCATTAGCAAGTTTTCAAAAATGATAAACAAATTGCTTGATTCTTACATCAATAAGTAGATTTTTCCTCAATGAACCAAGGTAACTTTTAACATCAATTTGAGGATAAAATTGTTCAACTGAGGTCTAAAAAACATCCTACATATCTAGTTACACTTGAGGGCCTTTTCCATGAGTGAGACCATATGAGGAAAGAAAAGGTGATAATGTCAACCAATGAAGAAAACTTTGAGAGAGTTCCCATCTTAAAAGACAAACTTCTCAAGCTCAGGAAGGTAAGCAGCAAGGCTGAGAGGCATGCTTTCATATCACTCTACTAGGAATATGCAGACATCTTTGCTTGGGAATATAATGACTAGAAAGTTTTTGATCTAAAGTTAGCCCAATATACTATAGAATTGGAGGCCAATGCTAAGCCTATGAGGCAAAAACAAAGGCCCATTAATCCTAAAATTGAAGAGCTAATGACGAGAGAGATAACTAAGTTAATTGAATCCAATATCATCTTCCCCATCAAACACTCATCATGGGTAACCAATTTGGTGCCTATAAAGAAAAAGAGTGGGGAGATTAGGCTGTGTGTTAACTTTATAGATTTAAATAAAGTATCCTTGAAGGATCATTACCTTCTACCATCCATGGAGTAACTTATTCAAATAGTTGCATGGTCAAAACATTTTACCCTTTTGGATGGGTATTTAGGTTACAACCAAGAATTGGTAAAAGAATAAGATCGATAAAAGACTACTTTCACCATCAAATGGGGCATGTACACATACCAAAATATGCCCTCTAATTTTTCAAATGTTGGGGTAAATTTCTAAACAGCCATGGACATGGATTTCCAAATATTATTGAATCAAATAGTGCTAGTCTACTTAGATGACATCACAGTTTTCTCCAAGAATGCTAGTGAACACATGAACCACCTAAGGCTAATCTTTGAAAGATGTAAGGATTATGGGATCTCATTAAATCCTAAGAAGTGTGTGTTTTATGTACATGAAGGTAATCTATTGGGCCACATCATTTCAAAATAAAGGTTGTCTATTGATCTTGAAAGGGTAGATGCCATCTTAGCACTCTCTCTCCCCAAGCATAAGAAAGGAGTTCAGAGCTTCCTTGGAAAAATAAACTTTGTAAGAAGGTTCATGCCACGTTTTATAAGCTTAGTCAAGCCTATTACTACCATGTTAAAGAAGAGTTAATTTTTTTCTTGGCTAAGAGAAGGAAAATATACTTTTGAATCCATCAAATAGGCCATTGCCCAAGAACCCTCACTCATAAATCCTGATTTCTCCAAAGATTTCATGTTATACACCTTTTCCAATGTTGACAACTTGTTAGTTATGTTGATACAAAAAAATGGTGAAGGACTGGAGCAATCAATTTCCTTTTTCAATCAAGGGATGGAAGGATATGAGGTGAGGTACACTTTTATAGAGTAGTAGATCCTTCCAATAGTAAGGAGTCTTAAGAAGTTCAAACCAATGCTCTCTAACAATGATATTTATCTCATGGTGACCCACCTTGGAGTTAGGGATTTCCTCCTTAACAAAGATCTAAATGAGAAAAGAGTTGGTTGGATCACCAAAATCATGAATTTTGATGTGGAAATCAAAGTAACCAAGTTGGTCAGAGGTAGAGGTTTGTGTGAGCACATGGTGGAAGATCTTTAAAAGGATAAATAAGTTAACATGGTGATTCAAGATAACTCATAGGTAGAGGCACCTCTACTTCATAAGAGCTAGCTCCATGATATGGCACATTTTTTGTTAATACGATAATGCCCCCAAGGTCTAGACAAGGCAAAAATAAGGTATTTCAAACTTTAGTCCATACCTTATGCATTGGTTGATGGGGTTTTATTTAGAAAGGACCAAAGTGGAGTGTTCCTAAGGTGCATAGATAATGACCAAATAACCAAACTCTTGGATTAATTCCATGATAGACCTACACAAGGTCATCTTTCACCTAGAACCATAGTAACAAAGATAATGAGGTTCAGTTATTACTATTCTATCCTCTTCAAAGATGTTTATGCATGGGTAAGGAAGTGTCGAAAGTGTGCTTTCTTTATAGGTAAGCAAAGATTACCAACTTTTCCTCTCAACCCAATTCAAGTAGAGAAACCATTCATGTAGTGGGGTTTGGATTTAAAAGGAGTGATCAACCCTCCATCAAGTATGGGTCATAAGTGGGTGCTTACTATGACTGACTACTTCACTAGATGGGTGGAAGCCATTGCATTGAAAGAAGCTAATGAAAGTGCAGTCCTAGACTTCTATGACAACATTATGACAAGGTTTGGTGTTTCATCCAATATCATTCTTAATAATGCATGAGCATTCCTCAATCTGAAAATGAGTGAATAGGATCTCAAGATGGGCATATACCTCAGCACCTCTTCCAACTATTATCCTCAAGTAAATGGACTAGCTAAGTCCATGAATAAAAATTTGCTAAGAATCATTAGGAGAACTATGGAAGAGAATCAAAGGACATGGCACACTAAACTAAAGATAGCCTTGTGGGCTGACAGGGTGGCTCCTAAATCTTCCATTGGTAATTCTCCATATGTTTTAGTATATGGAAGGGAGGCTAAGTTTCTTGTTTCTCTTGAGCTACCTACATTGGAATTAGCCCATCAGCTAAAACTACTAGAATATGAGCCCATGAACATGAGATTAGTTAAACTCATGGAGCTTGAAGAAACTAAAGACCTTGCAATGAAAACACTAGAATTACATCAAGCTCAAGTCAAGAAATCCTTTGACAAGAGGGCCATAGCAAGGGACTTTAAAGAGTGGGATCTAGTACTCAAATTAGATTTAAATAAGGCCAAGACAGGTAACGATACCAAATTTGATAGATTGTGGAGTGGCCCTTATTTGATCCATGGATGCAAACATCATAATGCTTTTTAGTTGGCCCAACTAAATGGAGAGATACTAACAATCCCAGTCAATGCAATTCATCTAAAGCCTTGCTATTAGAAGAGTTTGGAGCATTGTATATATTTTGAACTTTTGTATAGTTTTTCATTTTTTCTCCTAAGTGCCTTGAGCACATATTTTCAATTGTGTGTTTCTCTTCATAAGTGCTTTGGGCACTTTATTTTGTTCTAGTTTTCCTTGTTACTTTATGGGATTTTATAGATAGGTTCAACATTGTCAAAGAAAGTAGTGACTCTCTGCCCAATAGATTGGATGAATAAAATGAGCTGGGTTTTCAAGCATAAAAGGAATGTTTCCATATGAGTCACCGAAAAAATTGGCCATTTATTTTGGGCCACATACCAAATTTTAACTAATTTAAAGAAATGGACATGATCAAGTAAAAGTGGAAAGTCTTCAGAATTCAATTTTCTAGAACAAGAAGACTTCAAGTTTTGTCATGCAGAAGGCTTCAGGCTTTACAAGGTGGAAGCATCTCAAGCTATATGTTTGAGAATGATACATTTTATTTACATGAGGAGTAACAAGGAGATTCTATGCATCTAAGAGGAAGGTTAGGGGTCATAAATGTAACAGCACTAGGCCTACATAGTGTTATGAAAATCTATGGACTCCATCATGAAAATCTATGAACTCCATCAAAAAAGTTATGGAATCCATCAGCAAATCTATAGACTCCATCATGAAAATCTATGGACTCCATCAGAAAATATATAGACTCCATCATCAAATCTATGAACTTCATCAAAAAATCTATGAACTCCACCAGTAAATCTATAGACTCCATCATAATTTACAAAGTACAAGGTGGAAGAATTTAGCTTTCTAAAAGTACTTTGTTTAATTTGGCTAACAAGTTTCAAGTAGTCACAACCTCGAAGTAAAGTGACTCCACAACCCTGAGTTTCTCTATCTAGCATTCCACGGGTTTGTGGATCTAATTTACTTAAATTAATTTATAATTTATGAGTCATGAGAAAACTGAAGTAAGCAAGGGCACTTTTTTAAAAATATAAAGGTCCATTCAAGTCAAAATTCAAAGAGTGAATTCTTCCAAGAAAATTGTCTGTAATAAATGGTCTTTTTCAGCAAGTTGAAGGGCACTTTTCTCGACAAAAGAGTCCATTTAAAAAATTTGAAGGGTAGGTTCCTTTTAGAAAGGTTTCTTTCAAAAGACTAAAGGAATTTTCTAAAGGACCCTTTTCCTTTGGGAAAATTATCTAAGACAATTTTTCCAAATGAAAATTTCTTTCGGGACTTTTGTCCTGAAGTCAAAAAGTTGAAGGTTTCTTTTCAAAAGGCAAAGGACATTTTACAAAGTTTCAAAGGGTACTTTCCCTTTGATACAGGGCACTTTTCAAAATTCCAAAAGATAACTTCTTCAATCAAAAGTGCCCCAAACACTTTTCCTAAAGGGTATTTTCTCAAGAAAATGGTTCGATACAAAATTTAAGGGCATTTCTAATTCTTTCGAAGGGTAGTTCTAGAGAAAAAGGGCCAAAACACTTTTTTGAAGAGTCATTTCCATGCCAAAGTGTCTTATGCAATAATTCTGAAGGGTTCCCAATCTAAAAGTGGACCTTTGTAAAAGATCCAAAGACTTTTCTTTTGGGAAAGTGGCTAAAGTAATTAGTTTGAATGGTCTTTTCCAAAAAAGCTGGAAGTTCATTCCAAATAACCAAAGGACATTTATAAAAGTTCTGAAGGGTATTTTCCCTTTGGAAAGGGGTAATTTTCAAAGTGCCTAAAAATATTGAGATATTTGTGTAGACATCATAAATGGGTCTCATCAAGTATCCATTTGCATTCAAAAGAGCTCAAAGGGAGTCAATAAATCTCAAAGGCAAAAGTGTACATGACAAGTGTCAAGCACACATTTAATCATGCATGGTAGATCAATGATGTGAGGTTAATAGGTTGAAGAGTAGGCATAGGAATTTTGATGGAGGTTTAAGGGGGAGGATTTTTGACTACAACAAAGTAAAAACAAAATAAATCCCAAGTGATTGGTAGGAGCTAGTACGTGTGAATTGATGGAGAAACCTTTGTCCTTCAATCTAGATCTCACCTCTAACATGGCTCTATCAGTCCCAAAGAAGGACTTGAATGCATAAAAGGCTCAAGGATATTGGTGGTGATCTTGGATAGTTTTTCATATAATCATAATAGTGGCATGCTTTTAATGCGAAAGGGAGCTCAAGTAGAGTTGAGTTGGGCTAGATGCATAAAAAGACCAAGTGTCACTAGTAAATCTCTACAGAAGTAAGACCCCTCAAAGACATAAGAAAATTATTCACACCTAATTTTGAAAATTAGGTTAGTGACTTCAATGAAGAGCATCCCAATCCATTCCCTCAACAAGTTGCCACTCAAAATAGGTTCGATCATGATTCTACCAAGTACACAAGTATGGGGGCCTTATCCTAGAAACAAAAGAGAGTTGATGCATTCAGGGATTTGAGAAATATATAAAAAATATCTCAATCATTTATGACTCCCCCTCTCCATTCTCTCACATAGGCCCCCTCTTCTCTCATCCCCTTTCTACTATATACATAGGCTTCTGAGCCTTAATAAGGATCACTCGACTAGTGATAGAGGCACTCTATCAAAATTTCCTTATAACACTCTATTGAATCAATACAAGATAAATTTTTGATTTCCACTGAAGTCAAGTGTGCATTATTGAAGTTTAAATTGTAGAATTTATGTTTTTATTCATCATTTATTATTTCTCTACACACCTCACTTTAGTTTTCTTAGTTTCTTGCAAGTCATGTGATGTGTTAACCTTTGGTGTCTTTCTAAAGCATTACGATTCATAGTGTCTTTCTTGCAGATGTATTTATTCTTGCCCTTAAAAGTGCATCTTCCCCTTTGACCTCCACACAGCTACTCTACTTGTAGATCTGAAATAGGATCAGTTAGACTTGTCTTGTTTAAGTCTAGTAGTAGTCTTTAAGTTTCCCAGTTTGAATGTGGATCACTCTCTTTTGGTACATCACCTCCCTTAGATTAGATTTTTTTTATTTTATCCTCCTATTCCTTTTCCTTAGTTAGTTGTAGATTTTATCATGGGAAATGAGAAATGAAGTGAAGCATCTAAGGAACTAACCTCATTAAAAATCCTAGAGGTTCAACCTCATGACAAGATACCCATATCCTGAGGTTGTCCTAATGCTTGTAGTAAGGAGTGAGGGATCTTGAGAAAATATCCCACAAAGGGTGTAATTATAACCTTAAAAAACTACCAAAGATGCCTTTGTTGTGGCTAAATACCCTCGTGCTTGGTCCCTCTCAACCATCACTATCTATATATCTAGGCCACCAACACCCTGCACCTAAGCTTACTAACCACCTCTACTAGTTGGGTCAACATCCATAACCTATTGACCACCATCATCACCCCTAAATTATGTCATATCATAGAGTGCTTGGTACCATATAGGATACCCATCTATGACACTTGCATCATCTATCTCTATCCTTGTTGGTAGCTCCTCATGATCAAAGATCATATGAACTAGATATGGAGCAAGTAGTAAAAACTCTACATCCTCCCTCTTATACCTCAAGAACATCCCAGGTATATCCTACATGAGGCCAAACTACTTCCATACCCTATCAAATGGTATCATCTCTATCTCACCCTCTCATCTTTTGAATATCCATCTATAAATCTATAGTGATAGATTATTTCTCCTATATTGAGCCCATCCTAAAAACCTGACATATGGTATTCAAATCACATCTCCAATGACCAAGGCATCTAGTAAGCCCCTGAACTAGTCTATGTTGTGTACCCCTCCTTCTAGTCTTGAGAGGCCATAATCACTCCCCCACCACATGTATCCAACTTGGAAATGTATCTGAGCATAACCCTCCCATGAGAGCCCCATCGATATTAGTTCTTGAATGTGCTCATAAGTCCATTAATGTAAAACAAACCCAACACTGATCATGTATCTCTCATGGGCATAGAATCCCCAAATATCTCAATAAATCTAAACTAGTAGCATAAATGCCCATGCAAACACTATGTGGTCCAACCACATCTCCATGAGCACCCCTAGAAACAATTAAGAGAACCTCCCACTACTAGAATTAGGCAACACGTAACACATCACTTCTATCATCATCATGGTGAAAATCCTCCTTACATCCCTGTCTCTTTGGTATTGTGGTGTGTAATGGAAACCTTTAGAGTGCCACCTCACAAAATCCATATCATCTCTATACAAGAGCTCCATAAACTCATCCTGCTCATCCTTATCAATATGTTATATCATCTCCCCTCGTATGGGTAACCACATGATTCTATGGATATCCTTAGGTAGGATGGTCATCTCCCTTATAAGTAGCAAGAAGGTATTAGTGGTAGGATCCCATCTCTCCATGATTTCTACTATCATAGCCATATATTGAGGTACATATTGATAGTAACTCATACCATTGAAACCCATGTCCTCGATATGATCCCAATCATCTTCAATCATTCCTCTCTAAATCTCATGAAAGATTTAGGGCACTTTTTCCCTCATCTAAATCCTCTCCTATGTTTATAAGGTTTAATAGAAAAAAACTTAGTTCTCTATACTATTTTTGCCTACAAACTCAACCTATTACACCCACCTCTTATGATAATCTCTTAAACTAATAAAATTTTCCTACTATGGCCTATACCTACAACTTATCTACAAATCAAAGCCCTTAGCCTATCTTATCTACACCCTAAACAATCAACCTTCAACCTACAACATCTAAATTACCTACCAAACATTGACCTTAAGTATTCTCAACCATTACCTATGAACCCTAAATCATTACAACTTTATTTTTAACCTTCATCTACTTACATTATCCTTAACTATCAATACCTATAAACTTTCCACCATAACTATTAATCAAACATTCAACCCACTACCCTTCAAACATTAGCCTTAATAACTAAACCTTAAAACTCAACTATCAAGCTTAACCTTGCACTACTACCTATCAAACATAAAACATTACCCTCAACCTCAACTTTACTCAAACATTCAAATATTACATTACCTAAACCTTAACTCCTTCACCTTTAAACATTCAACAAATTTTTAACAACTTTTCCAACTCTTATTGACCATTAATAGTTAGGGTGACCATCGATATTTAGGTAATCAACCATTAATAATCACTAAATAGTGACCTATAATGGTCACTTATTAGCTATCAATGATCATTAGTGACTGGATATGATCAAACATGACCATTGATGGTCATTGTAAAGTGACCACCGATGATCTAAACTAACACTACCCCTCCACAACTACCAAAAAACAATAGCAAACAATTATAAATTTGTACCCTGCTCTACCCTTGCCATTTTGATATCCAAACTACCAATTCAAATTTAAAATCAAACCCAAACCCTAAAACCCTCAATTATAACATACTCAACCCACCCATAACCAAACACATCAAATAAATTCAAAAATGAATCTAATTGACTAATTTCAAGCTAGTCTACCATTTCAAAACATTGCCTACCTCATTCCTTGACCATCATTAAGGAAGAACCCTAGGGACCACAATCACCTGGCCTCATGCTCTCCCACATCCTCTCTACATCATCAATAGGTCAATGCTCAGCCAAGGTTAACAATCTACCTCAATTAATCACACTCTACAAACTGTAAACATTTTCTCATAAAATGCTAGGAGTTCCTCATCACATGTTAATATTCATAATGACATAAAAGGACCTAAAATAGCACTTTTATCTTAACCCTTTTAGATCTGACATGTGACCGCTAATATTTATGGTGACTGTCGATGGTCGACCCTAAAGGTCAAACTTGACCATCGATGGTTAGCCTTTTTAAGGTTTTCTCCTCTAAACACTAGTCCTTCAAATAATTATTTTCACCAAACCAATCCAAGTGCCCAACAATAGATATTCCCTCCTCTACCAACCTATAACACCAATGATCTCAACCTTGCCACTAGCAATTTTGGCCCAACTATCATATATTTTGTGATGACCTTGCCTTGGTCCCTTTTGACCATACCAATTAAATTACCAAGTTAAACATTTTGAACTTGTGCTACCTTACAAACACCTGACCAACTTATGTCTTCATGAGAGCATTTCATACCTATGATACCCATGAAAACATTAACCTTATCTAGGAGACTTATGTTTACAAGTGTATCCCAATTATCACATATGGTTACATGGTCCACTTATCACTTATCCTTCTAGTAATGACCTTATTTTTACCAACCATGGTAACCTAGTTAATTGGCTATCTTGGATATCATAATTCATCACACTTTGTGTGCATGTTTGTGCTTTAATACCCAACCTACCACCCACTTCATTACCAACTTACCCACTTGTCAACCCCACACCTGATTCTATTTCACCTCATTAATTCCTAGTTTGAGGGAGAACACCTCCTCCCATGCTCAGGGAAACCAAACCTTTGACCCACAATCCATTTTTATTTTTTAGCTTATTGATACAAACTACATAACAAAAAGGGGGAAATATAAACACTATAAAACCACACATAATGGTTCTAGATGTCAAAACACCCCTAGACCACCTTGAGACTAACCAAGAACCATCCCACAACCCTTTGATTATAATCCTAAGTTAGGTTAGCTGACTAGCTAACTAAATAACCCACATTGACCAAACTTAACCTTTGACCCTCAACCATGAACGATCACCTTAAACATTGATAGTTAGGCCTGACCATCGATGATCAAGTTTCCACTACTTGAACATTAAACACCCATTTCAATTATAAATTACATTTTTATATTTAGCTTGCCTAATCCACTTGCAGATCAATACATGTCAAAACTAAATTTAGACAATAGGTTAAACCTCTTCTTGAACCTACACTTTTACCTCTCATATTTTCCTATAAGAAGAGAGGATCAGAAGGTGAAAATGGATCTAAAAACTATTAAGAGATTCTAATATCAAAATTTCTTTGGTAGGTCACTTTTCTAGTGAACCTTCAAACATGACAAAGATATAAAGTGTTACCATCCATCAACCAACATCCAAGTATCATTACTCTATCAAAATTTCTCTAAGCTTCACCAACAGATCCATCAACTCTTCTTTGGATCAGCAACCAACAAGCTAAGTATTTGTTTTTATTAATTAGTTACATTCTTTTTGTTTTGTAACTAACCTAGCCCAAACCTAATTTTTGAAGTCTCATTCTACAAATTCATCAACCAATTTTATTGAACCAGACTAGAATCCATAGTAACCTTCAATGGTTACCCTGACCACTAACAGTCTATCCCAACCATTGACGGTCATACCCAACTGCCAATGGTTACTGTCAGACAAATAAATAGCAAACCATTTTCACCCACTAGACCTTAACTAAATCTTAGTTTCTAACCTCTTGCCTAATCATAGAACCTTTCCCTATTATTTGAACTATACCGGATTCATTTAGCATTAATATTAATCTATTTATTGTTATAATTAATCAAATCTACCTTCTTGTATTACACTTTAATAACTTCTATTATTTATGAAAGTACTTTATATTTTGATTTCTGAACTTGATTGTCTAAAAGTGTGGATTGACAGCCTCCAAGGAATCTCATGCTTCTTAGATATAGCTTTCAAGGAAATCCACCTTACTATCTAACTAATAAATTATTTCTTTGAGTGCTTTCTTATATGCAGGTCATTCCCCCCAAGCAAAAGAGGAGTATCTACAACCATATAGATAAATGTGTACACAATATATCAAGTTCTACTAACCATACCCTTCTCAATTTTATTTTCTCTTCCTTTTAAATAATATAATTGAAATTTCTATAAGACACCTAAAACTCACTAGGAATGACTGTACATGGGATTATTTGTCTAGCCATTTTAAGAATAGAGGATGAAATAGGCTAATTAGATAAAGGCTCAGGTAATAGGGGTATTAGAGGCTTGGGTCTAATTTTACCAACATGGATTAAATAATTTTCTTCCCTTATAGTGAGTTCTTATGCATTTGTAAAAGTGTTTCCACCAATTGATTGAACCATGACAACAAGTTCACTTTCTAGAGTCATTAAGAAATATAGGAAGGTAGCATGGGATAAGGGTTTAACCAAGGGTGAGATTTTATCCTAGGCTAATTAAAATCTAAGATTTAAGTCAGTCACAAGCTCATGGGGACTTATTTTTATAGTAGTGATTTATTCTATGAGGGTAAGATAGTTAATTTTGTCTTCAAATTGTTTACACAACCACTCCCCTATATCATTCCAACCATGGATAAAATTTGGCCTTAAACTCCTAAACCATTAGAGAGATTTACCATTTAATGAATATGCAAGGAGCCTAACTACTATGTTATCATCTACAACATGGTAGACTATACATATATTAGCTATGTTTTGGATGTACTCACTAGGGGTAATAGCATCCTCACTAGTGAAATATGTAAAACTCTTAAGGGATTCAATTAAGATGTCATCATTCTGAGCAAAGGATAATGGGTTGCCTCCATTGAAAGGAACAAATGTATAATTTATTTGGATAGACATTGAAAAATAGTAAGAATCAAAACTCTTTTTTGAATAACCATGCATAACTAACCTAAAACCAAGAACATTGGATTCACCATGTGATCATGAAATGTCTCTAAATACTATAAACACTAAGAATATCACAAAATTATTTGTTTAATTCTTGGATGTTGTCCCACCAGGCATGTCAAAAAATATTATCAACATGGAATGCACCCTTTATGGGAGTGGTTTTAAGGCTCCTCCTTCTAGCTAACACAATGGAAACACCCCTTAGGCTATGGGTGACCTTATGTGAGCGGTGAGTCTCTAGAGAGGGTTGGTTCCCCTAGTAAAACACCTAAACTAAACTACTCTATTATTGTAATGGTGAAAAGGAAAATAAGGAAACACAATTAAGCATAAACTAAAATGAGGTGATACATAAAATGTAATTCGCCCTCACTTTCTTAGAATTTACACAATGAAACCCCTAAAAGAATGAATATGATTAAACAACTCCCAAATTAAGTACTTTTGCATAATTATTTCCTAAGAAGGCCAATGGATAAAGAATAAACTAGGAGGAATGACACTTAATCACAACTATTTATTTTCCAAAAGCTAATTACACACAACCAATGACCTGCAAAAGGAATCTTATCTTGCATAGAGGTTAAAAATTTGGATAATAATTAATGACGAACCATTTTTAATAACAAGATCATATCAACAACTTCATAATTCACATAGAACACAAGTGTAGGAGAAGGTAAAATTTTATTTTTTATTGATTAAAAGGAAATTAAAAGTTCTTAAATGGGCAGAGTCTTGTCATACCCAGTAGAGGGATCTAAATAAAGTCAATTTTAAAACCTATATGTAGGATAATGATAAGAGAGAAATAAAAAGAGATCACTAGAAGATCATGAACATTTCAATCTAATTTTCAAATCTAAAAATGGGAAAATGGAATCAGGCCATTATCCCTCCTCAATGCATTAAGCCTACTTGCATAATGGTCCTCAATGGTGGTGTGGCATAGAGGGGATATTTTTGGCCTTATTTGAATTTATTGGGAGACCCATGAATTCTTTATTTAGTCTAACACTCTCTATTTTTTTATTGCATTCCTTAAACATGGTTTACCTTATGATCTAGGAATTTGACTCAAGAGAGGATGGTCAGTATGGTGTTAGTTTCAAAATGAAAACAAAATGAAATAAACACAATAATAGCATAACATCTCTATGCCTAGACACTAGAGAGAGTTTAGTTAACAAAAGAAAATGACAAACACAACTAAAAATCAAGGAATGAAAATACAATAATTATTTCACCTTCTTTGGATGCTCCAAATTCCTTTGTAGTGGTTTGCTCAGCTTGTGCTCATGAAGTCCTTGGCAATGGAAGCTTGGCTACCTCCATCTCTCCTTAGCACCTTTGGCTTGTGGCTTGGCTTGGCTTGGAATCAATTTACCATGATAACACTAATTTATTGAAGCTTTTGGAATCATTTGTGCATTATAACTTTGCATTCTTGAGTATTTAGAAATGATGCTCATGGCCTCTCTATTTATAGATTTTTTAGAATGTCTAGAATCAACCTAAACCATCCATCTCAAGATTGAGATGTGTGGTTGAGGATTAATTTAATTTTTAGAATTAAATTTATAATTATCCTCATCATGACATTGGAATAAGGGGTAACTAAGAGGCATGGAAGGCATCATGGAAGGCATTGATGAGGCATCGAGGGCATGAATCTTGATATTTGTGGCATTTATGGCCTAGGGATGTCTTCCCAAAAAATGAGGTCACTTGATGATGTAGAATTCAATATTCATTTCTAAAAATAAGTATTAAACAAGTTCTCATGGAATTTTTTATTAGGCCTTGATTTAGGTTAATTAGCTCTTAAGCATGATTAAGCACTTTGTGCACAAATTACTCAAATTAATCAGAATACCTTATTATTGGTCCAAAATTCAACTGGATTAGAATTATAAGGCAATGTCACATGTGTTAGAACCATATTCCCATTTAGGATGTTAACAACAATAAATAACAAAGGCACACATCTTGTACAAGAGATTTGATAGGAAAGAGCAATCCAGAGCACGTAGGTGCAAAATTGACATTTTGACTTGAAATGATCTAATTAAAGTTAGCTATCCCATAAATTTGGTTGCCCCATTTAGGGATACCCTGGCTAAAATCAGCACTTGAATATGTCAGTTCACAATGTTTAGCATGTTTTAGTGTTTTTAGGCTAAATTGTGCATTTTGGGTGGAAATTGGCCAAAATCTTGTTTGGAGGTTATCAGTGGCCAGATTTAGGTGTCTATAGTTTACCTTTATTTGGGAAGATGTTACAAATCATAGGAAAAGCAATGTCTTCTCAAATAATGAGAAATGGCCTGTATGCTAAAAAGAAGATGATGATTAAAGAACAAAGCTCCAAATGGTTTTGGGAAGCCTATAATGATGCCCCCTCGAGGGAGTGGCCATCACAATTATTGATGGATGGTCCCTCAAAAAGAAGCAAGAATAAAGGTGGAATTAACCCATGGTTGAGATTAATCCAAATGATAAAATGCTTGTATGCATTGATTTAAAAATATTAATAATTTTTCTAAAGGTGGTTATAATCAGGAATAAAAGTCAAAATAATGATTTGCCCATAAGCGGTTATAATCATTAATAGGACCTAGATTGGCTAAAGATGATTATTCCCTAGTTAAGGTTGCTTAACAAACATAACTCAAGGATATAACCTAGAATATATATTAAATATGAGCACGTCCAAAGTGATGAAAGAGATAGATAAAGGAATAAGATTGATCAATAGAAAATGATTCATTTTTACCTATCAATGAGGAGATGCTCATCTTGATTAACAATGATAGAACTAGACTGGTCAAATGAGTTTATATGATCAAGGGTGGGATGGAAGGATTTCCCAAGCTACCAAGGAGAAAATTTTGTAGTTCCATTGATTGTAGACCTTTTTGAAGCTGATTTTTGCTATAGCATGTAATGGTAGGCTTCATAATAAAACACCATGTATACTATCCCAAAATATGCATAAGGACTGACTCTCGATCCAATAAACACTCAAAAATAATGCACTAATGATAAAAACCATGATGACAATATTGACATATGAATATGGATGGACTCAAAAATAATGCACTCAAGGAATCACCCAATGAACACATATAGACTGAGTCAAGGCAACAATGTTGAAAGCAAACAAATAGGCAAGAAAATAAACAAACAAAAAAATAAAAAATAAACAAGCAAATAAACAAACAAACAAAAATCCTAAAAATAAAAGCAAAAAAAAGCATTATAACAAATCGAAGATAACTGACTAGGCTTAGATAGGATAAATAATTTTGGATTTTTGAAATGTTAAAAATGTTTTTGGAATTTTGAGGTATCTTAACTTGTTAGATAATGACAAGATACCTACTCACAAAATGGTGAGAGTGTTTGGCTTAGGTTGCTCACAAAATGGTGATAGCATATGGAAAGGGGGACTGAGGTGACCTCAACATAAATTGAGCATGACCCACATAGTCCTAAAATAACCTCAATTCATAGTAATTTCATCTACATAAAAGTTAGAGAAAAACCAACTAGGTCTCAACAAGTTCTCAAATCCAACAAATGGCCAGTCAAATGAAAATAGTAATGACAAGGTGATGTGGCAATACATGATAAACAAGTGTTACCCCTAGTTTTCCCATAGGTGATTATAACTAGGATATAATGGTATAGGTCAATGATACTAATTTTCCCATAGGTGGTTATAATTAGTAACAAAACTAGTGAGACACTAATTTGCCCATAGGTGGTTATAAGCAGGCTCACATTAACAAACTTGATAGAATGAAATATATCTTGCCAAATCAATTATCACACTACTTTCATAGACTATAATTATAAATATAAATTAGATTGATTATTTAAACTTTATTTGAATCCTCTCACAAAAAGTGTGGGAAGAACCAAAGGAACCAACATCAAAACAAGATTAGGTAGGATGACTAAAAAAAGGCTTTGGTATAGATAGGAATGGAATGGTAGATGGCACAGTCTTGCTATAGGCTAATGATGGTTTGATAATTTGGATAAAATGGTAAGAGGATTACATCTAGGTGATGGGTTAAATGGATGAGATCTATAATAATGGTAAATGGATATGTAACAATGGCAATGGCATGCCAATGTGAAATGGTATGGTACATGTTTTTGGCCTGGGTGTGGTTTTTGATTCTATTGTTCCCATTGATAGGTAAATACACATCCTAATCAATAAATGAAATAAATAGAATACTCAATTATGTTAATTGATAGCCCACACCTCATCTAAAAAGTTACTCTATCAAGAACTCAATGCCAATTTAGTTTTCAAGAATGCTTTTGTGATCTTCATTGGTCATTGATTTTGATACCTTTAAATGTTGAGACAAGGTATCTTTATAGCCTCTGCAAAGGAAAGTGTAGTTGTAGATGGTAAATAAGGAAAAATAATAGATGGTAGATTTGATTTTGAAATGGAATGAAAGATGATAATGGAATGTGGAATGATTGGGAAATAAATGAAGATCAGGACTTTTATTCACACGTAATGTTGTTGATGTTGGATTTGACATAATTTTGGTAGTGGTGGGGCCGAAGACTTACTCTCTTGATAGGACCACCAAATTTTTTTGTTGTTTGATCTTGAGAGTAGCTACCATTTGATT
This sequence comes from Torreya grandis, assembly GCA_037957365.1. Classification (NCBI taxonomy): domain Eukaryota; kingdom Viridiplantae; phylum Streptophyta; class Pinopsida; order Cupressales; family Taxaceae; genus Torreya; species Torreya grandis. The sequence goes on from JARHVA010002184.1 coordinate 2,299,164, forward strand.
AGGCTATAGATTAGAATCTATTTTGATTGGATCTTTGATTTTGTCTTCATCAAGTAGTGAAAAACTTTTGTGCTCATCTATTGGTGCCTCAAAGAGGTTTTCACCAATGAAGTTGTCTTGATTATCTAGTATCACCTTCAAAAAGGTTTCACTAATGAACATTAGCTTTTGACTTTGATTATCTTCTAATGCTTCTAAAAAAGTTTCACTATGAGAGTGTTCTCTTACTATATGAATGTGGTCTTGGCTTCATTGCTCTTTTTCAATTGCTAAGTCACCATGGATACAACTCAATAAAGTGTGATTCTATCGATCCCAATTGACACTTGTGGGATATGAAATGTCAATAAATGGCTATTTTGTCAATGGTAATAACCTATGGAATAGTAATGAAATGGGGAGAGGCTGCACAATCCTCATAGAAGATACCAGGATAACTTGTGTTGAAACTAAAGTACTCATCCTCAAAAACTGTAGAAGGATCACAAATGTATTCAAATTGATCTACAAGGCATGCATAACTAATGTTGTCACAACCACAAACATATTCTTCTTCTGAATCTAATTCTAATTGAAGGGACTCTAAACCCAAGGTTGAGACTAATGTTGATTCTAATTCTAATGTTAAATCTAATGTTAGTTCAAAAATAGAACCTGAATCTAACTCTAATTATTCATCTGACAAGTACTCTATTATAATGATGTCTTGTTGAATATTTGGTTTTAGATAATTAACAACCTATAATGGCATCATGGGCTCCACTAAGATGGGTTTATCAAAGTGAGACTTCTCTAGGATGAGAAAAATGTCAAGAGATAACTCTTCAGAGACTGGATTATCAATAGGAGGCTCTTGAAAAATAGGCACATGATTAAGGTAATGATTTTCCTAAAGGTGGTTATAATCATTAAGAAGTGACTCAGCAAAGACTAGCTTGTTACAATGAGATTCCTCAATAACTAGTATAGGATCAATAGGAATTCATCACAACTTGACTTATCATACATGGTTGGTTTAATAACAACATCTTGGATTGGTTGGTTATCTTGGCCTTGGTTGTTAATAAGTTAAAAAATACTAGTTTTGAACATAGCTTGGTCTTTGAATGATTGGATGGGATTGGTACTAGATGAGGAATGACTTGTGGTTGGATAATGGTAGGGCCTTGGGGATCATGATTTATTTCATGAGCCAAAAAACAAAGTATTGATATGGTAATGATAGGGTGTTATGGGTCTTTATTGTTTGTACAAGCCAAAGGACTAGATCTTGGAATGATGAAGGGGCATTGTGGAGCTTGGTTGCTCACACAAGCCAAAGGACTAGGTCTAGGAATGGTAATGGTATTCCTTATATATTGTGGAGCTTGATAGCTCATATAATCCAAAGGAGGGTTAGGGGTAGTTAATGATTAGATAACAAAAGGATGTCATGAAACTTGATTGCTTGCACAAGAAAAAGCATCCAAGTCTTCCTCATAAACCATATCATCTTAGTTGTGATTTGGCTCATAAGTTGGTTCTTGACCATGTTCCATGTACTGATTATTACAAAGAGGGTATGGATCTATATCCCAAATAACATTATCTATAGTTGGGTCTTGAAATTCCTCTTCATAAGCCTCTTCATACCAATCAAGGTCTCAATTTGGATCGTAATTTGTTTCATGACTTTGTTCCCATGAATCATTAATATGAGGCAAATAGAAATCTATCTCAAAAACCATATTAGCATCATTGGGGTTTTACTAAAGCCATAAAAGTCATCTTGTGTGGCCATTCTATCATAAGTTAGATTGTAAGTGACTCCACCATAGGTGTAGCTAGACATATCCACATAAATGATGAAATATTTGAAAACAAAAAGGCTTAGAGTTTTACAAACTCTAAAAAATGATCCAAAAGATAAATGGTTCAAACTTGGTCCAATCTTGGTTAAAGGGGTGGAACTATATCTTTAATGTGGCTTGAAAGTGGAGTCGTATCTCCAAAATGGTTTATGTTAAGACATAGCATAAAATAGTCTAACATCAAATGTCTAATGTCAAATGTCATACGCATAAAAGTTTAAGCATCTAAATAAAAACTAGCATGTCAAAGGTCTAGGTCAAAGTGTTCCAAACAAGGTCTAAACTAGGAAAGGGAAAAGTTGAGTTGCTAGGTGTTTTCTCCAAATGCAGAGTCAAAATCTTAGCTCAAAATAATAGGCATATGCTAGGACTTTTGGCCAAATGATGTCAAAATCTAGACTTGAAACAAAGGTTAATGTGATTTGATTTAATCTAACAAGTTTGGAAACAACTTTGACATAAACACAGCACATGGAATCAAATGTAAATATGATCAATTGGCATAAGGCATAAGACAAAAGGCTCTTTGATAAAGGTTGTGTTCTCCCAAACAAAGGCACAAAAAATGATAACGACAAACATGAAATAAACAAACCATCAATAATTTTCAAATTTGGGTAATTGATTAACTGAAGCTATACAATCCAAAAGATAAAGATATGTGTATCAACCCCATAACTTAAGGCCTAAATATAAATCAGTCAATGTTTGAATCCAAACTTGACAAGGATAATTGAAAACTCAACATTGAAAACTAGGATTTGACCAAACAAGCTGGATAAGATTGGATAGCATGATGACATAAGCTAAAGGTCCAAATGGTATACATGACATGGTTTTAAAAAAATGGTTTTTGGTACAAGGTAAACTAATCTTGTAAAAAAATGAGTATCTTATGATGTAATCATGCTCAAATGATGTGATCAATGTTATGTTTCAAAAGACTCAAAGGCATAAATGGTTTGACATAATTTGGGTAGCATAACACTACCCCCCTCAACTCAAATGACATACACAAACAAGTTTAGCAAAATTTTCAAGGCAAAAGCATAGTGTAAAATGGCTAGCATAATGCCTCTTTAGACAAAAGAGTGATGTCTAGGAAAATTGGTTTTGACATGGCTTTATGAATAAACAAACAAATTTTAGTCTCAAAAATATACCAAATGATAAAATGATCAAAATACTCTAAATATAACTATCTAAATCCTAGCAAGGGTATGTCAATGTGGGGTTGACTATACTATCAAGCTTTTAAACATTTATAGGGGAATCAATTGCATAATGACTTTCATGTCAAATGATGCAAAAGAAAAGCATGAAAATTGGGTGACAGTGGCATTGGCTAGTTGTAAAAAGGTCTAGTCCTTTTTATAACCACTACATCATGTTATTTACTTAGGGTAGTGTGATATCCAAATGCAGATACATCCCATGTGAAACTCCAAAGGATTAAAACAAAGTCAATACTGGGAGGTAAAACCTTCGGTCAAATCTTCCCTAAAGAACTAATGGGAGGTAATGGCATCCCCCTCTCAAGCCAAGTTTGCACAAAAATAAATGACTAATAGAAAGACTTTAGGGTCATTTTCAAGGTCACCCAAACTTTGATGAGTTTTTGGGGAGTGCTTTAGATGAATTTATTTATAAGCCTTGGACTAGGCTATTTGCAATAAGAATGGCACTTTTAATTCCAAGGGTTCCCTAAAGGGGAAAAATGGAAGAGCATTCACACAACATTCCTCTTTTTTCCAAACAAAAATTTGATTAAACAACTATTGAAAACAAGAATTGACAAATGTGTTCAATTTTAATCCCAAATTAAAGATTTGGTGGTGTTCATTTGACCACTTGGTCTTAGTTGCAAACTTTGAAAACATTCACCAAAAACATCTAAATTCTTTTTAAATACCAAAACAAGGTTCCTAATTGATTTTTAAGCATGCAAAGGTGATCTAAAACATGTTTTTAGCAAATTTCAAGTTTGGTCCTATAGGAAAAATGTTATCATTTCCTTTAGCTTTGAATTTCTTTTTGTTTTGAAACAATGAACTTTGGAAAAAGATCTCTCGGGTTTGTGTTTTAAGAAAAACATAGTGATCGACATCAGTTTTTATAACTAATGACTGTTACATTTTCTAACCGATGGCAGCTATCTAACCAACATCATTTATGCCAATGTAACTGATGGTAGGTATACAATAGATGTCAATTTTACTAACCAATGTCAGTTAAGATATGCAACCGATGTTGGTCTTACTTGTTGACGTCGATTACTGTGTAAAAATTGTGGCAAATAAAAATGGAAAAATAAAGTTAGAAATTCAATTTGTAAGAGTTTTAAGGGTCCAAATGAATATTTTAAAGCTATAAAATGATATTTTTTAGGTGTGAGATGCATCTAGTCCCACCATACATTCCATAATGTGATCTATGAATTTGACTCAAGAGAAGATGGTTAGTATGGTGCTAGTTCCAAAATGAAAACAAAATGAAATAAACACACTAATAGCATAACATCTCTAGGCCTAGATACTAGGGAGAGCTTAGTTAACAAAATCAAATGAAAAACATAACTAAAAATCAAGGAATGAAAACACAATAATTCCTTCACCTTCCTTGTATGCTCCAAATGCCTTTGTAGTAGTTTACTCGACTTGTGCTCATGAAGTCCTTGGCAATGAAAACTTGGCTACCTCCATCTCTCCTTGACACCTTTTGCTTGGCTTGGAATCAATATGGCATGGTAATAATAATTTCTTGAAGCTTTTGGAATCACTTATGCATTATAACTTTGCATTCTTGAGTCTTTAAAAATGATGTTCATGGCCTCTCTATTTATAGATTTTTGAGAAAGTCTAGAATCAACCTGAACTATCCATCTCAAGATTGAGATGTGTAGTTGAAGATTAATTCAATTTTTGGAATTAAGTTTGTAATTATCCTCATCATTACATTGGAATAAGGGGTAATTAAGAGGCATGGAAGGCATTGATGAGGTGTGCAGGGCATGCATCCTAATATTTGTGGCATTTATGGCCTAGGGATGTCTTCCCAAGAAATGTGGTCACCTGATGATGTAGATATTTAATATTCATTTCCAAAAATAAGTATTCAACAAGTTTCCATGGAATTTTTTATTAGGACTTGATTTGTGTTAATTAGTTCTTAAGCATGATTAAGCACTTTGTGCACAAATTACTCAAATTATTTAGAATGCCTTACTATTAGTCCAAAATTTGATTGGATTAGAATTAGAAGGTAATGTCAGATGCATTAGAACTGTATTCCCATTTAGGATGTTACCAATAATAAATAACAAAGGCATGCATCTTATGAAAGAGATTTGATAGGAAAGATAAATCTAGAGCATGAATTTTTTATTAGGCCTTGATTTGTGTTAATTAGTTCTTAAGCATGATTAAGCACTTTGTGCACAAATTACTCAAATTATTTAGAATGCCTTACTATTAGTCCAAAATTTGATTGGATTAGAATTAGAAGGTAATGTCAGATGCATTAGAACTGTATTCCCATTTAGGATGTTACCAATAATAAATAACAAAGGCATGCATATTATGAAAGAGATTTCATAGGAAAGATAAATCTAAAACACTTAAGTATAAAATTGGCATTTTGACTCAGAATGATCTAATCAAAGTTAGTTGGCCCATAAATTGCATTTCCCCATTTAGGGATACACTAGCTAAAATTAGCACTTGAATATGTCAATTTCACATCATTTAGCATGTTTTAGTTTTTTTAGGACAAATTATGCATTTTGAGTAGAAATTGTCCAAAAGCCTAATTGGAGGTTATCAGTGGCTAGATTTAGGTGTCTACATACCTTAGCCTCCATGAAGCACCAATTCATCAAACACTCTCTCATGTTTGGCATGCTTTCGGAAGGCTAGGCTGAAACTACCCTCTATCTATAAATGTCATAAAAGGATCATGTCCCACTCCTTATGAGGATTTTCAAATTGCATTGATTATCCCATTCCACCTATACATAGCCTACTACCTAATGATGTCCTTTAATAACCATTGAATGTGCATTTTATGTTGAAAAAGGTGTGGTTGAGGCCTAGATTCCCTTATCATTGAATGTTTTACTCATAAGAGTTTTTTAAAGGCTAATAAACATGTATCTCCATGACTTGAAGATCACATTTTACTTCTTCAAATCTTTTTAAAACATATAAATTCTTTAGATATGCCTGTAGAAGTCATAAGAACCTTGTACTCACTCTATCTTCTTGGTGATTTTCATGTTTATCACTAAAATGCTTGTTCAAGGGATCACACAACATTAGAAACATGGAAATTATTCTTATTAACCTATGGGCAAGCATCTCTAACCTTGCTCCAACCTTATAAACCTTGATTTAGACTTAAAACATTTCTTAGAAAACTTTAAATAAGTATTTAGACTTATTGTGCATATTTATGAGATTTTATACCTCATACTTATCTTCTCATTGCCTATATGAGGGTCTTAAAGACCATTAGAGGCTAGTGACTACTCATGAATGGACATAAGAAGAAGAACATATGATTGGTAGGATGTGAGGGTATTTTTGCATATAAAAATGAACATATTTGATCACATTATAACCTATATTAATATTTTTATAGACCTATAAAATATTCTCTTTTGTTGAAGCATTATCATGTCACCAAGAGACTCAAACCCCTCTCAAAATTATGTAGTTTTCATGTTTGAGTATTTTCTTAATCCCTTAATCTTATTTATCTTTGTAGATTTACAAATATCATGTATTTTAATCTTATAATCCTATAGGAATTCATGAAAATTCCTCAAAAAGTCTCATGAACTCACCAAGTTATAATTTTTTATGTGCCCTTGAGAGTGCAGGGAACTTAAAATAGGTTACATGCTTATATAAGGATCTTTGATCTTCTAGATTGTGCATGATATATTAAACACCATCATACATTTTTTTACCCATGGATGAAGCTCCAACCTTATATCACAAACTTTTAGGAGTTCATTTCCCTATTTGGAAATCATGAGGCCCCAAACTTCTCATTAGACCTAGAGGTGTATCTTGAAGAATAAAGCTTTGTTCATTATGCATGTAAATATGTAACCTTAAATGAGGATTTAACCTTGCCATTAAAACACTTTGAGATCCATGTTTATCCTATGTTTATTACCTAATAGGTTTTCACCCTCATGTTATGTGTTTGTAGCATATACATGCCACAAAAAGGAAAAGCCTTGATTTTAGGGTTTTCGGTGGTCTCTATTTTTATTAGTGTGTAAAAAAATTGCTGAGATTGAAAAACTTAAGCTTGGTGAGTTTGAGGTGAATCTCAATGATATCAAGTTAGGATTAATAACTCAATCTTGATTCAAAGTCCCAAACCTCTCCTATGTTAATCAATGCAAATTTGATGCAATGCCTTTACCTTATTACATGCCCCAACACTTGGCTTCCACAATGAGTTTAATGAGATAAAACTTGATCAAAATGCCCCATGTAGAAACAAGTTATAACATATGATTTTATCATATAAATCTCACTTCACCACCTACATAGTCCATGTGGGATTAATCCCATTAATGTGCCCATTTTTGTCGACAAACTAGATAAGCTCAAGTTTTAAACCCAGGATTCAAAGTTATTATTTCTCATTGATAGGCTTGAGCATCATATGAAATAAGGTACTTTTGTCCCACATTAATATTGGATGGGTTCTTGAGATGCTTTATAAATAATAATACACCCACTTTAATTGGTCATAAGACCAATCTATGCCCAATGGATTTGATAATGCAACTTGGCCATTATTGGATGCTTGATGGATGGGTTTGCTTGAGATTATATAGCTCAAGAATGAGATTGATCATGATAATTCATATCTTTGGTATTTTTAATCTCAATAAAAACTTTAAAATAACTAGGATAATTATCCCACATTCACCGTGTTGGTACTCATTGAGGTGTTAAAATAGAACCATGCTCACTAAACATTATAAAGAAAGGTAGTAGGGCCCATTCTTTAAAAGAAGGGGCCCTAACCATGTGAACATTAGCATATATATACATCTGTCAAATCATAGAGATAAGGGGGGAATAATGAGCATCTCAGAGAGATGAGGAGAAGCCCAATGCTAAACCCATATTTTTATCATTCAATGCAATGTATTTTTTGGCATTTAAACCACTTTAAACACTTATTTTTCATTATTTTTTCTTGAATATGGGTTGCAGACCCTCTTCTAAATGCTTTTTAAAGACCCTTGATCTCTGAACATGTTTTCATGTAGCTCACAAACCCAACATTATGCTTCATTTGAAGGATCATTTCTTATGCTTTTCTATGCATCATCTTCATGCTTTTCATCAACCTTTTCACTTCCCAAATCAAGACAAAATACATTCCATTCCTACACTCTGTAATGTATTCCACATAGGCACTTTGAATGCTAGAATGGTTGTGTACTTGGACATGTGAA